>CADDXX010000422.1:0-186019 GCA_902810485.1 Alauda arvensis | reverse complement strand
GGAATTTCTAAGCATGAACTTAAGATACTCATTTACCTTGTTAAAGGACCTCATTTGATACAGCAAATGAAATTACTTAAAATATTTAGACCTAGTTAAAGTTTTGAATTGACACTTAAAGTGTGCTGGTCCACGCAAAATTTATGACAAAGATTGTAAGAGTCTGACTGATTTGTGAGTAGGTGGTCTGAAAACTGCCTGGCAGCTTGTGGTTTGGGTTGGTTAGTTAGTTAGTTAGTTAGTTAGTTAATCTGTTTCTCTAAGGTTATCTAAGTAGCCCTGTGATTTTTAAAGAGATAGCAGCTTTTAAAGCTGGAGAAGGAGAAGGATGATGAGCTATAAAACTGGCAGGTGGTAGAACTGCATGCACCTCAAGCAGCAGCAATTGGAAATGGGGCAGTAGGAAGCACATGGTGGGTACCTGCGTGCAAGGAAACACAGGGTTGGGAGTAGCAAAAAAGCCAGAGATCCTGAGAACATGGTTCAAAAGTGCCAGGGTGCAGTGAGGGCTGGCAACTCCCTGGAGACTGCAGGGACACCCATTGGGACTGACAGGAGCAGGCAGCCAGGGGCACGAGGGCAGCCCCAGCCCTGAGCGTCAGGCATCTCCCTGGGCACATGCTGGGGCTGGGACGGGACATGGACCATGGGCATGTGGGGGGTCAGGATCAGACACAGCCTCGTGATGGCAGGACATGGCCATGGTGATGTGCATCACTATAAACAGTTGTTGGACAGCAGAACAGGGAAGGCAAGATGTGGCGTTTGTGGCTGTATTTTGCTGAATGCATGAAGTTGTTAATTGTCATAAACATCYATAGATTTTGTTACACAGTTTTATTTGTTGATGCTGTTGTCTTCTTGTATTGTTTAAAAGTGGTAAGAATATGTATACAGTTAGAAATGTGAGATAAAAATATAATGGTAAGATTTGTAGCTTCTGAAACTGTACTGATCTTGCTTACCTTATTTATAATCAAAATAATCAAAAACTATGTGATGYGTAATTGCTCAGCGGTGTGAAGCAGAAAATAGTTTTGTGACTCATATTTTATTTTTCATTTTGGTAAATAATAATTTTTCACAATTATGATAAAATGGCCTGCGTGTCATCTGGAAATAAGGAGATCGTTTGAGCTTTCCTCTTAAATGTTATGCTTGCTCTCTAATAATTACATTAATACATCTCCCAAAATGCTCCTGCTCTAGCAAATGTCTCTAACTGTGGTGCTTGAAAACTGGTCATGCATTTACATGCAATGTGAAATTGAAGATATTCCTTTGGGCATAATTTTTCTCAGAAATATTTAAACATCATTGATAATGTATAAGTGTAACAGGCTTAAGCAAGCCATAGACTAGGTCACTTCTGATCTGCACARTAATTATTCCTGCATGGCAATTAGTATTACAATAAGTATGTAAAAATGGTGTTGGGGGGAGAATGTACATTTACTGTATTTTTGGAGGCCAGATAACCTTTTGATTGATGACACAACCCATTTCAATTCAAGTGATTTACTCTGACATGGTGTTAGAAACTGATTTTCTGACTAAAGGTCACGCTAGTGCTGTAAGAGAAGAAGAGGTAATGAATATTAAGGAAAGGTAAGGAAAATAATAGGAAAAAGAATCTTACTTTAAACTAGGCCATTTAAGGTAGTTAATGGTGGCCATTCACCATTGCAGTTGTGACCATCTCTCAGTGGGTCACTCTGTGTGGGCAACTTCTGTGTATGAACGGACTCTCAAAGTGAGACATGCATTTGAAGACAACAAAGTGACTGKTTATTGGTCAGCAAACATAAAAGATAGGGTTTAGTGAACTCCTTGGCTAYATAYCTGTRTGTGTCTGGTCTGCAACAGGAATCTGAAGAGTTTTTGCTGGCCAGGCAGCTGTGAATGAGGTRGAAGAGGGCCACCCTTCTTTGCCCCTTTAAACAAGTTTGCCTTGTTTCTAGGTTGCTGTCTGCCACCTTCTTTGGGCTTTGATGCCTTTCCACATTGATGTTTTCCCTTTTGAATCCTTAAGCTGGTAGCAAATCCTATGTCACCAGTCCTACCCTTTTTTGTGGTTGTCYCTGGCATGGCTGCCCTTTGAACTTTCGCTGTGGTCTTTCCCATATCTTGGCAACTTCCTTAGAAGACCTTGGCTCAGGCTGCCATGGCATGCCTGAGACACAGATAGCCTAGAGAGAGGTCACTGAGCAAGAATATGAAACACTGAGGCCACATGCTGTGAGACATGAAATAAGGAACTTAAATGACATTAGGTACTCCTTAAATTTTAAGTCATTTTGGAGTTTTTAATATTGTGGGAGTTTTAAAATAAATAAATTAAAATAAATTTTAAAAAAATCTACCAAATTTTATTTTAATGCTGAACATTTTCTTTTTGCCAGYGCTTCTGTTGCCACTATTTCAGTTGTTGGTAATGCAGTTTGAAGAAGCTGGAAGCACCACTCCTGGCCTTGAATGCTCACTTCACGTCTCCCCACAGGTTTTTTTTCTGAAGATTATCCAGGTACACAGCCTGCAACTGTCCTGTCTTCTGTTCTAGGTAGTGGGCCCCATCATGATCGAAGCTGTGTTTACAACCAGAGCAACRTAGTAGATGGAGTTTACTGCCTCCCAATAGCACACTGGATTGAAGTCTCTGGACATACTGATGAGATGAAACACACAACCGATTTCTACTTTAATATTGCAGGACAKCAAGCTATTCATTACTCCAGGTAAAAGGAACGTGCAGAGCTTGGCTGGTGTCAAATGCTACAGGCAAAAAATCTGAACTGGCATATCTGAAAACTGCATTTGAAGTAGTGAATGTTTGTATGTATGTAACAGTAAACTTTTAACAAAGATTCAGCACCTCTTTGCAATTAAATGTCAGTTTAGCAGATCCTAARTTCAAGGATACCTGTACCCTGTACAGGTCTCTTATGTTGCATCCCATCTGAAAAAGTTTTGTGGCAATTTTCAGATAGTCATTTGCAAATGCTTGTCTATATACACATGTAAGATTGCATGTATGTTATGTGTTTGGTTTGGGATGATTTTACTGGAGAACATTCCTGGGAAACAAAAATAATATAATTCAGCACCAGAACTTACTGGTGACATGTTGTCACTCATGTGTGACAGTCACTGCAATTAGTGACAGTTGCTTTTGATGACCTCTGCTTCTGGGCATGCATTTAACAAAACACTAAAACTTAGACAAACCTTAACATGTTTATATTCTGTAGTGTTCACTTGAGTCCCACTATCCCACTGGTGAAGCATCCTGGCTTTAGTTAGGACACAGTAAAGTTCAAGGAGGGCACCCACCCTTTAGGGCTGCAGATGAAGTACAGGCTGTATTTAGAGCAACAGGCTGAGCACTGGTGGTTAACCAAGTGGCACTGAGGAATTTGGGACCCTATGTAGCTTTTTTCCCCATCTCCAGTCCATTGGTACAGCAGGAAGTTTATGGATTGAAAATAGTTGTGTGAATGCTGGCAGTCCTGATATGCCACATGCATTACAGAGCAGTTAGTTGTCTCAAAGGGATATGTATTTTTTTAAGAAATSAAACCACCTTATAATTTCATTAGCACTGTTTAGTGTGAATTTCTCCAGACCACTTTTTCAGCTATACCAACTTCACCATCTTGTCTCCTCTTTGTGCTCTTTATCTCCACCCTCTTGCAGGGTAGGAAGGAGAATTGTCTTTTCCTCATTAGACTTGCAGTGTGCGAGGGAAAGATTTCTTCCCCTTGGTATCTTTTGGAATAGCAGGGCTTCATAAACACTGTCAGGCACATGTAGGTATTTGTGGGAGCTTTTCCCTGAGACCCCCTCAAGTTACATCGTGCACCTGATAGACTATAGTGTTATGTGCTTGCATATCATAACATAAGCATCTGTTTCCAGCATCCTATCAGAGTAAAGATCTTGTTTATTTCAAAGCACAAACTTGTCAATCCCAAATAATCTTTGTCTGGCAGAGAATTTTTTTTGAGAAAGAAGAACAGCTGTCAGAAAGTGAATATCTAAGTACCAAAGGCTAACTTATCTTGCTTTCCAGAGGCAGCAGTGATCCATTTAATGCCACCTTATCTGCATGACTATGTGTTTCAAAGATTAGGTAAAAAGCTGCAGATTCTGCTAGAGAATATTTGAAGAAAATTTTCTGAGCTGTGTAGTCTTTTGCAGATGAGGATCTCCTTCATTCCCTTCTTACACAGATGCACCTTCATTGAAAGGGAACCTTATATGTACATCTTAGTAATTCTTATCTCATTTCTTTGAGCTATATTGAGTAAGCATACTCTGTAACAGTCGTGTCACATAATTACTTCTAATRCTTTGAAGATATTCTGCCTTAAATGTTTTTTTAATTAATAACAGCTGGGGGCAGATTCACTATTCTGCTGGTTATAATAAAACAGCCCAAAAATACTAGCTATTTTGGATTTTTTTTTTTTTGTTGTTGTTGGCAGAGCAGCTGAAGTGAGGTGATGAAAATGCCTTTAATTGATTCAGAGGAATACTATGAAAATTACTCTAATAAATAAATAAATTTTTAAAAATTCCTATATACCCCCCTCCTCCCCAAGGCAAAAAAAAAACCACCAAAAAACCCAAACAAAAGCAAAAACGCAGTCCCTCTGCCTGTGCAGTTACATCTCAGAGTATGATCAGATCATGGTTTTCCAGCTACGATTACTTTTCTCCATGCTGTAGTGAAGGCAGCAGTGCGGYGRGGAGCATTRTGACCACAARTTCTGAGTCCTRTCACCACTTCTAGGATCTTTACAGMGTGGTGGAGGCCAGAAAGAAGTGATTTATCAATGAAAACATTTGATGTGAGCCCATCCTCTATATAACTCCAGTTAACAGGGCTGCCATGCGTGAATTAATGAGAAAGGAAGGTTTTCCTCTGTCAGTGGAGCATCCCACATGAGCCCTGGGACTGATTTTATTTATCTTCTGTTGAATCACAATTAGAAACAGTTGTTTTGATCTTAGCTGCCATCTTGCCTCTTCATAAAACACGACCTTCTGCTTTAAATGGACTGCAGCAGGATGAGAAGRGCAGGCTTCTGGCTGGGGCCAAAACCAATTTTGCAACATGCTGAGGCTGACGACAATGCTCTGAGGAATCAGATTTTTCTTATTCAATGTAGATGTATCACTCATAATTTAGAGAACTTACATTTAAACTTATATAGAGAGAACTCATTTTGTGTTGGTCAGGTAGGAGAGTATATTTAATATGGTTTTCAGGCACAGCAGATTTGAACTAATTTCTTGTAAATGTGAAATGGAGCTTTCCTACAGCTAAGAGTCATGACTGATACCTCCATGGCATTAATATTCACTTGGTTTGGAGATGTAATGACACCTTTAACCAAAATGTGATTCAGAAAAAAAACACAAAACCAGTAAGTTTCTCTTTTCTGTTAGATATTACTACAATAAGATGGGTTCAATTGCAGGAGAGTTCACTTAGGATGCAGTAATTTTCCAAAGTAAATTAGAGTTATTGYAATCTTTTCTGAGACAAGATGACTCTGGAAAATTTGTGAATCTGGGCTATATTATCTCTGTTTCAGTTCCAYCTGTGAAAGAAAGTTCCTAATTTGTAAATGTAGTATACCTTATTATTTATATAAAAATAATCTGCATTTCTCAGAAGAAAGGCATTACATAAGAGCAAGAGAGGGAGTGACACCTGAAATTACAAAATCCTTAAATAATATGTTGAAGACAATGATGCTTGATGGCAGAATTAGGTGCTGTGGAAATTAATGCCTCTGAATGGAAGAGCCATCTAGTTAGTTTCCTAKTTTCAGACTCATTTTAGGTGTGTGCTTTTTGTGAGTCATATTTCTTAAATCTGACAAAGAAAAATAATTTTTACATGCTTTGCATGTAAAATGCAGATAAACTGGAATGTGCAAATGAATTCCTCAGACAACAATGATGGCTACTCTGTAACTGTGGTATTGTTAAACATTTTGGAGGAAAATACACAATTAGCAATCCACAATCGGGAGTCACTACACAAGAGTAGCCATGGATTCTGACAACAATTTTTTGAAGTACAGGTTTCTTTACTACCTTTTTTGCATTGTATATATCTATATAGGCTATTAAATACTGATATTTCATGTTTATGCAGTGATTGGGAAGTTGACAAATGTTTTGCTATCATCACTGATTTTTTCCCTAAGACAAAATTAAGGTAATGATAAAAGAAAATYGACTCCCATGCTTGGAAATATTTTTGTTTCTCAGTGGTTGCAAATGAAACACAATTTATGATTTACAAATGCTTTGTGGCTTGTTGGTAAGACAGTTTCCTACAACACTGCCAGTAATATGGGTTATAACCTGAGTTAGGTGTTGAGTGGGAATGATCAGGAGAGTCACRTAAGATGTGTGTTCCTGCTTTGTAGTAAGTGTTAATGTAGATGAGTGAGGGAATGAAGAATGATCCCRGGCAAAACGGAGATGCTTCTTTTTTACCTTCTGGAGGCACTAGAGCAGTACTTTGCTGATGGAGCACAGAATTTCTTTCTATGGGAAAAAATGAGCATTTACTTGATTGATATGCATCTTTAATTAGGTGGAAAACAAGAACTTGGTTGAGTGTATTTGGTTCAGTATGAAATTAGAATTACCTTTGAAAATTATACAAGAGAGAGCACTTTCTTTTTAGTCTGTAATTTCTCTTTTTACTGGTTGTAATTCATTCACAAAATAAAATACCTTTCTATTTGAAATAYAATTCTTTTTATAGAGTTTTTTTTATTACTGAATTATAAAAATGGGCTTTAAAGAGTAAGCTGTCATCAAAACCCCCAAGAGTGCAGTGACCTGTGCTACCCTAATAGAAAGCTGCACTGATGTTTTATGCCTGCATTATGAATTAAGAGAAGTGGTGATGATGTCTACAGAGATTACCATAATTAACATTAAAAGCTGAGAGCTAACTGTCCCCTGTGCCTAAAGAATGCTTGTGATATTGGAGAAAAGAATAAGAAATAATGAGCTCTGGAACAAAATTCATTGRTTTTGTTCTAGTAAAATASTCCTGATCAAAAGGACTTAACATCAATAAGAGTTCATCCTTTGATTTCAGTACTTGGGGCTCCAACTGTAAAGTTATCTGGTCATTGTATACATTAAGTAATGAAAATATTCTAAGGCACATTTTTGATACGCTTATCYCATAAACTAGGATATCTGACTATTCCTTTGAATATTGTTTCACTGTACTGAGCTATAGTCTGAAACTAATTGGTACCACTGTTTAYTTACCAATGGGAATCACCTTTTATRGAATGGTTTAAAGGTTAATTGCATTTTTTGTCCTTTGTGTGTCTTCATTTTTTTTCTACATCACCCCTAACTGGAGCTGGGAAATGCTTTTACTAGCCCCTGTTGTGAAGAAAATGGGTTTGAAATCAGTGTAACAAGTGATATTTAAGCAATTTTTTATTTAGGTTTTTGAAATAGAAGAGGGAGTGTGAGGCCATAGGAGSAAGAGTGGGAAGACCAATTATGAGGCTAGAATTCAATCAGTTTTTAGTCCTTAATTGTTTTCATGTAYTTAATTTGCATGATCTCTGTATTGGGTAACAAATGCATTTTTCTTCCACATTTGTTGTCCATCCAAACAAAAAGCTTCTCCTTTTGTGAACTCCCCACACTGTGCCCTACATAATAATGGCTAAAACCAGGAAAAATKATTCTATTTTTCCAAGTTTTGTGATCTTGCTTGGGCAGGATGGCACTTGGCTGGGATAGCCCAAGCCAGACTATTGTTGAGTTAACTACAAATCTCAGTCTTGTGAATGGGAACAGAAGTAGAGTTAGGAAATGCCAGCAGTGCAGTCACACACCCTCAAGTCAAATACTGTGGAAGAACTAGATGGCAGGAACTCACTTTTCAGTTATTTTGATTATTTTGAGTATTAGCAAATGCCAGCACAGCTCTGGTTCTCTTGCTGTGACCTGCTGCCTGAGCACCCAAAAGGAACCTGACATGGAAACTCCTGGATGTCACTCATTTCTAAYTGCATTTCTTGTGAGTGCCATAGTAGCAAGTGGAATCTACCTTTGGAAAAGGTGATTTGGCCAGAAGAGAAAAAGTCAGAGAGCTTCTAGATTAAAGATTTTTACATGACTGTCATCAGCATTTGAATTCCCAGTATTACTTCTACCTACAGTGACTGGTCTGTTAACCCTGATGAATGGCTATTAGCCAGCAGGCTGCCAGGTTTGCTGCCTCCTGCAGTAACTGAGGCACACAAATTTTTGGCTAGACTTTGGGATGAAGTTGAAGTAATGTCTGATGAATGGTACATTACCTATGTGAATAAGCTAAAGGAGATCTTAGCATGGTGTCTGGTTAGTCTTGTGAGTTTTTTCTGGAGATTTTTTTTCTGTAGTTTTCTTTACCATTCTGCCATTCATATGTGGTTTTGGCAATGGGTGTTTGAGAATTTTGTATTTAGGAGGATGGTTGTTCTGGAATCAGTATTTCATTAATAAARTGGCAGCAAGCAGAGACTGGCTGTTGATGAGAAGATGAGGCCTTCAATCAATTGGCTGGTAATGGGTAATATTTACTTAAAACCACTGTTGCTCTTTCAAATTGATCTTTTCCCAGGTGTGCCTCTGCACAAAATTATTTCCCTACTTCTTAAAAAAAGCTTACAATTCTGTCTCATTCTGGGAGAAAAAAACAGAAGGAAGATTGGGAAYCCACCATGGGAAAACCTGGAGGAGTAAACATAGTTCTGTTTTTCTCAGTGGGATATAAGAGAAAAATGTTGATAGTCCAGTAAGTAGGGATTTTATGTGGGGTATCGCTGTTAGGGAGCAGAAACCATTGTTGCTTCTAATTTCTCAGTGTGTTTTACTGTGTCTTCCTGCTGCTTGTCCATATTTCTTCTGGAGGTTTTCAGCCTTTCTTCCTACCTCTTTAYTCTTTAACATTCAGGCTGTCAGTGAGGGAGTCAAGTTCTGTCTCCATTGGAAAGCAATTTGCTGGTGTTGCCGGCTGTGAATGAAATTGGCTGAGATTGTGAAATCCTGGGCAATTTAACTCACAGCTGGGATGACAATGGAGGGGCAGCATCACTCTCTCACTGAAGATGATGTTSCAGTTGTCTTGCAGATATTTATTTCCTCCTAGTTTTTTACATGCATTTATGAGGTGCTGGGTAATTGCTGGCATTYCTTAATACAGTTTATCTAAAGATAGCAGAACTCTTTCTGAAAAGCAGAGACTGTGTACACATCCTTATTGCTATTTAGCTTACCAGGAGGGAGTGAATTCAGATTTCTAGTTGTTGTTGGAAAAACGTACTAACACAACTCCATAAGTTACACCAGGAATGTGTTTGCAGAGTAAACCCACTCTGCCTCCCCTTCCTGTTATTTTCTCACAGGCACAGCTCCTAGGGCAGATTGGCCCAGCCAGCCTGAGGCTGACTCTTACAGAAAAAAAGTCTCASATCAAGAGAGTTTTTTAGTCCCCAAATGTGAGAAGTGATGCCATCAGAAGTTTTATTACCACCAGCTGATCTGGTGTTTACTTACTTTCTCCGTGTATACTATATTTCTGAAAAAGGTGGTCTGGAAGTCAAAAAAAAAAAAAATCTGAAAAAACCAACTGCATAGTTATTTTAAATGAAATAGGAAAAACATGAAAGAGACTTCATTTATAAACAGTAACAAGCTGTAGCTAGTAAGGTATGAATTCTACCACCATCTTCAATAATTTTTGTAAATGTTGAGAGGTATAAACACAAGTTTTCATGCTTAAATGCTCTAGATATTTACAAGACAATGAAAAAAAAAGCACCTCCATATGAAAATATGGAGAGTCCTACTKAAAGGATAAAAAATTTTTTATTAGAAAGGAAACTGGAATATAACTCTAGTTCCTTTGAAGTGTATCTCAGAAATATAAGTATTTTATTTCCCAAGAGTAAATAGAGATTATCAAATTGTTGCTGTATTTTCCCATATATAATTTTCTCTCTGTAAGAATAAAAACACCCAACAAAGAAATAAACTGCATTTGTCTTCCCAGGGAACATATTAAGGGGCTGAACTGAAAATCTCTTGTTCCCTCCTTTAATGCTTGTACTTTGGGAAATTYAGTTTCAGGGAGTCAGGTACATAATCCCTGCTGTTGTTCAGAAGTTTAATGTGTGTCCTCCCGTGAACTGTGATAAAAATTGAGTCAAATGTCATAGACATTGCCAAGCTTTAAGAAATGTGGATTTCATCTTTATTGGTTCAGTAGACAGCATGGTTTATAAGTTTAAATGAAATGTCTTTTTTCTTTGATGTGAAAAGCCTAGTAATAGAATTTATGATTTTAAGCATCAAGAGGATAAAGGCAAAACATGCATTTCAGTTTTAATACAGACACAAGAAAATATATATGAATATATATATATATGAAATTAATAATTTAATAGGTGCTTGCTTMCTGCTTCCCTTTCTCCCMTTTCCTTCCCTCCTCTTCCCTCCCATCCATCAGCTGTGGGTCAGCAACAAGACTCTCTATGGCTGCCAGTTAGTTCAGGGGCTGGATGCTGAGCATTGGGACATGGGGGTGGATGTTGGTGGGCTTCCAAAGCCTTTTCTTTTTTAATTTTTTAGTTYAACTGACTTCTCCAGGACTGCCTTTTAAAAGCTCTTCAGARCAGTTGTATCCAGYGCCTCCRTTTTCCCAAGGTGATTATCTGATAAGGAGGATATGCAGCTTCCCTAACAAAATGATTTCTCTAATGTTCCTTCTTTCTGTGGTCTGGCTGCCAGCTCGAAGGGTTGGCTGTGTGCAGACCAGTCCTAAAGAATGTTAAATACTGCTTTYACTGCAGAACACTAAATTTCTCAGCTTCCTTTTAATAATGAGTTACTTCAGTCTGGTGAGATACAAGCAGGAAAAAGCTTCTCAAATATATCCGTAGTCTAGGTAATAAGGCTATCCTGTATGCTTAACAAATTTACTAAGTCAAGTTTCAGCTGATAAKGTAAACACATTTAAACAGACTTTAGTAACAGTAGATCACTTTAATATATTTGTTCAAATGCTTGAAATTTCAGTTTCCGAGTAGGTGCAATGATACTGCTAGGAAAAGAAAGAAATCTGAAAGGAAAAAAAAAAAAAGACATTTTTGAAAAACAGAGAACCCCTGGTAATTCATGCTCCAATTTGAGCTCCAATAAAAACTGCAGCATTGACTGTTCATAAATTTAACTCTCATTATTTTTTTCCCATTTTGTCATCCAAGAATCCTTCAAGACATTCCACTATACCTTGTAGTTTTGTGTTAAAAAGACACACATAGGTTCTTCTGGGACCTCTCAGTAGCTCCATTACCATCCCAGCCTCAACCTTTGATGTTGATTGCTCATCCACCTGGGTTATTTATCTTATGTTTAGAATCTAGGAACCAGGTACAATAGCTAAAATGAAGTTTTCTGACAATTTTGTTATGTGTAGCACCATACACATGTTTTTCCTTTGATCTAACTTTTCTGTGAGAACACCTTATTTTAGATGTTTGTGTAACTGACTGTGGTGAGGCRTTAATTCCATTTTTCTCCATATTTCTAAGATGTTGTCCCCCAGCCTGTGCTGTTATAATGTGTAATAAGCATGCATCCCTCTTTAAAATTCAAATAAATGAACAGATGTGGGCTTAGAAATTCTRGATAAAATGGAATGGATGCGGATACAGAGCTCATCAAGGCTGTTTTCAGATGGTTCCACAAGGGATGAATGTGCATTTTTCTCTGACTGTTKGAGTTCTGAGAGATTCCATTATTKTGTACATRTGCATATGGTGCCATGTGGATCACAAGGCCACCTAGCAATAATCTGTGCTTTGCAATTATGCAATTTTCATGAATATGTTTCTGAAGCATTGGAATGTAATTCCCTTGGATCTGAAATGCTACATTTTGAAAAGTAGATTTATCTTTTATTGTTTTTCCAGTCTAGATTCCTAAGCAGCTGCTAATAGGTAAACTCTGAAAAAAGACAAAATATATTCTTACCAACGATTCCCAAATCTTCTCGGGCACTAACTTAAAGTTCATTTGTAGCAGTTTAAGTCAATTTTGTTGAGGTGATTTAACTTACAGGTGCCAGCAGTGGCATCATTCTCACTGCTGAACATTAATGTTAGAAATTCTCATCCCTCATGCCAAGAGATTCATGGTTTATTGCGGTCTGGCTGAGTTTAGCAGCCTGTTGTTCYTGTGTTTCCGGGTATTTGCTCTAATTCAAAACAAATGGGAATGTTGGCAATCTAACAGAGGCATATGTAGGAAGTAACCATTGGCAACCATGGCTGCATGAGACAGGATTCTATAATTGGAGCATTTAGGCATTAGTGCTCACAAGCCAATGGAGGAGTYCTTTCCAGGTTGTTCAGTACAAGCCTTGGAACCTGATTCTCTTCTCAGCCTGTGTTTCTGTAATTGGCACACTGTCTCCTTGCAGAGATGTTTATAAAATGAAAGTACAAGAAGAGTCATTCCTTACAAAGGCAGATGTTACTTTCTGCTGCAAACAGTGTGCTCCCTAGGCATCAGTTGAAATCTTGTGTGTATGTTTGAAAATGAATTCTGGCAAAGTTCTGTAGGTCTAGATCTGGACATCTGCCCTACAAGGCATTGGTGTGCTTGTGAATCATKACTTTCTTATCTTCACAGTAGAAAWACATAGAAAAATGTGACATAATGTATTTCATTTTGAATAAAGGGAGAATAACATTCAATCTTGCACATTTCAGTTTTGGCTTACATAAAGTCTTGTGTGACCACATTACTTTACAAGCTCATATCTAGACTAAAAACAAAATTAGAAAAAATGTATAAGACATAAATTAATGTGCTTTTAGCTTTTTAATGGAATGAAGCAAAAAAGAAGAGAGAAGAGTCTATGTTGTGAGTCTTTTCAATGTGTAGATTTGAATGCAAGGTTGATAACAGCAATTCCACTGAACTTACTGGAGTACGTGAACTTAGTTTAGAGACAAAATTAGATAAATTTGATCCTTTATTGTGTCTGGAGAAAAAATATGCAATGAGTGATGGTATTTTCCCCAGGATATGTAGCTTTTATGATGCTGGAGTTGAAGCAAAATAARTTGTCTTGAGAGGAACTCTGTGCTACCATGGTTTGACTACTTCTGGTGCCTGGGATAGACAGCATAGTTTAATGAAGACTAAGAGAGAGGATCTATTACTATTTGTAAAAGACATTTGGGAATTACTACAAAGGGGGAAGAAGAATTATTGAAATTGAACCTTCTTTAAGATGAAATGGATATTAATTGCTTCTGAATGAATTTAGAGTGTAAATTAGAACAAGGTTTCTGTCATCAGTGRAATGATGTCTGAATTCTGGCATGACCTTTCAAATAGGGCAGGAAGGGCAAGGAACCTAAATTATTTCAAGATGGAGCTTGATAAATGAATGTAGGTAGTGATTCCAGAAATGGAAATTAAAGTTTATGATTATAGTAYCATAGATCATAGGCTCAAAGAGACCTCAGAAAGTATCCAGTCCATTTCCTTGCCCCAACTTAATCTCAATTACATTTAAATCATWTCAGGTTTATTCAGCCTGATCTAAAATATGATCTCATCTTAGTGATGAGACTCTATAGGCCTGTTACTCTCCCATTCAATTACCTCACTATTCCAACCATCAAAAAGCTTTACTCATCTCAATTTAAGTCTTTCTAGTGCAATTTAGGTTAATTTCTTCTTGTTCTCTCCACAGAAGACTTGGAGAACAAATTAGTATCCTGCCCCTCTATAGCCCTTTAATATATGCTTGGAAACCCCTTTGTACCAGAATCAGAGCAGTTGACTTTGGAATATCTCACTATGTTCATTCTGACATTAGGCCTTGGATCTTTCMGTTTTYTCTCTGAAAACTTGTCTTCTAGAACTCTGATTGTTCTGGCACTCTCTGCTGGGCTCTCCAGGTGTTTCTCTTCCTTCATCCCATTTCTCCTGATGATGATCTATCAGTACTGAACGCAACAGAAGGATTATTTTGTGACTTCCAATCATGGTGCTTCTGCTTATCCAAGTATTATTGTCATTTTTGCTGTGTGGGATGTGGTTTACTTCACAATTGCCTCTGTGTTTTCATCAAATAAGTTCCCTGCTGTGGCTGGGTATAGGAATGTCCTTGATCTCTGCATCTGTCCTCATGAGATTTTCTTTGTGAATTTCTTCTAATAAAGCTCTTACGCTCCTTGTAAGGGAATGTTTGGGATTGCTGTGGAAGGGGAAATTTGGCCATAAAGAGAAAATTTTGTGGATCTGTCTAGAGTGAAGTCTTATGTGACTTTAGTTCTTATCACATGGATCTTTTTATCCTGTACCCTGGTGAATTCAAAGCCGGGACAACCCTGAAGCACACACAGCCTACAGAACACACCAGAAGGTTGTGAATGAGGAGAGCTGTGCTGTGTTTAGGCATGGGCACGGTTGTTTAGTGCCTCAAAACCTGAGGAGTGCACCATGTTGCCTGCTGTAAGAGCAGTTTGGTGGATAAAGTGCTTTTTGTACCATCAAGCTGATGCTATGGAAATCTTTTCCTGAGACAGCAGAAGCTGGGGGCAGTGTAACACTGGGACCACTTTGTAGCTGAATGCCTGGGYAATACTGTATTTCAGTTACAGGTTTGGCATTATTCTTACTTGTTTTGCTTTTAGCACATTGTCAGCTTGAGGTCAAACCTTAATGGCTTATTTGCTTGGCACATCAGTAAATKAGATRGTTTTATGCCACAGATTTGTGAACKTSGAATAARTARGATACTATTATGCATAAGACTCAGAATTCAAGGGCTTGAGAAACTTCGCATATTGCTAAGCTGAAAAAGTGTTGCTCTAAGGTGATAAAAGCAGGTGTTTMTTTCTACATTCCAAGTGTGCTCCCATGTGAGAGGCTAGATAAGTAGTTCAAATTACATCTAAGAAGAAAATTTGCCAGACCTTAATTGCTTTTCATCAAAGTTCCAAATAAGAAGGAGAACTAAAAAAAAACACCTTGGAACTACATTGTAGCCTGTTTAATTCTCCTCATTAAAAGCACTGAGGTAGAATTCTTAACATCACAGTAAACTGCACTCTTTTAGTGGTAATGCAGAATAAATTCATAAACAATGACTTGTGCTCCTTCTGCATTTGACATTTAGGTAAGAGCAGTTTTTTGTTCAAGAATATAAGTAGTTTCTACAAGGTCTGCAGCTGTGTTGTTTCAGTAGGATATAGTTTTATCATTAATCAGGGCTTTTCTCTGATGGCTTCTGCTGAGGTTATTCCATCTGTCTTGATAAGAGGGATCTAATTAAGTCTGTTTATTCTATTTTGGAGTTAGACMATAGCATCATCAAACCTTGTTCTCCTGCTCTGGCCACTACTTCTTGACTCTGCTGGGAAATCAAGTGCATCCAACAGTTSCCAGTCAATCCTGCTTTAGCCAGGCCTCTTACCACCAAGGGTCCATTGGTTTGTCTTCTGCTAGGASACTTTATCAGTAAATCAACAGGGTTAAGGGATTGGGACCACAGCCATTTACCCTGGTGCCCTTTGCAATATGCAATGAAATGTCAGTGTCGTAACCCCTCAGTTCTACATTATTATTTCATTGGTGAGGAGGCATTTTGCTGGGAGATCTTTCTGTCCTTTGTTTAAATAGAGTGTAGTGAAACCAGAATTCCTGTACAAGACCAAGCCAGAGACTCCTCTGTTTTGATATCTGCCCATGCTCTCTGTACTTTGGAGGAAGACACAAGACTAAAAGAATGATTTAAAAAATGTTGCAATTTTTCTCATATCTTGGTAGTTACTTTATAGGTGAGGCTATATGGAATTTGATATTCTTTATGCCTTTATTTAGATAAAGCCAGTTGGTTTACCCTTCTCATGTATATTTAAACATTGTTAAATTCCCTCTTAAGAACATCAAAATCTTAGTCTGTCCACGTTTAAAAGTATTTTCACAGGAAATAGCTGGAATCCACTGTATTTTGAATTTTTTCATTTTTTCCGTATCTTTCTTGATAAAATARAATATTAGTAAAAAGTTCCAATTTTGAGTGCATAGAATGATTTTTAGACCATTACTATAAATTTTCTGTTGCTTYCAGTTCACTTCTTGGTACAGGCTTGTATTTCCTCTTTGACCTCCTTATAAGCAATGCTTTCACCATGTGTCACTACAAGCAGGTACAGTTTCCCTTTCTATTTGATTATAGTTAGCTTAAACCACAGTGATTTGCAAGTGAGATTATTTATTCCAAGACATATTGCTGAGATGCATTCATCAGCTGTGAATCTAATCTGCTCCTTTGCTGCACATTCATTTGGTTTAATTTGACACCACTGGCAATTGAAACTAATAAAGTTTTAGGCAAACTTTGGTCTCTCCTTGAGTAGGTTCATCTGTTTGGAAAGATCTTARCTTGAAAAAGGAATCCCATGTTGAATGTAGGTCAGCAATTACATGCTGTAGAAGAACTGCCAGGGAACTATAAAGAGGGATAAAGCCTTTGAAGCACAAGAAGTAAGTAATCYTTGGTTCTCCTCAGAAATGTGCTCTTTTCAGTACTGGGCATAACATATTCAAAAAGAGAGAGAGTCCAAAGGCAAACGAGAGTGATCAGATGCTTTGAATATATGACAAGTATGTGTGTGTGTGTGTGTGTGTGTATGCATGAAGAATACAAAGATGTGTTGGAGTGTGTTAGTAACTTAAAAATAAGTAAAAAGATTTTACAGAGTGGAAGGAAATAATCTGTTCTTTTTGTCCATTGTGGAGACAAGGTGTCTCTGACCTGTGACTGCACTATTCATATTGGACAAAAGAAATTTTTCTCCGAGGTGAGGATAGTAATCAGTGTGTTTTCTACATATCAAAGAATATTTAAATATGCTCAGATCTTCATCTGGAGAACAGAATTTGGTCATTTGAAAATCCTTCTCTGTGAATGCATTTCAGGGCACTAGACAGCAATCTAAGTAATRCTCCTAGATTGCTCTGACAAAAGTACAGGAACCTCATTTCTAGGAAGGGCTCAGTGTCACAGGTTCAGAGAAAAGAACAAGGAAGGCCTGGAAGAGAGATGTCTAATTTGGTACTTCAGGGAAGGCACACACAGGCCTACGACTRAGCTGCTCTATGTTGTTAGAAGGGTGCCACAGGCAAAAGAAGGAGCACATGCAGGATGATAGTTCTGGGTCATCATAATCCAGTGGTRTTGCCATTTAAAGTGATGTGCCTTGTCACAAGGCAGAGAATACAGAAAAGATGAAAGAGCATCTCAGCTATAGCTGGGAGGATTTCCTATATTCTCATTTTGAATATGCCCAGAGCAGTACTTCAGGAAATCTCTTTCTTGTGTCAAATGAGAGAGGGAACAGACATCTGGTCTCTGAACTAGTTTAAATTTGGCTGAAAATTGAAAAATTCTGTGAAGCTTTTGGTTCAGACAGATCATGAATTTCCATTAAAAATCCACCTTATAAAATAATTCAGAATGAGTTTCTATTCCAGTGCCATCAGGGGAGGAAATAGGAACGCAGTGTAATTGGAAACAGTCTCAAGTGGTTCAAGTGGTGCAAAAATCATCTGTGACTGAGTTGTACTTCTGGCCTATATTCCCTTTGGGCTGCTTGCTTGTTGTGGTACCAGGGTAATAGCACTACATCAGTGCAAAAAACCACCCTGTATTCCTAGAAGCAACAGAGAATGCTGGGGGTAAATTGACTGAATTATTTATGTTGCTCTGCTGGGAACACAGAGTAAGTTTTACTGCAAGTTCCATGGTGCTGAGGTTGCATGCTATACTTTTAGGAAATAAGAGTCTTGAGGGAGGACAGTCACTTTAATCATTATTTTGTTTGTTGTTTCAGCTAAATTGCTGTGTTTTGTTATCTRTATATATATATTAGTACTTATCTCACTGTTGTCAGATGCTTAACRGGATCTAATAAGGAAGTCTGCTGTAGACAAGTGGAGTGGAGTGCGAGCTTTAACACAGGCTACGCCTTGACCTGGCACTGAGGGATGATTCAATCCATCACTTTTCATTTAAAATAATAGACTAGAGCTTGGTCAAAAATATCACTGATATAAACAAAAGGTATTGCTGATGGATCACTGTTGCCAATACCAATGACAAATACCCTGCTTTTTCCTTAGTTTGCAAAGTCCTCTCTTTTGAATAAAGCTGGCAGCTATCAGGATAAAAGGGTATCTGTCAGTACCTGATAGATACTCTGATGAAATGTGTCCCTAAAGTGCCAAATCCTATCCTTTTCTGTAAGAWCTGTGACTCTAGAGGGTTGATTAATTTCAGGGTAGATTCTAAGATGCCTCCTCCTAACACACTGATGATTGTTCAGATCTGGAAGCAGTAACTGAGTCATCCCAGCCTGCAACTCAGCATTTTAAGGGAATTTCAATTTAGGATCTGTTTGTCTCAAAGCATTATTAGCAAAAGTAAAACAGGAGCTGCTGAAGAAGCTAAGCAGACATTGGTATCATGGAGGAAGAGCTGACTGCCTGGTGCAAAAACCTGGTGTCTTCCCCTAGGTCAGGTCACCTTCCCTGAGAATCAAATCCCTACAATTACAGTTGCTGGGCTGGTTTTGTACTGYACTAAGATTGAGAGGTGTGGTGTGTCATGCTTTGTCAACTAGCCTGAAAATTAGTCTGCACCATTAAAAAAAGTTTCACAATGCTGATTTTTCATTGCCTCAGACTCATTTTCTCCTTAGGGATGGGAAGACRATTTGCATATGCACTGATTAAATGGAATGTATTTGTTATTTTAGATGCATAAACTTTGAATTGTTATATTTTAATCTAGACTGTGCAGGGTCCAGAGGGGAAGCCAACAAACACAATATATTTCTAGATCATTAAAAATAATTTAAGTGTGCTGGAAAAGAAGTGTTCAAGTGTTTGCAGGGTGTTCCATATTTACTCTGTGGTAAYGATAAGTAATTGTTGGTTTTCTCAGTTTATAAGTCAAAAAGCAGGTTTTAAATACGTCAGCCTTCAGTCTGGGCTCTATAAAAATAAACTGAATAATATTTGCCTAACATTTAGTCCTTGTTACCACAACCTCAAGCTTCTCACATTGATTCATCTGTTGGACCCCTGAAAGTCCCCTTAAGGTAGGTAAATATTGTACCCGTACTAATGGTGGAGAACTGGAGTGTTGGACAGGCTGAAAGTAGCTGACAGAAATGATCTATAAAGAAAGGGCTTATAGACAATCTGAGAGTCTTAATCTCAGAAGATTGCTAAATATTGTTGATGTTTCAATCACTCTAGGTGATTTCTTCATTGATAAACTGTCTCTGATTGAATTGACCATGTCTTCTGGAGCCAAACATGGTTTATTTTCCCTGATGCAGAAAGATGTACAATGACAAAGTGCCATTTTTATATTAAAACAAAATTTCAAGTAGAATTTTGCTAAAACACCATCCTGTTTTGAAATTTCAGGAACATCAAAGGAGTTCAGCTTAAAAGATTGAAGGTCTGTTGATGGCTAATAATTTCCTAATGTTTTTTATGTGCTTAGGGATCAYGTAATCTGCTGCTGGAATACACCCACATGTGAGCTGGAAGCAATGGCTGTCAGAGAGCTCAGAGCACTATAACTTGAGAGTTTAGAGGGGAACATAAAGGAGCTCTCTTTCCCACGCCAAGTAGTCTTGTGGCTAAAATCTAGCTACCTACTGAAGTTCTGTGGCAACTTAAAGAAGGGCACATTGAAAGAATAAGGAAAAGTTATATCATTAAGGAAAGAGATGTAAAAATGAAATTACCACATTCTTGCTTGGTTCAATATGTATGTTTTCCTGATCCTCAGAATAATGAAGCCCTCAGTAGGGCTATCAGGAAAATCAATATATAAAATATAGCTGCAAAATTCTCCATTAGTCTGTACTTGCACATGCGCTAACTGCTTTTATTCCTTCCTTCTGATGTCAGAAAAAGGTAAGGTTTGAACTAATAAAACCAAATAGAAATATAGGTACTATGCAGTAGGATTATCCTAGAACTTTTACATAAATTGGCTGGTAGGACAGCTCTGCAGCACTRTCTTCTGCATGGTAAGAGGGTGGTTAAGCCTTGCTCAGGAAGACCAAGAATTACAGTTATTTGTAGGTGGGTAGATAAGGGGCTTGTAGACCAAGGTCAAAGCTACATCTTCATCCTCTCAAAGGCTAAACCTCAGGACCTGATAATAAAATTAATTCACAAGAATTGCCTGACCTAAATCCCTTAGGTAATCCTCTGAATGCCTCCACTAGTTTAGCTAATTATGGGGAAAGACAGTGATAATTTTGGTAAATTCTTTAGATTGTTCAGTAAATGCAATTAGTGTTGTGCAATGCAGGAGGTCTTGTTATATACAAGAACTGCTAGGTTGCATGAGCAAAATAAACAAATGGTCTATGTCCCAGAGGTCTTGCAGATAGCACAGCTGTGATGTTCACCCATTAAAAAATCATTGGGGGAAAAATTATAAAGCATTGGTTTATCAGTAAACAAGAGTACTACCTAGAATTTTATTTATCTCAGAAATGCTTTAGTCACTTTTAATTCAGTCAAATCCTAGAAACACACATTTTTTTTTTCTCCCATCAAGGTAATTTGGTGCATTAGATGTTTCACAAAGTATCAAGTGAATTACATATGTATGAGTCTCCAGGAAAGCCTTTGAAGGAAGGGTACTAATGTTCTTGTTCTYGAAATAATGTCCTCATATTGTCACAAGTTATTAGTGATATTGCCATTTCTCTGTCCTGGGAATGGAGTTTTGTGGGCATTGCTCATCTCCAGCCATTTGTTAGCATCTCTTAGGGCACTGCAGCTTGCATTCACCACCTTGAAATGCTCTGATCATCCTGGCAGGTTCCTGTGGCAGAATCCTGGCAGTGGTAACTTGCTCAGGCTAGGATGGGGGTTGCAGTGGGGCTGGCACCTGGGAAGGGGGGCAGTGAAGCAGTTGTTGCAGTGGACCTTTGCCCATCCCACTGATCAGTGAGAATGCTTGAGTTGATTATGTTGGATTTGGGGCAATTCTTGAACATGTATGTGAAACAACAACTAAGTAAAATCTTTTCAAGCGATCTCACTGTTGGAACATGGTTGGAATGGTTATTTGCTGTGTAATAYTAYTTCTTTAAATTGGTCTCAGTTACCRTATATTGAGATCAAGCATTTTGTCCCAYTGAAACTGGGGCTGTTAAGGCCAAAGGCAGTGTTTGTGTGGCTAGAATGCAACTYACCATGGATGCAGCTTAGAAACAGGGAACAATAATAATTAGTGCTTCCTGGATCTGAATTTTTCTTTTTGATAATATTGCAGTACTAATATAGCAGGATTTAATAATTACAGTCAATTACTGGTCTTAATTAAATACTAGTACTTATTACTGTGATAGTAAAATGGAAATAGTTACCTGATGACTTAAGAGTAGTTTATTGGCTCCTGTAAAAACACAAAACTTTCCTTATTTGTTGCYGAGGTTGAAATTGGGAARGAKYGTAAGACATGAATGGCAGACATTTTATTTTTGARGATCTTGTTTTTGTTGTAGATTTGCATTTAATAGTGTTTGCTGAGTTTGCAGTTGCTAGTGTTACAGATTTTTTGCAGTTAATAAGGTTTGCAAAGTTTTATGTTAAATGCAGGGATATTTTGTRTAGTTTGTGGATTGCACATTCAAAATCGAAGTTAATGGAAGCATAAAGAAATTAAAGTAGATCACTAATAATTTGAGCATCTGAATAATCCATTGTAGATACCATCAGTTKAATTGCATGTGCATATTAAAACCCCTCATTTGAAAACAAGTTTCTTAATATTCAGTTTATAATGTCARCATCTGTTGAAGTATACAATAGTTTWATKATAATTAGCAATGGGAAARCCATAGAACTCTTGAAGTTTGATTYAGATAAACAACCACATTTCTGGTACTTTCCCACCCTACATAAACCTCTTGTTTTCCTGAAAAAATTCTAGTCCTTTGGGCATTGAGGGATGCTATACTTGTGTTGTAATTCTGTATTTGATTCCCGCTGGACTCCAAGAGATCAGAGAAAAATTAGAAGAAAATTAGTCATTAATTTTTAAGTTTCATCACAGAAAGGTAGCTCAAAATGCCTTTTTTCCCCCTACTTCCCTCGTTATAGTGGTAGCTAAAGAGTTGGAAGACTTATTTATATTAGACTTATTATTAAAGTAATGCAGATCTGGATCATGTTAATTCTTTAGGTTTTGTTGTTATTGGGTTGGGTTTTTTTTTGTTTTTTTGTTTTGTATGTATGTGTAAATTGCATGAATCTCCAGAGTCTTCTTATTCTAATCCCTGATGTTGGTAAGCTTCTCTGCAAGCTTAGGGATGACTGATGCCTTGGAGACCYGCGCTAAAATTATGCTCTGAAATTTTTTCTCAGTTCGTCTGGCTCTTTGTGGTAGTCCAGGAGCTTGATCCCCAGCATCAGACATCACCAACTCAASTGTAACAAAATAAGCTGTAATGAAACAAGAAGTTTTTTACTGCCTGACATGGAAAGTCTGTCCTGAGCAGTATTTGCAGGATTGGAACTGGAACATTGCTGAACTTGGCAGTTTCTTTAAGAACCTGTAATCAATCCCRCTGCAATGTTTTCTCAATGCTAGGATTCTGCCCAACATCTGGCTGGGAAGTTGCCCTCGGCAGCTGGAGCACGTGACCATCAAGCTGAAGCAYGAGCTGGGTGTTACAGCTGTGATGAACTTCCAGACCGAATCTGACATTGTTCAAAATTCCTGGGGCTGCAACCGCTACCCAGAACCCATGAGCCCCGAAATCCTCATGAAACTGTACAAGGAAGAAGGTCTTGCCTATGTKTGGCTGCCAACTGCAGACATGAGCACTGAAGGTAATGCTCATGTCACTCTTTCAGTGAATTAGTAGCAACAAACACTTCGAGTTACTAATCTGTCATTTTCACAACAGTTGGGCTGGGGGAGGAGGAGTTCTGTGTACATTTTGCATAAAAACATAGCTGGCACACAAGGTATAGTGTCTTTGTGTGCTGTCTTAAATTATTCATATTTTCTTGTAGGCAGGGAGGCCACCTGAAGTACTTTGTGTTTGGCAGTATTATGTGTATTTGAGTTTAAAGCCATCTGACATCAATAACTGCTTGACTATTTTTGCTTTCAGCTTGAGTTCAGCCTATRTAATGAAAATACGCTGTGTAGGTGGAAGACTGCAAGTTTGCAGAGCACAGCAGCTTGCCACCTTTGCTAATTAAAAGTGGAGAGACAGTGCTGTGTGTCTGCTGTTCCC
Source organism: Alauda arvensis (assembly GCA_902810485.1). Taxonomy (NCBI): domain Eukaryota; kingdom Metazoa; phylum Chordata; class Aves; order Passeriformes; family Alaudidae; genus Alauda; species Alauda arvensis. The sequence goes on along the minus strand of CADDXX010000422.1, from coordinate 162,602 downwards.
TTCCCAACAAACACTTTTTCTTTACCTGTAGTATGCCAGTCTGGTGAAACTCCATAGAGACATTTATGTAATAGTTTGTGATTAATTGAACATACTGACAGCACCTGAGCTGTAACATCAATTACTAGTTTTTTTTTAAGTCCTTGGTTGGAAAGCTCAGTTCAAAGTCTTGTTTCCAACCAGAAGGTTAGAAATTGAGTGTGTTTCCAAGTGAGCAGCCTGCCAGCAGARGAGAGTGCTTTCTACACAGTGAAATACCACTGCCCCAAATAGATATCTGTCATGTCAGCAGCAGGACATCAGGGAAGACAGGAGACCTTAAAACAGGGATTTGAAAGGGCTTAATGTCAGTGCTCATATGTGCCATGAGGGAAAATTTGGCTCTGCTGTTTGCAGCTCTGGTTCCTAGGATAGCCAAAAGAAAAGTCACAAAATATGGTATATTCATACCTTTGGCAGTGAGAAAGGCTATTCTGTGTTGTTTAACTGTATGCTTAGTACTCAATGAAGTCATAACAATTTTAGGTTGTACAGTAAAGTGTTTTTCTCCTCTCCCTCCCTCACTTATTGAATTGATGGCCTTCATTACAATGTTTTGGAAATCAGCAGTATGTAGGTACCTTCACAAACCTCTGGTATTAAAAATATAATTTCATTTTTGGCCTGCTAACTTTAAAGTTAAGTAAGTTGTGCTCTTCTCTATAATGTGCTGCCATGTTTCAGTTCCTTGAAAATGAATATGCCACACASATCTGATATTATCAGAATGTATATTTAGAGAAGACTTGGGGCATTTTACAGTGATTCCACGTTACATGAAAAGAATCAAGTTAGCCTAGAAGGTCATTTGAGAAAAGAATGGAAGAAAAAACTGGAATATGTCAGGTTTGCCATTATATTTCACAGTTCATCAGGCTGTACAGGCAGAATCTCAGCCATGAACTGACTTTGTCCAGTGCAAATGAACGTGCCTTGTCTTTAACCTTAGGAAGAATACAGATGCTGCCACARGCTGTCTGCCTCCTGCACGGGCTGCTGCAGAACGGACACACCGTCTATGTTCACTGCAATGCTGGTGTTGGSAGGTCCACAGCTGCTGTCAGTGGCTGGCTGAAGTACGTGCTGGGATGGAGCCTGAGGAAGGTGCAGTACTTCCTGGCTTCCCGGAGACCGGCTGTCTACATCGACGAGGAAGCGCTGAACCGTGCCGAAGGTGACTTCTACCAGAAGTTTGGGCATCTTCGTTCCTCATACCACATACAGGAGTAGAAAAGMAGAAGAGGATAAGGAAGGTGAAGAGGAATCTTTACATTTGAACTCCAAGGACTTAGAAATTTCTGTGACTCAGGCACCCTACTCACCTCTTCAGATTATAAACTGCTTGTAAAAGTGATGGGAATTTTGTTTAAAAAGTGCCTTAGAGTGTTTTTTATTTGCTTTCTTTAAGCTGACATAATTCCTGTTTTCAAGCCTTTTTGTGCAATTGTAAGACCTAGAAACTCTGCAAAGGGAAACAAGATTTTCTTTTTAACTACTTGCCTGTAGGAACTGAGGCTTTAGGRTAAACACTAAATAAGATGTAAGATGATATAGAGTTGGCAATATTTCAGTGGCAAGAAAACAATACAAAGATTGACTGGATTAAGGTTCAGGTTAGGATGGAGCAGATCATCATCAGTTATTTTAAGCATATATTAGATTGTTGCAGTGTTTTGTAGTAATTGTAGTGGTATTAATGAGAAAGATCAGATGGAAAATGGTTCTTCTAAGCTCAGTGTTTAAAAACAAAAAGCCAATGTCTAATGCACTGAACTAAGATGTGTCCATCTAGTTAATGTTAAATATTATGAGCCCCAGCTATATTCTTTTATGACATTGGGGTTATGCTGGGCTGTGGCATGAAGAGAGGACACAGCTCCAGCTGTGGCAGCCTTGCTTTGTCGTAAGGAAGGGCCACTGTTTGATACATTATCCTAGGCTGTGAGTTCTCYGAGTTGAAGCTGCATTTTGTTCCTCTGGTCCATGCAGTGCTGTACAGGGGCTCCCTTAGGYGCCAAGTCAGTCTGAGCAGTAACCTCTACCACTCAGGGGGTAAGGCAGCACCTACAGGAATTGTGTAGCAATTCTGGACTGTTGACCTAGATTAATATCTCCAATACAGCAAAAGCCTCTGCTTGTGCAAGCAGTGGGTGTGTGTTAGGTTTAGCTGATTGAAACTAATGCTGGGCTATGTCTGGGCTGAATGAATACATTCGTCTCTAGGAACAAAGAGCAGCTCTGCAGAGGATGGTTTCTCAGGAGCTTAGCCTCAGTGTTAGCTTTGWGGATGATCCCTAATGTTTTCCATTGCTGCTTGGTCCCTTAGCTAAACTAAGCAGAGGCACCAACAGCTTCCAGTCCTGCAGATAAAACCAGTTTGCTGTAGGTCGAGTTCAAGAGAGAAGAAAGGATTAAGGATGCAAAAACATTGCGAAACATAATTTCTATAGGTTTATTCTTCAGTGAAATCTCATTTTTTCCAGCCAACTTGTTCCTCTAAAGATGCAGTCAGTGACAGAGTAGTTTAAGAAATAACTATTGATTTTCTGAATACTTAATGGAGAAACAATTAGATATGAACTGTTTATGGAGAATGTTTAAAATAATGTATTTTATTTATCCTATACKTCAATCATGAAAAGAAAAATATTTATTTAAGTTATTCTATGTGTGGTTTTGATAATTTCTGGTTTTTTGAAATAACACTACCTGTTTAGAAAATGGATGAGAAAAGTTCTCTGTTAAATAAAGACAAAATGACTATTCCAGCAGCCCATTTTATCATGTGTCTTTGTCTCCCAATTTCACAAATAGCAAGAAGGGTCATGACTGATGTTTCTACATAGAAGTGAACCAGCTACTTTAATGGTAACAGCCCATGTCTTGTCAGGTGTGCTGTGTCAGTTTGATAGGAAATCTTAAAAAACAGCACAGCAAAGGTGTGTGAGTCATATGGCACCTCTGGTACCTTCAAAGACAAAAATAGGTGTTTCTTCTCCTAGCCCAGTGCAGAGAGCAGAGGGAGTGTGCAAGTTCTCCTGTCTAGCTGTTGGGCTCATGTGCAAACGTGCAGAGCTACAGCTGCCTGCCCAGAAGTTACCTCATTTTGACTGAGTTTAAAGTAAAATTGGTGAGCTTTTGTTACCATGTACTCCTCAAAATCAAGCACTGAGAGAAGAATGGTGTAAGAAGTAGAGAATACAACTAGCTTAAGTTTCACATTTCTGCTGAGATTTATTTGACACTGCAAGTTTAAAATGGGTTTCCAAGCATCCCTGACAGACAGCCCTTTCCTCCAGATGCAGCTTGTAATCAATACCGGGGCAAATACTTGTAGATTTGATTCTTGTTCCACAGGTTATTTATATATATATATATATATATAGTTTTAGGGCTCTTGGGACTGAGCAGTGCAAACAAGTAGGTATATGATTAAGTAAGTACAGCCACTCTGTGTTGGCTACTCCCTAATTCTGATTATATCAGCAATGGAAGCAGACTGATGTTTCATTTGTAGGGCAGGAATTGATACAACACAGGAGTCACAGATTCAAGGATGCCCTAGGAAGGTGGTAATTCGTTGTTTCCTCTCATTTCAGTGAGGATTTGTTGATTCATTGCTTATTGCCGCTTCAGTTTGCTTCTCTGCTGAACTGCTTGGGAGCACATATCCTAGTAATTGCATTAACTCATGAACTGCATGAACGCAACTTGCCAACATCATGTTAACAAAGGATGCAAAGAGATCCCAGGAAGATCCCAGGGGCTTGCAGTCCCTTTACACCTATTTGTAGCATCCTTTTTTCCCCCCTCATCCCTACCTTTCTGCCTTTGTCAATGAAGGCCACTCTGTCAAGTAACATTCATTCAAAACCTTTTCTGTGGAATGCARCTAGAAACTCAAATGCTAAAGGGATCATTGCAAGAGACTACAGCAACAGAAAAGCCAATAATATAAAARTATTTAATTTCTTCAAATGTGTAGTAATAAATCTGCATCTAGAGATTATGTGTTAGAATTCAAATGTGTAATGTGTTCTTATGCTGATTGGATCATTAGCTCTTTCCACAGGCTAGCCTCTTGATGTAATTTGGATGYAAGGATCAAGACAGGCTCTTGTTTAYGTACTTGTRTATTTYCTTGCTACTTTATGTKGCAGCAGCCCTCTTGTTAKAGGGTAGAAGTGAGCTGAGACACAGACTTCTTGTTTATATTAMAACATGAAAAGGSTCCAGRTTTATTCCTCTTTACAKCCCAGCYATYCTGACTCMAAYTGTTCATTAAYTCTGGCTGCAGCAAGCTCCTKCTGTAGGTTTCCCTTGCAGCCTCTGACTGCTGGTTATTTCCTGCTGAACTGCATGTATTGGTTKGCAGACTCTGARTGCAGGCTTTTACYYRGCTAGACTGTGACTGCAGGTTCCAACAACAGGCTCCAACTGCAGACCCAGGCTRACCTCACAKCAGYAATTCTCCACAGGATCCTTCTTCTTCCTGAGCCTCTCATTCTTTCTCAAGGTTCCTCCTCCATAATTTTGCCTTGCCAGCTAACCCACTCCCTTTTATCACACTTATCTTTATTAGCTATAGCTGTGACTCCTCAGGGGCAAGGCTGTACTGGCAATTAACACAGCTGTTACTTATCMGGGAYRAGGTCACCTGAATTCCYTTCTCCCACATTTTAGTCCTAAAGCTCCACAAAATTTAGAGAAAAACAGCTCCTATAAAAAGAATTAGAATCAGCTAGACAGTAATGGTTATTTTGGAGGGGGCCCAAGAAGCCYATAATGATGGGAACCAGGTAAAAATGTTTTGATAGCACATCACAGAAGAGCATCAGTTGGGGAAAACAGCTGTGATGCTGTGAGCATCTCTATTCTCTGCCCTGTTAGAGCTATGTTTTTACCTCCATTAAATTAAGGAAGAAAGTAGAATTTGCTGCTTGAAATGGGAACATTTGTAACTCTGGGTAGTTAGAGTATCTCAATGCCATGATAAGGCCAAACAATAGAACATGTTTTTCCCAGGGCTAGGTACATCAAGGAGCTATGCAATTTGCTTACAAGTTATTTTGTAACAAGCACAGCCCCCTTGAGGGATGGGTTGGGCTTTGAGAGGTATCATTTTGTGAATAATTTTCCTTTGGACATTGCAAAAGTACTAGTGACAATCTTCTGAAGGACATTTTTAGATTGATGATGCGAGCTGATGAAAGGGACTGATGTGACTATCGAATACCTTCCTTTCTCCCTTACTCCTTGCTTGCWATTTTACACTTTGCACTTTGGTCCCTTTGCTAATGTTGTAAGTTTATGATCTTCCCTTTGTACAGCACCAAGCACAATGAAGCTGTGGCTGCAGCTTTGATACCAGGCTGTTCTCCATAGTTGAAAAGTCTCAAACCTGGCAGCTGAGTTGTATGTGCTGCACAAAATCATGTGCAAAACAGTCTCTCTGTTCTGGAATGAAATTAAAATTTTAGCCTGTCAGACAAGCCCACTTAGGTTATGGTAAAGAAAAAAGGCTGTAGATTATGCAGGAGCAGGTACTAAAAATCCCTATTTAAAACAAGAATGCAAAAGTCAGACTTATTCCATCACCTATCATGATGGCCTTTTTGAGCTCTAATCTATAAACCCCACTGAATTTGCTGGTCTGTAATTGAGGGGGAAAAAATCTAAAGTAGCTAAAGACATTTGCCATAAGTGTATCAGCCCGTTACTCCTTTTATTCTTCATAATTAAATTGCAGTGAGACATTTCAAACCAATGATGAAGTTACAAAAAAAATTATTCTTTAAAAAAATACACTGTGGAGCAGAGAACAGTGAAAAAATACTTAGAAGTATGATAACTACTGGAAAAGCATATATTTGGCAAGCAAGAGTTACCTTCTGGAAGGATAATGAACCTCAGGCTGCTGTTAGCTAAAATGGAATTGGATTAATGTAGCAAAGGATAGCTGAATGTCTTCAGCTCTGTTTACATTCTCAGTGGTAAATCACCTCTGCAGATATTTCTTAAAAAGTATTCTGCTGGAAAAAAATTGTGGTTTATTTTCCACATGAACATGATGTAAAGGGGTTGCTCTGAAGGAACAGACTGGGAATGGTAAAAGTGGAAAAGAATTCATAATTTTATGTTTTTCAGCAACAGAGTGACATCACCAACAGCAAGACCAAACCACATGACTTCATGACTGATCTCTTTCCTAAGTTATTAGAGGAAAACAGTATTTTCAAGGGCAAKGACATTACCATATATTAGCATAATTGCAGGATTTTGATACAAGTAACCAAAATACATATTGTTGGCACTTGAGTTGTGCTAACAATGAACCCACGGGGTACTCATCATTAATTATACACATTTTCCTCTTGCTCTTCCTTTCACCTCAAGGTCTTTCRTTAGAGTCCTAAGTAGTTTACTTTCTAATTTTGTGGTTAAAATTTTCCATATTTGTAAGAACGAGTAATGAGTATTTTATCAAACCCTTTTTACATATTGAGACTTGTCTTATGAACTAAGACTGTTATACCTTGTAAACTAAAGATGGTAACTAACTTAACCTGACATGATTCAGTCTTTTTGTCCTTACATGCGTTGTCTTATTTGGGAGATTGAATTTATAAAGATTGCAAGATAATGTTGGTGATTTCATAATTACTTCAATGCTGATGTTGTTATGTTTRCATCAAGGAAAATAGAAGGCCTGTTTATTCATAAGCTGGTAAAATATTAAATGATATCTCATTCTTGATTTAGATAATGTGAGGAAAAAGCATAAAAAGGCTTCCAAGAAATTTCTAATACTGGACAGGTTTCTGTGGCCTTTACTTAATGTCATTATAATAAAATTTATTTTGTGGTAATGCAGTTTCAGCAGGGAAATAATTAATGGTCAGGCCATCATCCAAGAGTAGCAGCCATGGTTAAGTTGGGCAGCCAGCCCAAAGTCACTGCGACAAATCAAATGCTGAAAATTAATCCAATCTTCAAAAATTCAATAAAATACATAAACACAGAGGTTAAGAATGAAAAACTGTGTTTAGGTTTAAAATGCAGTTTGCAGTATTTAGCTGTATAAAGAAAGAAACGTGGAAGGGTTCGCTTTCAAGAACACAGACCAGCTGGATACCTTCTCTTGGGCAATTTGCTCCTGCAGTGCACTCAACCTGGTGAAGCTTCACAAACACAAAAATGGTTGCTGGTGCCCTGTGGTTTGGCAGTCACATAAATCCTCTCTGTAGAGCTGTGTGGTTTGGAAACAGGATCGATGAGGCCATGCTTTAGAAGAGCTAATGGGAAGGGCCCCACTTAAAAAATGCTTAAATTATAGCTCCAGAATGAAGTCTAAACAAAAACACATCTTGATGGAGTCTTTCTCTTCACATGTGTCTTGCTGGAACAGGCAAGCCTCTCAAAGTCTCCCACCCTGCAAYACCTGTGCTTATAGCCAGARAGCCAGAATGGGAAATCCTCAGGTRGTAGCARTTGCCCTGACACCAGCTGGACTCTACAGGTGAAATGGATTATTTAATCTCTCTACTTGAGTTATTCTGTTTCTTAACATGACACAAAGGATGCCCAACCTCAGTCCCCTACCAGCAGCTAAATGGGAGAGCTGCTGTTCCCAGTGCCTCSACTCACCGTGGCTGTGGGGGTGCTGTGAGCACTTGATCAGACAGTATTCCAACTGCTTTGGAACTCCATGTTAGTATGGTCTAAATGACCACCTTAAATTTCACTCAGAGTTACTTGTGCATGACCCCCMCATACTTTCCTGCCACATGTGTGAGCACTGCAGTTTGGTGGCTCTCACAGGCAGCTCGGGGTCTAGCAATAAGAACCAGGACTCTGATCATGCCTTCTTCCCCCCTGAGATATCTTACTCACCTGGAACAAGGATGCATGAACAGATGCTGCCATCTTTAGCCAGACTTGGTGTAGTTTTTTGGTGCCTTATGGCACTTTGCATCCAAGTGCCCTMTTCAAAGAATAATGTAAGTAACCATGATAGGGTTCTCTCAGCACCACTGAAAATCTCATTTGTGGGGTGGTTTTAGTYTGTTTGGTTTTTGTTTTTTTAATTAAGCTTAATTTAGCTATTCAACTATGGGCAACTGAAGCTGAAAGTGCTGCTCTTAATTTCTGAAGTCTTCCACTCTTCCTATATGGTAAAATAAATACATGGTTTTGCAGCAATTCTCATGCAAAAGACGGCAAAATGTCTTGTGAGGCAATRACTAGGTATACTAGCCCAGGAGAGGAAGATGGAGAAATAGGAGTAGGAAAATGCTTGAACTGAAGAAATGAACAGTCTACTGGGATAAGGCAGAGGAAGTGGCCAGGTGCCCTTCCTTCCTGAGCTCTCATGTCACCTGAGAAGAAGCAGAGGAGAAAGTGAGGCTGGTAACACAGGCTGAGGGCAGGGAGGGGAGACAGGAAGAGCTGTGAGAACCGAGAGTGGGTGGGAAGCAGCTGAACTTCAGGTGTGAGGTGTGAGCACAGCCTATTCCCTGGGGGCAGCAGAGCCACAGGCACAGCCTCCCATCTTCACTCGGGTTTCAGAACACTTGGAAATACCTCATTCAGCTGTTAGAGACACAGGCACTGGGACTGAGGAAATGCAGCAGTGAGGCACAAATACATCTCAGCACCCAACAATCACCATAAGCACACAACACCCTTGGGAACAGCAAAGCCTGGCAAGCTATTTAACAAAATCTGCCAAGATCATTATTTTTGAGAGGAAAAAATCTGATTAGGTCTCTCTTGATTGCTGGGAACATGACTTGAGTACACTTTAGAAAATGCTGAGCTCTGCCATTTGTGTAGTTCTGCTTATGGAGCTAAAATCAGTAACTTAATTTTAGCTATAAACACGGTTTTATTTTGCTTTCCTGAATAGCTGTAATTTCAAGGTATCCTTCAGTGGCACTCTGAGTTAAAAAGAAAAAAAAAAAAAAAAAGCAACCCCAAAGAACTGTATCAGAAATTGATGGAAATTATATCAATAGGGTAATTTCTGTCCTTTTTAGTCTGGTTTATTGGGGTACTACTAAACATAGAACAATTATCTTCTTTTTACTCAACGGTCTATATTATGTTTTTATAACTGTGTCATATTCCTGATTAAAATATATTCTTGGGTAGTACAGATAATATAAAACTATGTTTGAAACTGTTATGTTTTTGTGTTGCTGTGAAGATCCAAGTTTCACWGTGTTAAAATTTTTGTTAAAAMCCCCACATCTGTAAAACAAACTGATGAGAAATGCAGTAGTTACCAGAATCTGCTGTTATCCAGCTGAACCTGCTTTTCATTTGGCAAGGCAGGAGAGAAAATTATTTAGAAAAACTTGTTCAAGTCAAAGAAAAAGCACAGCTATCCATATCAATGTACACTTCCTCCCTTTTTTCGGCAGCGGACTTTGGCAGGTGATCTGCTGATTCTCCTCCTGTGCTCTGAAAGGCTCCACTCAGGTCGCACATCCTTTTGATACAAATTAATCTAACAAAATACACACAGCTTGTGGAAATTTAAGTACCAGAACAGAACATGGGGATTTCAAGCTGAATACTTTACTCTTGGTGCCCAAGTGCTTGGTTGCATTTTCCAGTGTGATGTTTGATGAAAAATATTGAAAATTGGTTTGTTGCTGCAACTAAAATGCCCCCAGAAAATGCCATGACTTTGAGGATAAGGACACTCTCATTGCATGACTCTGTGACTCAAACAAGCTGTGTAATGTGGCAAAGGGAAATCACTTCATTTTTCAAGATATTGGGTGGTAATACGTGTTGAAACTTCATTATGCAAACAATATGTGACAATATCTGTGGTGCACACCAACAGASTTTCCTGAGCATCTGTGTTCAGGTGCCACACCTGGAACACAAATAAAATGAAGAGCAAGCCYACCCAAGAKCAGGATTTTCAAGACTGCAAATTRAAAGGATGGAAGTGTACATGTCAGGTACATAATGTCTGGAAATGCAACTAAGCTCTGCAGTGTCTTGGTGAAAGTCTGCATTTTCCAGCAATGTTGCTGTTGTATTTCGCATGAGCATCATTTTCCTCTGGTCTGTACATACTTAGTCCTGTACTTTTCTGCTTACTTTCTGCCCCTAGTACTCCTCCCATTTGAAACAACTCATGTTACAGAAATTCTGAGAAAAATCTTYGACTTGTGGAATTTTTTTCCCCATGGGCTTCTGTACTCTATCTTGGCAACTGTTCATTCCAGRCATGCCAAARAACAGAGCAATACTATACATACTTYRGTGCCWCAGCTGCTTCTTTTCACCTGTGTTTCTTCATAGTGCTTTTATTCAGTGAAGAGAAACACAAAATTATGTGAAAATTCWGCATGGCTCTGAATCACCTACAAGAGATGTGCAGAAATAATAGCAATTAGATAGAAATCTCCCTACACTGAGCAGGATTTTTGCATTGGCCCTTCCAAAGTGAGGCAATTAAGTGGTTCTCCCACAGGCCACAGCTGCCCAGAGCAGTGACATTAGGTCACAATGAGGGTTCCCCGAGACCAACACCACACTCAGATGGTGGATGAAAGCAGAAGCCAAGGCCAGGGTGCGAACAGCACAAACATCAAAGGTACTTTGCTGCCCCCAGGCTCTGAGCTTTTGTARCTCAGGATATTTCCAGAGCTGATATAATCTCTCTGCTCAGTAATCTAGAATATCTCTCTGTTCAAGTCCTCATGTTGTCTTCAGTGTGCATAAGCTTCAAGTATTCACAGCAGCCTCTGGCAAGAAACTCYATGAGTCTGCTACATGCTGGAGGAATAAACTCATTATTTTGTTTGTTTTGCAGTGCATTTCATATCCCTGAGTTTTCATACTGGAAGAGTCAGAGCATAATTAATCTGTTCTCCACCTTTTCCATCTGAGAACATGTGCTCTGTTAAGCACACACATAACACAATATTAAGCATTTGATGAACTCCACGGGGAATTAAAAAACCCTTAACCCAAAYCTAAACACTACCTCACCTGCAAATGCTTTTCTGAGCTTGAGAGCTCTGACAGCATTGCTGTGGAGTGAGCTGCACTAATTCTGTTCTGCTTTAAAGCARAACTCCCTGCTCCAAACCTTCATTTTGGTGTAGAGGTTTAAAACCTTCTAAACCTCTGCTTTCCTTGAGACAAACTTTTCCCCCTTATCCCTATTTGTTATCTGCTGTCTCAAAAACCCTCTGGTTTATTAAATTATTAAATGAAGTGTGCATGCCAATTCAACATGACTTTCATTTTCTTAACTCCCCCTTACCTTTGATTTTCATTTGTTCTCTCCCGTGGTCAGAGGCCACCAACATAAAGAAGGAAACAAGTCCTTACACTCATCTGGCCACTTCACAGTGCCTGAAGATGTAAAACTCCTGTGAGCACCAAATGCTGCTTCTAGGTACTTAAACAACCAAGTGGAAGCAATCACCAAATTAGCATTGCTTGTGTGGCTCTACTGGTGCTTGTGCTAATATAATTCTGGTGATTTATTTTATTTGTAAAAATTCTGATAGATATATGCATATCAGTTAAAAGACCTAGAGGTAATGGAGGATAACTTAAAGRAAAAAGGGTCTTCATGTTTATGACTAATGCCTCATAAAGTCCTTTTCCCCATCCCTTTCCCCTAAGATTTATTTCTGAGCATGTGACCTGCAGTTGTAATAGCCCAGCCACAGCACAGACATCAAGAAGTTTCTTAATAAATTTTTTAATTACCAGCTAAAAACTTCATCAAACCACATTAGGGCTTTTATGGACTRAAGTATATTGTTTGGTGTCCCAGCCCCTATCTGCCACCTGCATGCTGACAGAGGAGTCACCAGGAGATAGTGAATAGAAAATCAGAGGTCAGAGGCAAATCTGATACCTGTCCCTAGCTTGGGAGAACTTCTGATAAACAACCTGCCTGGAATGTGGGGCATAGCATCATCCCTGGAGGAGACACCTCTTATTTGTCATGAATTTGCTGACTCTTGCTTGTTTTTWAGGGTGGTGAGACAGGGGTCATAGCTGTAGTGCTCATTGCAATTATTCAGGGATTAAAATACTGGCCTGGAAAATGGGACTGTAGGCTTAATCCACTTTTCTGCCCAAAATGTTTCATAACTGTCTCCCAGAATGTGGCCCTAGATGCTGAGCTGTATAGCATGTGAAGGAAAKTTATGTTGAAGAACCTTAACAAGCCAAAAACATCCTGGAGAGCAGGAAGGACACTCCTGGGCTCCTTGTCAACCATGAGTTGATCTGGTCTCCAGATCCCACCATCAGCATCTCTGTTGTGCTTTCCTTCTCTGGACCAATGAAATTTAAATTCTGTTCTGCATTCTGGTATTATGCTGGGGAGATTTGGGTGACTTGATCCCACCATACTGCAGCCTGGCCCAGAATGTATTGCTAAAGGAACTTGCAGATTTAATGCTCTCTTCCAAAGCAAGCATTCTTAGAAGAAAGCTCTTATGCCAAAAATATCACCATRATCTCAGGTGTTTAAGAAGAAATGAGAGAAGTGGTAGCATATGTTCACATCAGCATCAAGAGACCGACAGCCAGTAAGTGATATTTGTGCTCTGAAGCCTCAACTCACTGTGGAATCAGAAATGTTGTAAATCCCAGCCCTGGTAGCTGATGCATACGAGGTTTGTGAATGCTGGCACCACCATCATCACCCCAGAATCTAAAGGGGTTTTTGGATGTTAGCTCCTTCTTCAGCTGCCATCCATTGCAAGTGACAAAAAATGTGTGTATGTGCAATCACTGTTTTATTCAACAACTTCCAACATTTTCCAGTGAAAAGAAGAAGAGGAAAGTTTTTGTGCTCCCTCACCAAAGGAGAAATGTTTACTTTCTTCCCCTTCTTAGCCCATATAAGACACCCCTATGCTGCTAGCAAAAGCTGTTCTTGAAAGGGAGAAATACTATGGGTTCATAATGTAAATAATTTGATTTTCCTGTTGTCTTTTTCTTCTTCTCGCRAAGTGGCAAAATCATTCAATTAATAATTTAAAGGGGAAAACTATCTGCTAAGAGCAGTCATAGAAAACCCTTGGTTTTCTAACAAGGGTAGCTCTGAAGGGTGGAAAAGAAAGGGAAAGGACATGTGCCTTTGCAGCCATTCCAACAGCCTTCACCTGCCTCTCTCAAACAGCTTGTGCCACGGTGGGGGAATTCTGAACTGGGCTGAATTCCCTCGGGAAATACATTTGTGAAAAATGGGACATACAAAATGATGACCTGAAAGTGAGTGTCAAGGTGAGGGATGACTTTTTGGTTGCTGGGGGAGTTCATTGCAACATGGGAGAGCTCTGCTGTGCACTGACAGATCGTGCCCTCCTGCAGGGCCCGTGTGCCAGAGGATCRGGTTTGAGGGCAGCCTTACAGCAGAGACTGGCCTCTCTACCTGAGATATGGACAATTCTTAGATGCTTTGGGCCAAAGTGCCAATTGCAGTGGTGGTGTGGACTCTGGCAGTCCAGACTCCTGGCCTGGGGCACCKCAGGGGGAATGGAAGCAGAGGAAAGCCATGGTAGGGAGCCCCTGGCTCAGTGCACCATGGCTTGTGGGGATTGGCCTTCAGCAGAGTTTGTAGCAGTGTCAGCTCTTGCAGCTGGGCACAAAAACAGTCATGCTTAGAAAAACTCACACAACAGCCTCCCTATATGAGCAAGGTTTTGAGAGCTCATCATGAAATGTGTTTGGAGCATTGTGCTGAAATCCTGCTCAGCACCTGCCAGCGTGTTTCATAGGGCAGCAGAGAGCCCAGGCCTCCTGCCACACCGCCTATCTGGGCAGGCAGGCAGAGCAAAACACAAAGATAAACTGCTATCTAATCCTGTAAAAACAGGGTAGCTGGAGAAACCAGGTTGGGAAGGAAATGAGAGACCTGGAAAGTGAGGCAAAATACACCAGGARAARAAACTATGAGAGAACACCMAGGTGTGTGTRTGTGTGTGGTTTAGCAACTCTGTCAAAATGTTCCCATCATCCCCAAGAAAGTARGAAGRATAAAARGGTCTAGATTTACACCCCCTGATGTTTATAGAAACCTAATAAAAAGTCCCCCACACACTCATCAAAATCTCCTGTCCACACATGGGCCCAAACAGAGAYTGCTGTTTCTTGGGGTTTTGTTTTGTTCTGTGCCTTGCTGGCTGAAAGACATACATGAAATATATATGGAAATACAAGAATCCACAGGAGATCCTTTAATACTATATTCTCTGGTGTTTAATTTGCCTTTGCCATGGGCCTGTCCTTCTATCCTATATCATAATGCTTTTGCATTTGGTAAAAAGCAGGCATTTACTCTGCATGYAGCCATATTGTAACAGGCAAATTTTCTTAAACTGTATTTTCTTCTGCTTCCCCACAAGGTACTACAAGGGAAAAGTACATTCTCTTATCCTAGTATTACACATTATAATATCTGTAAATTTCTGTGAAATGGAGGAAGGACAAACCTCCCCTACAGTTTCCCTCATATATCCCATAATTTYTGTGATTAATGGTCTAATGGGGACATCTTGACAAGAGACCTCAGGCAGCTCCAGTAACACTTGGCAGGGAAAACACTGCTGTGGAAGATACAAGACCCTGAGAGATCCACCYAAAAGTGCTTTTTGTCTTGATCTCATTTGACAGTGCAGTAGACTGTGCCAGTGCTCTGTGTCCTCAGGGCACCTCRTGGTGTGAGAAACAGCTTCCTCCATCCTTGCTCATCCTCTCTCCCAGGAGATTTCAGGTCACTGACCTCAGCAATGCAGGATTTATTTCCATTGTTTCTTTTACTTCTCTGTAACTGGGTAAACACATGTACCTACAGAAACAATTTTTTTATGATTCAATTTTTTCAGTTCTCTATCTACAGAGCAGACAGTGTGATGAGCTCCTCTTGCTGCTGGGTGTGGAGGCATGGCTGTAAAGCACGTGGAAATTTTGAGAATGCAAATGCTGAATATGTCTGAGGTGCTTATGGAAAAATCCAAGTGAGGCTCTCATACTCTGAAATRTTCTGTTTCAGTCAATATTTGCCATGCTTGAATTGGTCACTCCTTGGCATGCTGCCCTTTAGCTGTATCATTTCATTGTCAATTCATAGAAAAGTGTCAAGCTGGCTGACTGGAGATCTTTGCTGTAATATATACACAAAGGGCAGATCAGKAAAATGACAGGGGAGCAGATACACAATTCATTGCTTCTGGCTGGGCTAGAACTGGTGAGGTGAAGGGTTACTTCCACTGGGATTGGGAAATTCATACCCTGCTACAGGTGATTGCTTTGCTCRGGATCACAAAGCTTAACACATGAAAACATACTGATATCCTGCTTTCTGGCTGAGGTTAAAAGTTTCATTGGTCTTGTGGGACTTGGCACTGCTCCAGATGTGCAACATCTAGTCCATAAGAAATAGGGACAAGTGCATGTGAAACACATACAGTGAGAAAAACAATAAGTACAGAATAAAGCTAAAACCAGCAATTTGTCAAAAGTGTTATGGGTTTAAATGTTGATCCACACTTYAGTACCTTATTTGGTTACTGACYAATGTGCAGAACTGGGAGCTCCAGAACAGTGTTCATATTCTTTTCTGAAAGTGTCTTCCAAATTAACTTGACTTCATCTCTGTCTTCCCTCTCTCCTTCCCTTCTCAAGTGTTCCCTTGCTATGCATTAATTGAATTTTTAAGTTACTGCAGTTTCAGTTGGTCTTTAAGGGAAAAAAATGTGGCACCCACATATGGGTTTGAACATTCTGTTTTGTAAGGCTTTATTTTTTAGGGATGTGAGTGACAGTTTTAAAGTTTTTCTTGTGGGGCTGTTGAAGTTTTTTTTCTACCTTCATGAGAATATTCCCCTTTTCATGTTTTTGAAATGGAATTTTCATTTTCATTTCTATTGCTTGAGGAAAATTAAATGGAGCACCAGGGAAGGTGACTTTCCTGATTCAGATTACATTGGTCTGGTTTCTCATTAAAAAAAAAAAAAAAAAGACGAAGCACTTGGCAGTATAGCCCAATAAATCTTAGCTGATCTTAACTTTTGGGGGAATGAGGGTTTCTGAGTCAGTCTTTCATCAGGTTGTCAGGACATTATTTCTCTTATACACTATAGGTCCTGTTTGCATTTTTGTGGCATCTTCAATCCCGATGGACTGACAGCACTTCACCTTCTATCCATCTGCTCTGTCTTCACCCTCTGTTGAGGTACAGCTGCCACAGTCTCTGGAGCACAAATTGGATATGTGTTTAATTGTGTACAACAACCCAGCCCCACAGTGAAGGACAGAAGCAAAGCAGAATCCAGCAGAAACAGCAGGGGACCTTCACATAAAAGTGTAGCTAAARAATGAATATTCAACTGAAGTAATTTTCTGACAATAACTTTCACTTCATCTCATCCCTTACCTGGTTCAAACTTGTTTGCATTACAAGTATCATGTGGAAGGTATCTGATCTGCCTGTCATACCCTATAGTTAGTATTTTGATCAAAACCCACAAATTTCTAGTTTATTCTGAATTTATTTAGGTAGTGCATGCTTTCTGACTCTCAKAGGTGCTCAATGTCCTTGCAAAAAATCAGTGGCTATTGATGGAGCCCTGCTCACATGCTCATCCTGCTGAAACACGGGGTCCCTAGAGAGCCCAAGTCAGAAGTGTCAAATGAATTCCTGCTCCAGRAAAGTTGGATCATAACAGCAGTACCCTGCTAATGCACAGTGGACACAAAGTCACAAAGTTGGTCAGGATCATAACAGCCTCTTCTAGCTAATAAGGCAGTTCAGCACCTGAGATAAGCACAGGCATTCAGGGTTTACAGCTGCTATAAACAGTGGCACTTCTAATGGCAGCAKAGCAACAGTGCTCTTGGAATTTAATTCAGCAGCTGGATGGTCAGTGATATAATTTTTTGTGGCTTCCACATTGTTGTCTGCAAGCAAACAGGACAGGCAGCACAGCAGCCCAGAAGCRCCACTTCAATGTCCCTACTTTTGTTGGGAGGAGGTTATTTTGATGATGAAGGGAAGAAAGCAGAGCAGCAGCGTGCTGGCAAGCATGGGCAGGGGTCCTTGGTGAACAGCCCCAGAGGAAACACCTTGCTACATGGAAAGYTTTCAGCCCCAGTTTGCTGAAATTGTAGGGAAGGATATTTAGCTAGTAAAAAGAGTTTGAAGACAGAAGTTTGTGGAAGTTGGTGAAATGCTGTTTAGGGCAGATGAAACTGGTGAGATCATTCTTGTAGACAGCTTTTCAAGAGTCCTGATTTCACCAAGGTTATTCTGATTTAATGATATGCTGCATCTCTAAGCTGAGGCCATGTGTGTGGCAGTGCGTGCTCCAGAGTTATCTTTAGCATGGGCCATTTTCCTAATAGTACCTGAGCATCATTTATAGATGAGTCAGTCTGCCAAGGAGATTTGGTATTCATGGTAGCAGTCCCCCTCCCCACCTTCCAGTAATCTCAAAGGACTCATTTGGGCATGTCTATCACAAACAATTATGTAGGAACCCTGTTAATTAATTAATATTTACTTCTAAYGGTTATGACAATTAATTGCATTTGGAAGAATATAAAAAATTAGTAAATAACCTCAAAGTGTTCAGTCCYATTTGGCAAGATAATTCAGCTCATCCTTCCCTATTACAATGATAAGATTTTAAACTAATTGAACTCACACTGTGCCTCTCCATTACCTGGCATTCAGCAGCACACAGAGAAGATTAAAGGGATTCGGGGGATGGTGTGTTTATGAAACCAGGAATAGTCACTCCTGATTCTTATTTAAGCATAAATACATTTTAATTCACAATTGAACATTCCTTTAAATGGAGTTTGCCATAGAAATTAGCATGTTGAGAAGTCTGGGGCTTCTGCTGGTGTATCAGGTTAAAAATAGTGCCCTGGGATGCTCAGGACCTCATTACACAATGGCAGGTGCATATCCTGCAATCAGCTGCTCACCAGGGCACCGTARGAGCAGAGGGCTTGCCAGACTGTATTAAATCATTTGTTCCTCTAACTTGACATTTTGCCTTCTGCGCTGCTGTTCTTGAGGAAGGTGGAAGGCTCCCATAATGCCTATTACCTATCCAATTATGCTGTGTGGTGTGCAGGGATGAAACATCCTTCCAGAGCCCTGCAGGCAATTAGCATACACCCAGAAGCCTGATATTCAATTACCCTTATTATTTCAGTGTGCCAACAGCAAGAGGTGGTTAATGACTGCACAAAATTAGCCAGCCTTTTAGGAAACTATACTCAAAGTTACCAGAACACTGCATATCAGCAAGACCCATACGAGGCCCACTAACAGCAGTAAAGCTGATGGAAGGCCAGTGACAGAAYATTCACTTGCATGGCAAAATTTGGTTTTTTAAGCCTCTTATTCATACCCACAGAATTAGTCCTGGGGGACGTTTTACAGGATGAAAATTTTCTCACCCCTGTTACTCTCCCCAGCTGAAGCTCATGGCTTTTTGTTCACTATATAGAACTGACTGTTTCTCACAGAAAGTTTTGGGCTGATGATCTCTCAGATTCTATTGTGGCACTTTGGACTTAGAAGCTGATGGTGACCAAATCCATGGTACCTTGACATCTTCTGCCTCCCAAAAAACAAACAAAAGATTGAAAAATGAGTTATCTTTSAACCACTAAATTCTAAAAACTTTGCAGTAGAGTTTGCACTCGAGTGGGTATTTCTGTTGTCATGGAAATATGAGGCCAAAGGCTCCAAGGTCTGTGTAAGCTGAAATCCATTCCCATACCATATCAGACCATGCAAGAAGAGAGGGGGTAAATAATAACTCCTGTGAGAAATTATACATTTGATACCTATTTTTACTGAAAGGTCTGGGCTGATAACWTTTTGTCCTTCAGAGAAAGCGTAAGGGAGATGATGATGAAATGCATCTACATTTTTTATAGTACCAAACAAGTGCTGAATTTGTCAAACTGATGTTACAAGTGGGCTGCAGGTGAAATTTCCCAAGAGCTTCATTCTCTGAAGGACATCTACTCTGATTAAGATGTATTGAATGATTACTTATTCAGTAAGAGGCAGTTAAGTTCTTCCTGCTAAAAATTCAAGCAAAAATCATTGTCTTTAAGGCCTAAAGAAATTTTCTTCTTTTTAAGTTAAAAGTTGTCTGCTAAAACCAAAGGTGGGGTGATGGGTGCCTCTTACAGCTTCAAACCATCATCCAAGTTCACAGAGTGTCAGGATTCCAGTTCAAATGCAGTCTCATACCTTTCACCAGTACTGATTGGATCAAATGTATATTCTGCAACTGCGCATCTATCTAATGTTCATGGCACTGCCTCAGTGAATACCAGGACTGATTYTGGCCTGCTTCACACTTAACTAAGAAACAATTTCATTCCAAAGCCTTGACAGAAAAAGACTAAATGGACTTTTAAAATGGACTAGTTAGGAAACGTGAATTTTAGTCTCTGTTTTGGGCATAGTCTTGGGATTCACAAAGAGAACATCAGGATTTATATTCCTGAATTACAGACCTACTGTTCATGGCAGATAAAAACCAGCTGCCTCCTCATGGGTCACAGTGAGCACATGGAAACAAAATACTGCTTTGCCAAGCTTACTTGATTATTGCAAAATTCATTTCTCTAATATCTCTRTTTCCTGTAGCAGATGATAGGAAAAAGTGAGACTAATCAGCTAAAATGTTTTCTTTTCCACAAGAGGATTAAAATTTCATGGTGTGCTTTCAATTCAAATATTCTCGAATACCTACAACTGTAGCTTATTGAATAAAATGGGTGTAAACTAGAAAAACGTATGGGTTTACTTCTCTCATTAATCAAAAGAATAAATTGCATTAAGGTGTTGATGTTTTCCTAGAACAGAAAACAAATGGTTCTGTGAATGACAAATAGGAAGTAGCACCGAACTGCTGCAAGTTTTGTAGCARCAGCCACAAACATCAGAGGTAAATGAATAATCACCAACAGAGCAGAACAGCCATCAGACATGATGATAGAAAACCTCCTTTCACACTCACAGACGTCAAGTTTTCTGAGCAATTAAAAGTTGGCAGAAGCAAATAATTGGCTTTAAAACAAGACAAAGAGCTATGAAAAGAACCAGGCTTTTTGCTTCAAGTCAGTGGACTGTGAATGAATTCAGTTGCTCTGCTTGGAAAAGGGAGCAAACAAAAGTGTATGCTTTTGCAGCCTTCAAAAAAGTCCTGTGTAAAGAAAAAAATTGAACTGTTTAATAAATCAAACAAGAACTACCCAAAACATTAACTTACTGCATTTCTTTGAAGCATAACTAGTAACACCTCTCAAAAATGTCTTCAGATTTGTGTCCCTCTTGAAGAGGGAGCAGAGAAGTGGAGGCCAGGGATTGTATCACTAGCTAATGAACAGTAAGARCAGGATAAAGGGGGATCTCCAAGTGTCTTCTTCAGTGGTATCTATTTTGTCCTGGGTGAGTGCTATTGATTTCTTAAGCATCACTCACACAAGGGAGATGAGAGTTGTTTCATGTCCTTTGTGGCTCAAAATCCTTTAAGCACTATTTGACTTAGTCTTTTATTGCAAGCTACTTCTATTTCCTGAAGGAAGTTGCCAAAGAAGATGGAGGATGTTTTTGGGTGGCACCTGGWAGGAGATTCTGACTGAAGAAGGGACAATGCAGAAAGAGAGGAAGTGTGCTGTGTGAGTGTAAGCAAACTGTGTATTCCACTTCCCTCCACACCATTTCTGATGAACTGTAAGTGATGGGTCATTTGCCCAGTGCACACCCCATGCCTCAGGCTACAAGCTGGATGTTAAATGGGATAAAGAGAAAGGCAAATCCTGCAAGGCAGGCTGATGTTTCTTCATCTTCAGAAAAAACTCAGCTGTGCAAACTCCCCTCTGGGGAAGCACCAGYGCAGTTACACCCAACCTGAGGGGTCATCTCTGCTAATGGGCCATGGGGGACTCAATGGCACCAGCAGAACAGGCAGCTGCAACGACTTAGACCATCAGGGACTCCCAAAATATCTCATCGTTCACAGTGTTACATCATCCATTGTGAAGCTCCCTGCCCTGGGGAAGGTACTGAGCATTCCCACCTGAATCTTAGCATGTATAAATCTTTGGCTTGGGGACTGGGGACACCACCATTKGATAGATCCAGAGGAGGATCAGAATTTCCCAGGACTGCACCATGACTCCGACCAACAGGTGCCAGGTTGCACTCTGATGCTGGGGGTTAAAATCAATTTTCTCTGTATCACTGTATTTGTTATAATTTGTTCAGTAAATTTTAACTCCAAACTGTAATCTCTCTTGGGGTGGTTGAGTGGGGTTCAGTTCTCTGGCCAGTTTRCTTTTRGACCAGCCTAGCTCCCAAGCTCTGMGCAGTCCTTGGCTGATACTTTYAGATGTTTTCTGAGRGCCACAGTGKGACAGCTCCTGTGAARMTCAGTTTTCCTAAGRCATTCACAACATTCTCCTGAATCCCCATCTCTGACTCCATTTTCCAAAGGAAAGGTCTTAGTATTTTTCTTCTGTTGCTTCCTTTACCCCACATAAGTACTGGGATAAAGGCAGAAAYGTTGTTTTGTTTGTGGACTTCTTGGGCTGCTCATCTTATTGTTTAAATGCATCATTCATTTGATGCCATGACAGCCAGGCAAAATGGACTTCTGTTGTCATGCTTGATTTACAACCAGGATACTGAAGAAAAGGTAGTTGAAGTGACCAGWATAACTGGTGATCATTAAAGGCTGAATGATGAGGGGCCTAGGGGGACACCTGAAGGCTAGTTTTCAAGGGTCTTTAGCTCTCCCATGGTTTCTGCTCCTCCTGCTGTTGTGCCACCCAGCRGCACCACCTTCTCCTGTCGTCTTTCATCTCTTGCTTTGCTCCCTGTCTGCTGCTAAAATCTCTCTCCTAAATTTAGTCTGGTCACAAAAATAAACATTGATAGCCTCATGTAAATGAAAGCATTCCTTAGCCCAAGTAATCCCACTGATTTCAGTAAGAGTAATAGCATTTGGCTTCATATATTAATAAACAGGGAGGGGAAATGATGGAGTTGGAAATATGTTTTGTATTTCATCTTGGCTGCAAAACAAATATGCATTTTCTGGTAGTCAATTCATATTATATAGACTACTAAAACAAGTGTATCTGATGACAAGACCTGCACACAAGCTCATATTTGTGGGCAATAAATCAGGCAGGGAGTGAAGAACTGTGTGTTGCTGTTTCAAGGGACCAATGATCATGCAGCCYCAGAGCTTGCTGTTGGATTAAATCCATAAGTTGTGGGCAAATAAACATTTCTTGGTCCCAGAATTCATCTTTTTGTCTCATTATTTATTTGTGGTTTGTGTATGCTGAGCTGAGCAGACAATAAGGGAATAATGAATAGCATTGGGTTGCAAAGAGGAGCCTTCCAAAGCTGAGCTGCGCTACTCTGTGTATGTGTGTGACACCTCAAGAGCAGCAAAACTTTGGCATCTTGTTTGACCAGCTGTATCCCAAATGAAGGCCTGGATACCAACTCTGCAAGAGAGGTTTGGAAGAGCTGCAGGGGGATGGTTCTTGCTTTATTTGCCCTTTCACTGCAGGAGCTGGGATAGTGCTCTAAATGAACTCTGCATTTTATACTGTGTTTAAAGGGAGAGTCAATGCCTACTTTTTAGTCCAGCCTCAACTCAAAAGCCATTTCAATCTTTAGATAGTTACATTAAAAATATTAAAGCAAAATTTTCCATATCCCTTAGTTAATCGCCAAAGTTTTTTGATAATTTACCAAACCTATTCAATTCCCATGTTAGAGCCTCTAYTTCTGACAAGAAGTATGAAAAGGCACTGCCAAGGTAGGGGCAGAATGTATGCCACAATGTCCTTAATCACCAAAAGGGATTTTTTTTCTCCTCTGTCTTGCATGACTGAGTTAAGGTTTAATAGGAAGTATCTGTCCCATGGACACATATTTTTCATAAACTACTTTGGTTAGTGACCAAAGTGATCAAGGCAAACTTTTATATTGAAAATCCAACCATTCCAATGTTCTTCAGTATAGAAAAGGAAAACCTTTCCTTCTGAACTGTTCAGTAACAGTCACTTGGATATCTCAACACCAGGTGAAAATGCTTTGGTGGTGTTGCTTACCCATCAGGCAGCCCTATCAAAAATGTAGYTTGGCTGCATTTTGAGAATTCTTCTCAGGCATCCTAACACTTCCTTTCCACACTTGCAACTCCAAAAATACCTACTGTTKGCATTTCTTAATGCCTGTGCAAAGAGCACTGTGTGTAATCAATGGGATTACATACAGCACATACRTATAGCCTGGGAATTTACACTCCATTCAAACATAGTGATCTTCCTTTTTAAAAAAACAAATGGAGGTGAACAGTTCAACATTCAATTCAGAAGAGACAATCTACTGTTATCAAGAAAAAGAAGGTGATTGGCAAGAGGAAATGAGAAGAGGGATGAGCAGGAAAAGAAAAGTTATTTTATCAAGGCCTAAAGGCAACATAAAGCAGGCTGGTTGTTGAGCTTTAGAGTGTTTAGTAGTTTACAATGAAACTGCATCCCCAGCTGTTCCCAGGTGACTCACCTCCCTTAACTTCCTTGGAGGTATTTGACTCCCACATGGAAGCCTTGGTGTTGTCTCTCCAAGTTCAATATCTTACAGAAGTATGCCAAGCAAGATATCTTGCACTTCCCTTTGCAGACCRAAGTCAACACCAGCCTCTGACATGCAGTAGTGCATCATTAACAGGGTTATTAAACTGTCCACAGAGCTAGCAGCAAGTTAGTCGTATCTCTTGATAGTGCTTAAATATATGGAAATATTTTTCACTTCAGGAATGAAGCATTTGGCTATGATTTCATGAAAGGGGAATGCCAGGCCAGATATTTGGTGGAAACTGCCTTAGGGAAGATGTGGATGAACTTGGCACCTTTATAATMTCAGATGCTTTCAGATAAGCTTTGATCTTGGCACTCCATCATGGAATTCATTTTCCTGGGAGACTTCACAGAAATGCAGAATTAGCCTGCTATCTGCTTTTCTAAGGTCAAGTGGATGACTAGCATCAAACTTTAAAACRTATTACCTTTACAACTCTAATTAAGAAAAAACACTTTAGGTTAATTGCTTACTTCCAGATATATTAACTGATGCATCTCTTTCTATGTGGAAGGTGATGATAGCAACAGAAAAGTCTAGAAGTAAAAGAAAAATTATAAAAGAAATTCACACCAAAAATATTTGTATTCCWCTCATTCCCTCAGGAAGAAAGCTTAGACTGCAAATGTAGCTACTAGCTAAACTGACACAATTATTTATCACTTAAATGTGCTATTTTCGTGATTCTAAAATCCCCAGATATTAATACAAAGTCACCTCAACATCTGTTTAAAATAATGACAAATGTGTAATAAATATTTTGGCCAGTGTAGCCAAGTATGTTTTTTAAACATTACACCTCTTATTTAAAAGTCCTACTCCACCACAAAAATGTTTCATGTCCTGAATTGCACAAGCTTATTTTTGAATAACTGGCAACAACAGTGAATACCACTGAGGCTGATGAAGAAGCCAAGGCATGGAAGCCCATACCCCATAAAAGTAGGGGTCACATTYTAGTGGTAAAACAAGATGATCAGGAAGAAAAAAGCTTGCATAGAGACACCCATGAGAAGCACTATGATTTCATTAAAATGAGACATAAGTCTGTGTCTTTTTCCTTTTAATCATACAATTTTAGTTCAGTCGTTTAGTGACTTGTTCAATCTGTTCTCAGTTATTAGAGGATCTGTCTAAAGATGTTTCAGCATCCCAAGGGCTTGCCTTAAATATGTACTTAATACTTAAAAAAAATTGAATCAGACTACCTGCAGTCYTTCATTTCCATACTTAATGTGTATGAGGCATCACTTCAATAAAAGGAAGCAGAGGGCTGAAGGATGATAATGAGTCCACGTGCTGCTGTTCCATTCTGGTTTGTGCATACACTGTCAGCATTACGCTTGCTCACTCTGGATTGTGCCATAAAGCCACTTCAACAAGCTTGGAAAGAGCATGTTTGTGCTGTAAACATCAGGACAGGAGGCTGCTAACTGCAGAAGAGTAAGAGGTTTTTTAAAACAGGGATGCAGAAACCAATATTTCTGGGTTATGTGCTCTAAACAAACAGCACTTGCTCATGTAGAGATGTTGACAAAGTGGTCCTGCAGAAGGAAAACAACATTGGTGWGCCTGAYGTGCTGCATTTTGGTGCTTTCCATYATGGTTCCCTCCAAGATGTAAAGCAACACCTTTTATTGTTTCATCCATGTCATTTACCAGTCAATACACAGACAGCTGCAAAATCAGAGCTGGCGTGCAAACTGAGGCATCCTTTAGTTTAAGGGTCGTGCACACCAAACCCAGGAGTGGGGAGACCAGTCTGCTTGAGTACATGCCAGGTCAGCAGGTGAGGAAATCTTYGGACCAGTTAAAAGATGTTGCTTARAAAGCCATTRGCAGAACAGGCCAGAGCACACGAATTATTTAGGGAGCTTTCATCCCTTGAAGCACTGTCCCCGCTGTTTAAACAAAAAGGTACCTTTGCAGGACACGGCTGAGAGAAATTTGTGCTTTTTTCACTTTTCTGCTTAATAAGACTTCATGTCATTGCCTTAAAWGCTGCAGTTTTCCAACAACAGAACAAGCACTTTGGGAAAATGGACCCATTACCTCTTTGTTGGAAGTAATGGAAGAATCTGAAAAATGCCCAGATCTGCTCTGCTAAGTGGATTAAGGAGAGCGGGCTTGGTGAAGAACTTTAAAAATTAGAATCTYGCTCATGGTGTGCTGCACCAGTTTGGTACTAGGGTAGCATAGCCTTCCAGGTTAACTCTGGTTCCACCTCAGACTCTTTTTCCCCAAGTGTTTCTGTGGGTTTAGCCCCATCCAGAGATYTTTTGGTGAGTTTCTCCCATCCACAATTTTATCCTCTTAGATAAGTTTCTTCCAAATCAGAATTGCCACTTGCCACAGTCTTTACTGCATGACTCTGCCAAAAWTTATGTTAAGCAATCTTAGGATTTTTCCTCAATGTAACCTTCCAGTATTTTGAAAGAGACTGCCACTGTATTTGAATAATCTCTTTACATAAACCAGTATTATCTCAGAAAGCATGCCTTCCTGCAGCTATGAAATAATTTTTTATGTTTCTAATTCTGCCAAGAAACCCTAAAGGGAATATTTTTATATTAAGGCAAGCTCATAAATTTAAAAAAGTAATAAGGCTTGAATTYGGAATATAATTGCCCAATGCCCTGCCTAAATCTTATAACTTGACACAATTAGGGGCTCTAGGAGGGCAATGATAGTGAGGAGATGACAGTGTTTTAAAATTTATTGTGAATTCAACTGAACTGTGCACAGAGGTATATCCATCATCTCTGCCTGCAGATGCGTCATCTGCTTTTCAGAACAACAAAGGATCAAGCTGCTGCCCAACTTCAGTAACTAAAGGTCTGATGACATTTCCTACAGGCTCAGTTTTGGCCTTTGTGCTCTGCTTGGGCTCCACTTTAGCTCTCCAGCCTGACCTACAATTTCAGCCACTTCCTGGTCCCCATGGCTGTGTGAGAAAGTGAGACTGCCCTCAGCACTGCTGTGCCTTCCAATGCCAGCCTCAAAATCAGGGAGCTTGCTGGCTGGGGAGAGTGTGGGGGTATGCCAAGGCTCAGAAGGGTACCTCTAACCCAATTTCTTGTAATTTTTCGTCAAAACCCCCCTCCTGTCAGTGAGTAGAGCCATTAGTGAGAAGGACAGCTGCAGAGTATGTTCAGGGCACAGCATCCTAACTGTCTCCTGACAAACAGTGGCATAAATAGAAATAACCTTCTGTGGAAATAAGTGGGGTTGATTTACCCTTTTGTTGACAAGAGGGGAATGATTCTCTTACCCAAGGTGTTATTGGTAACACGGGCATCTGTTTTATAGCCTGGCTCCTGGCACAGGTCTGTGAGCACTGTAGAGCTATTGATTAAAAAAGAGTTTTGTGCCTTTGGTCTCACCTGCTCTAGYCTTTTGATTTTGTTTCTGTGTTTGTTTTGCAGACAGCTAAATCCTTTCCTCCCAGTGTCACTGAGCTCTAGACAAACWCTATGGTATTGGGACACCACAAAAATATGTTTTGACAGTTTAATCAAAGGGGGTAGGGATGAGCTCTGGGCTGCTGGCATGGTCCCAGGTCTATTTCAATTTTTTTTTTTTTTTTTGCTGGTGCTTCTTTTTTATACAGCTTTTTTTGCTTTCAGACCTTTCAGACTTCCCAAGAGCTGCTACCAATGATGACTGACCCTGCTGTCCCAGTGCCCCACTGATTAACAGAACCTGAACAACAATGGTGTAGTTCCATAGTGTCGCACACAGAAGAATAAAATAAACTMAAAATGTACATTCCTTCAATCCTGCCTTTGTGCCAAAGTGAGAGATGCTTTCATTTTCATTTTCTGTTATCCAAMTAAAAATTGAGATGTTGGGAAAACGGATTTTTTACCTGTAAGGAATTTCCAGGATTTTGGTCTTTGGTTTTTTACCTTTGGGAATATTAAAAAGTGAAATAGAAACTTTTAACACAAAGGTGATATAAAATTAAATGARCTGAACAATTTTGGAGCAATGAGTGCTATCACAGTGTGCCATCAGATATACAGTATAGGCAGTATGTCCAGAGACATCTTGATGGGAACATCAAGTGGATGACAACAGCAGCCACAAAGCACACAACAGCTAAAAAACCCACAGAAATTAATGTTGAAGCAATGCAGACAAATTATTTAATTTGGATCTTTTGGTAGAGAAAGAATAAAATGTACTATTTTTATTTCTAATTYAAATAGTAAATCAAACCCAGAATTTTCTAAGGAAGTTTTAAACTCAGTGGAAACCAGGTGTTATTGGAAAAAATTGGCTTGAATCTTTTTTCCTGTTCAATTAAGAAGCATGTTACCCATTTCTTCGTCATGCTCGAGGGGAACAAAGTCTCACTCATGCTTCAGCCCACCCTCAAGAGGCAAACAAACACTTGCTGTGCCAGGACTCAGAGCCCATAACACATAGTCAAGGACTTCTATATCTTTATCAGAATGATCYTAGTCTTTGTTTTCTTCCTGATTCCTTGGGCACAGGCTTGGGACTTTAAAAATCTTGGACATCACCCAACTCTTGGAAATACAGCCAAGAGAGCTCTGGCTGAAGTTATGCACTGAAGGTTTTCTAAGGAACAAGGCAGAATTTACTGTCTCTTTCAAACTACAATTTTTTTAAACCTTTTGAGTGTATTGTAGTATTTCTTCAGCTTTCTTTCGRCATCTTTCAGCAAGAGATGCACACTTGTGAATTGTTAGAGGATACTTCAGGCACAGGGTTACCGCTGGAGGGGAGCTGTGCAGACCCAAGTGATGTTTCCTCTCTTCATTGTCTCATGAGGTCACTTGCAGCCAGCCTGGAGGAGCAGCAGGCAAGGATGGCTGCAGGTTTGTTTGGTTGTAGCACATTATCCCCAGGGCTTAGTGGTTTATTTGATTTCTTTTCTTTTCTTGGTTTCTAAATCAGGCCCAGCAAGGCAGTTTCAGGCAGGAGACAGACAGTACTGTTCCTCATCATCCTTTCTGTGCTAGGTGGGAGCACACATCTGCAGTGAGCAGAGTGACTGCAAGTTACTTTTACATGTCTATTTTATGGCTTACCAGGGGGCTGCATAGCAGTCAGAGTAGCCTGAAGGTTGCTTTTCCTGGAGCACCGTGCTCTACTCAAGGAGCAGGTGTCCGACAGATGTTGGCTTTGTTTGCTTCATGGCTCTTGCTGCTCACTTTGTGTAACTTAAAGCCCCCACAGAGCATTATTGTTGGGTCTCACAAGGCTGTGATAGGCATCCCTCCCTGGAGTGGTGGAAAGGAGACAGGAATGTCTGAGACACTTTGTGCCCTTGAGCAGCCACCACACCCCTGCTGGGCAAGCTCAGCCTTACTGCTTCTGCTTCAGGGCTGCAGAGGGGCACCAGTCCAGTCTCACTGGACTTTCAGGTAATTCAGATTGGAAGAGCCATCAGAAAGGTTTACATGCTTAAAGCAAGGTCAGCCAAAATCAAACCAGGCCTCTATCCAGGCACRTTGCCAGAGAGACTCTTGCACATAATTCTTCTCCAGGCATTTATGGTTTTGGTTTTCTTTTTCTGAAAGCAGTAATATTTTCAGGAAACTGAGACATAAAAAGCAACAGAAAAATAGWGAAAAGCCCTGAATTTTTTCCTGTTCTTTACAT
Organism: Alauda arvensis; assembly: GCA_902810485.1. Taxonomy (NCBI): domain Eukaryota; kingdom Metazoa; phylum Chordata; class Aves; order Passeriformes; family Alaudidae; genus Alauda; species Alauda arvensis. Next base: position 133,234 of record CADDXX010000422.1, on the reverse strand, counting down.
GTTTTCCTGCATATGGTRTATTTCTGCAACCTTTTCTAAGGTGTACTGCTCTTTAGGTAGAAGATTTCCATTAAAAAACAGCCAGGGATATCTGCTTTAAACACCTTCCTCATTCCCCTTTCTGGTGATGACAACACTTACTCGTTTACATGATAGATGTTTCATGTGGGCTGGAAACAGATAAAGAGACAAATCCTAATAAAGGCTACAATTCAGCTGATTGTTTCAATGGAGTTTAGATGTTTCATATCTCTTTTGATTGCCATTCATTTTAGATTTGAGTACCACAGTCTACTTCAGATATGGAAATTTCTATAGGGAACTAGARCAGAGCCAGGAACTCACTGCTCAGGAAATAGTCAGCTTTAAAGATGAGATAGCAGGATGTTCCTAGACCTAACCCTGTTTGTTCCCATTAATGACCTTCACACAAACAGCATAACTGCAGCACTGACAGATTTGAGAAGCATCATCATGCAGAACAGTATGAGAACACCAGCATAGGAGAAGGATGGTGGATGTGGCTGARAAATATTTTAGTACAGGATATTAAAAGAGACCTTTAGGACAACAAAATCTCTGTTATAAACTTCCACTGCAACCTGATGAGGGAGAATTGACTAAGGTAGACTTGAATGTACTTGTCAATGACAGTTTAGGGTATTAGCAAGACACTTTGTGCTTATCTCCATGTCTCTCCTCTCCTTTCCTTCCAAAGCTTTTGTAAAGCCATATTACTGAAGTCAGAGAATGATAATTGGTTGGATCCTTTTTGGAGGATTTTTCTCATCTTATGTCCCACTTCTCTTCTTCTTCTAAGTATATTCAATTTAGAAAGTACCAGATATGAGGATTTGGGGTGTTTCCTAAAACCAGCCCACAAATATACCTACATTGTGTATGAGACCTTATTTCTGGTGTGGAGACTATTCCCACTTCTTCCCCTGTTATGATCATTTGTCACCCTCCTCAAATTTKGTCTCTTCTTCAGGGAACTAAGTTTAATTACCATATTGCCATTCCCAGTCTATATACTGCCTTTGCTGTMTGTGCATCCTTGGTTACTGAAAATCTGGGTAAATTGTTCATWTATTTTTGGGATCATAACTAACTGATCTTTTAATCTCCAGGTTACCCAATTATCAGGACTAGAAGGCAATTTTATTTTTCTTATTTCCTTCTGCTATAGATTTCCAAATGGCTTTTTTTGTTTGTTTGTTTAGTTGTTGTTGTTGTGGTGGTTTTTTGGGTTTGTTGGTTTGGTTTGGTTTGGGGTTTTTTGTCTTGTTTTGTTCAGATTTCTATTCCTTGCAGGATCCAGCTCAGGTTGCATTTGTCAGTTATTGTCTTTTATCCTCATATGTCTTAACCAGCAAAATTWAAAAATTTAGCTTTACTTACATATCTGTTTTTTGCCTTTCTAGGTCTTACAAGCTTTTTGCTTATATCCTTTTAAAGATTAGTACAACATATTTTTAAATATCCTTTTAAAGGTGGATATTTATTTACATAAGTGTTGAATCCATTTGTATACKTTTTTTTCTGGCTGAGGTTAAAGATTTCTGTTACTTTCTGAGCTCTTCAGACAGCAATAAATTCCTTTMTCCTTTCACAGTCAAGCTGCTGTATCATCTCAGTTCAATAGATTTTGCTAATCAGTTTCCTTAGCTTGTCTACATTTGCTTTCCTGAAGCCCAAATCTTTAGCTAAAGGTCTACTCCTATTTGTTCTTTGATTTAAAATATAAACTGAATCAATTTTTTATCATTCTGCARTTACTTTCTATTATTCTGTCCATTAGCCATCTCTCTTTTATGTCCTTTACACTTGGTGAAGTCCCACAGTGTTACACTGACTGCTTGTGACTGTGATGAAGAAATGTGCTGGGTAATATATCCATGAATGCTTGTACTGGTATTGATAGTGTTAATTTTTTTTAGCCAGAATTTAGGAAATTCAGCCCTCCCATCATGCAACAGGAGTCTGTGGTATTTAACTCTGAAATGGAATCAGRCCTCTCTGTCACAGTCACGTCAGTCTGGAAGTGCAAACTCTCCACTAACCTGAAAATTCATCCGAAATCCACTGAGCATTTGGCCTTGGTTTCTGAAGCACCATATCCCCAGAAATTCCTGTTTCACTTCTAGTGACCTTACCTAAATGTCACCCCCAGTAACACCAAATATTGCACAACCTCACCACTCCTGATGAGTTTTAATAGCTATAAAACTCTTCTTTCTCAAAATCCTGTAGAGAGAGAGAGAAATTAAAGCTTTACAGAGGGTCTTTTGGGAGATTGGGTCCAGGCTGAGCCGTGCCTGTGGCTGTCAGTGGTGGAGGATTGCCAYGGATGTTGTCCAAACWCAATAAAGTCAGGTACCTCRCTTGTGCCCTGCTTGGTTTATCTTYCTYATGGGTATTTGATTGTGGAACTGCAGATTGTATTTTCAGCTTAAGGTAGAGCAGAACAGCACATGATGGATTGCTCAGGAAATGCTTTTCGGTTGATTGGATCAGTGTTTAGAAAACAGAACTATAAAAAAAAGGCCAGAGAAAAAGATTACTTCAAAGTCTGAYGCATCTGGATTTAACACAATTCTAACTGGATATGTTTTAGGATTGTACACAGTTGTAAGGAAACTTGAGTAATTTTGAGGAATCCTTTAAGCATAAAATTCAGAGTTCTTGGGAGGGATTTTAAGGTGATGAATTAGGATCCCTTGTGTTACAAAGTCTGGTCAAGCATGTTTAGGCTTATGAAGACTGCCTGATTTTTCTACTCAAAAAATAGATTTTTAATGGACTTCATGACTTTTATGGTATGAGACCTGACATAAACTGCAAAACTTCAGAACAGAATGATGGAAACCCAGTAAAATTCTATAGAGTTGTGGCCCCAGGGAGAATTTGATAATTTTCTTCAATAAAAATGCTTTTAAAAAATTACCAGATAAGCAAACCCAAACCCATGACATCATTTTACAGTTGCCCAAGTGTTTTCACAAATGTGCCATTCTAATGTGAGAAAAATATTTGAACCTCACTGTGGCCAGGAGGATGAGACAGCCGTGCTCTTTGCAGGCAGCCACGTGGTGGGTAACAGAATCTGTSACAGGCATTTTGCAGCATATAGCCTGTGATCATTAAGGCTTAAAATTACAYTCTTTGGATGGTCTAATTCCTGTCTATCTTTGCTGTAATCACTTTGCTCACAACTGAAATTTCTTTTTTTTTTCCCTTGTAATTTTTGTTATGAGAATGTATTTGCCAAAGTAAGARCATGTCTGAGACTCCAGTCTGTTGTAAAGCAACTGTCAAGTAGAAGTATTGTTAAAATTCAGTAACTTGAGATATATATTCCCACTACAGACAGACAGGAAGTACAGATTCACTGCCTGAAAATATTAGTCATCTGGATCTTATTGTGCCCAGGTGATGCTAGCTGGCCTGTTCACAAATTCTGGTCAAGCACAGCCTCCTCCACTGTGTCACAGCCTCTCTCAAGAGTACTCTCAGGCACCACCTCCACCTCTCCTGATCTCTTACATCTTAGAAGCATCTGCAAAGGCTTTTCTGTCAAGAAAAGCTGGAGAAGTTCCCGTGTTGTAACTTTTCTTGCTTTGAGTTTTACCTGTTTTGAAGATGAACAGTAAGTGCCATTTGACTTCTTTAAGGTTAAATTTCCAATGGGCAGTGAAGGACAAATTGAGAGCTGAAAGTAATTACKGAGAACAGTTCACATCTGCTCTTCTGGGCACCTGCTTGAAGCCCCTAGTAATGACTCCAAATAGGTTAATCCTTTTCCASAGATCAGTGAGCTGCTAGAGGGCTGGATTTTTTCAAATRAGAAAACAAGTCAGTCCTGCAATGAAACACAGGGACAATGGAGGGAAGAGACTAATTAAAATCCATACTGTAAATTGCTGCAATAGCCAAGAAAGGACTCCTCTCTCATCAGCATTTTCCAGTTGGCTTATAACATTAAAAAAAAAAAAAGTTATAGCTTTCATTAGGCCATAGAATGGTTTAATATGTCACTTGTTTACATAATGGGTGCCTAGTTTGCTTCAGCATTAGCACTGTAAATTGAACACTCACATAGGCTGATATCAGCCTTTGCCTGAGCCTCCAGAGGCATCCTTCTTCCCATTTGCCATCACAGTCATAGAGCATCACTAACCAGAGCAGCAATGAGTGGTGGTGTGGACAGGAAACTTGTGCCCTAAATAGTGTCTTGTTCTGTCCTTTCTGCAGGACATCTATGTTCACTGGAGAAGAAACTTGCAAAGCATCTTTCCATCAATATGAGAAGTTCTGGGATAAAGTTCCTGTGATTTATCTATGGATCTACTGTGCTTTCCCCCTGCCTTCTCATTGTGAATCTTCTGATTTTTGTGGGGAGTAATTTTGCATCCCAAAATAAGCCTTACCTCATATTTTTAAATATTTTAAATTTAGGCAAGTATCATCCCAGATAATGATTCCATAGTAGGAAAATGGGAATGTGYAAGAGAATTCCCAATTAAAGCAGCTTAGCCCAGAAAGACTGTTATGACATCTTGACCAAGGCTCTTCTGGTTTGAGAGTTGGGAYGTTTGTGATTCAGGAGGAAAGAATGAGTGAAGATGTACAAARGTATTAGGTGAAATTATGGAAAGAGCCAAACATAAAATTGCCTGAAGCTTGTACTTCTCCAAAGAAAAAAAAGAGGCCAAAAATTCTTCTTTTAGCTTTCTGCAGTCTAGACTTTCTGTGGAGCTTATGTCATACTTCTGTCGCAACACTAAATCTGGATTTCCAATAATGTCTGAAGAAGATTAATAATCAAGAAATTAGAGCAGTTATTGAATGCAATTAAATAGAAAAGTTTCTAAAAGTGCTTTTTTTTCTCATTGTGATAACTGAACACATCACGTTTAAAGTGAGAACGAAGAGGCAGACCAAAGTTTTTCTGCCTCTGGGCTGCTCACATGTAAAATATACCAGAAAAATGTAGCATRTTTTTATGGGCAGTGTGGAATACCTTCTCTTTCTACTACTTGAGACATACTAAATGACCATGTGGAGGAGAAAATACTGAGGTCATTATGAGAATAAGTGGCAAACAGAGTTTTATCTCTGATAAAATGAAGATGCTGATCTCAGCCAGKCAAGTTCAAATCCACTGGAATCAACATCGAACCTGAAATTTTCTGTCTTTCTCAGCAACACAGTAATTTGAAGGTGTTTTTAAATGTTTGGAACATGTTTTAAAATTGTCAAAATCAGTCTAATCTAGGCAYAAGCTTGAAACTGCATGGGAATTTCACAAGTGTCAAGTAATCTGGAAGTGCAGCCATAACAGCCAGCAGAGCACATGCTCCTAATCACCTCAGCAATTTGGAAGGTTCCAGACTGACGCTTTCACCAGAGTTTATGACACGGTTCAYGCAGCATGTAGTGTGAAAAGGAACAACACTTGGTGGAATGCACTTAATCTTTTTTTAGCTGCACCAAATRAAGTGCTTAACAGGCTAGTTGTTTACACTCACAGCAGTAGTGTAAAACAACTAATAGAAAGGGGAGGGAAAGCAATAAAGCAGCACACAGGTTTGTTTTCAAATGAAGTTACTATGTCTTTATTTCTTATTTATCCAGATGCTGAACTATGAAACCAGAGAGARTTCTGTTCACCAGGAAAAAATGGCACATCATAACCTGATCTATTCAATCTTTACTGTTCATTTTGCAGTAGAAGAGGAGAGCAACAAGCTCACTGTGAATTGTGCTCAGTAAAATCAAACTGCACTGTCAGAGAGCTCTGCCTGGTGTTTTCAAAGCCTTGCTATGGAGTATGGTCAGGCTATTCCAAGGACACTAAGAATGTATAATATCTTTGTGGGGAAAAAAAGAAGTAAGGGTGTGATTTTGATCATGGTCCTTGACAATATGGTGCTGAAAGACACCTTAGAGTCAGCACTGATAAAAATTGTYTGTCATGTGAGAGATGTGCAGTAAGACAATCCCTGGTGAGTCATAGAGGTCAAGAATTAGCATCTAGCCTGTTGTGTCTTTTTTTAGAGAAAATAGCTGACATTTTGTCTCCTGATTGCCAYGGAGAGAGACAAGAGCATCACAGTTTGTCCAAATGACTCAATTTCCAATTTTAGGAACACAATATTTGTCACTCTTTTTAGCTGCTCTTTTCACTTTAGCTAAATTGAAGTGTGTTAACATACTTTTGTCTCTGAGTTTATGAAGTCAATGGATGCTTTGTAATGAGTGGGAGCCTAAGGTTGTAGTATCAGTGCTGTATCATGCTGTCTTTAAAAAAAAGCACTGACACTTAACCTTCTGATAAGAAATTATTCTTTGTTGTTGCAAAGATGTAAAACTCTCAACTGAGATGTGTACCTTCAAAGATAAACAGCTGCTATTATCTTTACCTAATCAGGGTTGTTTTGTAGACCGAGACAAAAAGGAAGTAGGCTCTTGTAAATGCTGTTTGCATATTCCCTCACAATACATCCCTTCAAAACCTCTGAACTTGTCACCAGCTGCCAATTTTCATCAAGAAAAGCCTCTCATTAAGAGAGCATTTCTGAGCTGTGCTCACAGAACTGGCTCTGAGTTCCTCAGTCTGGCTGGATCAGCCCCTGCCCTGCAGTGTCTGTCACGCATCTGCATTGCTGCAAGGCTTKTGCTGGTCACCTGGAGGGAGGGAGGCAGAGGGCTTTGATGGGCAGCTTGTTTTTGCAGATGAAAATGGGGAAGGTGATTTGATTTCCTTTGACCCACTCTCCTGGCAGCTTCTGATCTCCCCTTGCAATTCCAAAGCTTGTTRAGATTTTTTAAGGTGCCCAGGGTGATAAATGTAGGACAGGGATACTGTGGTCAGTTGTAAGCTGKAACTCTTTTGTGCACTTGCCCAGAATTGCAAAGAGGTAGTCTTATGTTCTTAATGCCTCCCTTTGAACAAGCTGAAAATACACTATTGCCTTACACTTGCTATTTTAATAACCATTCTTTCACTCACCATCTGTAGGATAGGAGGTAGTCTCTGAGTCAAGTTATGCTGCCATAGCCCTGGCTTTTACTGCCACTGGGAACACAAATGGATCACTGAAAAAAATGACTGTTTTTCTCTTCACACAAAAAATTGCTAGTTTTCAAGTTATAGGTTGCTTGTTTTCAAGTTATAGGTTGCTTGTTAATGACATAGAAATTCTGAAAAAGTTGCATGGAAACAGTTTCCTTGTACAAAAGTATAATTTACACCAGCTCTGTTACTGATGTAGCAGTCTTCTTTGTGAATGCTCCAGGCTAAGGGGATCCCCAACTGTATTTGAGGATGGCTGGTTTCAGTAAGGGAGGATGGAGAGTTTCATGCATGGCAAACCAGATCTGCATTTTATTTTACCTTTTGGAAGGTAGAGATAAGGTATAGAAGAACAGCTCTGGGAAAAAGATAGAACAAGGTTTCAATGGTTTTACAGTGCAAACTGTTATTAAAATCTGTTCTTTATTTAATTATTTCTTTTTAGTATATTTTATGACTTCACTATTATATATATTGAAAACCTCATAAACCAATCCTTGGCTTCAGCTGTGAAAAGCTGAGGTCACTCTTCTTTGTTTCATGTTGAAATAAAGCAAACATGAGAGAAAGGAAAGGATTGTGATCTTTTCTTCTCTCACAAAGAGAAAAACATCTGGTAAGAGCCAAGAAAAACTAACAAAGACTGAATTATCTGTTCCACTCTTAGTGCAACTTTCTTTCTTCCACTCAAGTCACCAATTTTAAAATAAATTTTAAAATAAAATGCATTCTGTAAAAACAGTCATGGATATTTACTTTGGTTCAGAACAGACAATTTTAATCCAGTCTGACCTCCTAGAAACCACCATGAAAATTTCACTTATGGATTCCACTGTCTAATAATCTGTCAGAGAAGATAAATCTTGGGTAGGGTTTATCCTGTGTTGACTGGCAAACCTCTCCAGCTCCAACACAGAAATTTCAAATGATTTTCACCCTGCCCTGCCACTCAAGTCAATGMTGATAAAACTAGATCAGTCTGTCTAAAGGAATTTTTTTTTTCATTCTGAAGTGCAGGATGACACTTTGCTTTCATTCATTTACAGGCTGAATTAAATGCCCCTCAGATCCTTGTTTCAGTGCACYGTGTTGCTCCAGAGCTTGGAGACTGAATTCACAGGATACCACTGCCCACCCCTGTAGCTGCCAGAGTCATTTCCTCTGACATGCACCAAGCTGACACAACTGCCAAAGGTACCAGTCAAGAGCTGATCTTTATAGAGATATTGATAAGATGTGTTAAGATCACTTTCTCCTAGCATAAAAGATGCCCTGCCAGCTCTGATAAATTAATTGAGTAAAGAATCAGGATGTTCAATATAYCAGGCAGAAAATGTGCTCCTCTGTCCTTTCAGGAACTTGAATATTGCTGCAGTTTGCTTTTGCACAGGTTTCCACTTTACTTCAAGACAGCAAGCAAAGTGGCTGACAACACATCACTAATCTGTGTGAGGATCCCTTGAAGGCARGAGGATATTCACAGAATATTGAATATTCCATTTTAAGCAGCCCACGGGTGCCTGCCAGACTTTGGTGACTCCTGTTCTCCTCTAATCCAGAAGGATGTCTTTGGTACTACAATGACATTCACTGTTTACTTTATCCTTGCTCAATAATAAAAAAGTAACACTTAAGAAATACACTGAGAGTTCCTGAAACAGATGAGTGCTTAGACTTTAGTCATAATCAAAGGAAATGTATCTCAATGCAGTGATATGACAAAGTAGCTCTGCTGAGATTTTCCTTTGAGCAATTCACTTGAATGCATGCACATCGCTGTGAGATTATTATAATGAAGATTTGCCCRTATCCATCTGATCTTCTGGATTTTGGGGATCTTTCAGCCTCTTCAGAATCACTTAAAGGTAAGGCACAGTTTCATGCTAAATGTTTGAAGCCTATAGCAGGATGGAGACCATGAATATTTGATAAATAAATACCCTAATCTGTAACAGTTTTGAGCACTTCAGTGAGATGCTCATTCTTCTGCCACTTTCCCTAGAAAATGATTCTTCTTTATGATTTCCCACTCACTTATTCTATTTCAAAGCTCACATTTGCTGACTGTTAAATATAGTCAGTTTTCTTAAATTTTAAGAAGTCCAGATAGTATAAAAACTGTGCATGTAAAACAGGATTTTCTTTCAAGAATAGTCTTGACTCCAAGTTTACTATTCGGAGAGTTGTAGGAGGAGGAAGACTCAGCAAGACTGGTGGGTTCTGGGTGAGGACCTATCCACTTGCCTCAGTCAATCCCACCATCCAGTTCCACTGGGGAAGAGCAGTCAGATCTTTCAGTCAGCTTTCTTTGTGCTGACATGATTCCCCATCGGACAAACAGAGAAGGATCATCTAAAATCCTTTCTTAGAAAAGAGGATTAAATGCTTTGTCTTAACAAAATCCCACAGATTCTGCAGCGTGGTTGGACTGATCAAGGGGGTCTTTCTTGTTTCTCAAGTCAGTGGGACCAGATTGCCTGTGATCCCTTGTTTTGTTGATACAGGTTACTTACTTTGTCCATGACATGCTCAGTCTAGGGGTGAGAAATGCAGCTTAAATCCCAGCGAAGAATGACAGATGCTTCTTTTTTTACTTTCCCCAGTGATGAGGGAAATGGTTTTCCAGGAATATCCTGCACCTAATCAATTCTTTGCTGCTCACTACTCCTTGGGCACCAGCTTGGTCTCTCTGGTATTCTGCCTGCAACATGCAGTTTAATCTCCTCAAAAGATGTGAGAGCCTGAAAATCTTTGGTTTTTCTAAACCCTCTGGATTTAATATAAGATACCATCATGAAATTTAATAGCCTATGATATGTCAGAAGCCTGACTGGATGATCTAATGACTCCTTCTGGCTTTAAACACTGAACCTCTTGGATCCTCACTTTTCTGATGACTGCCTCATATAAAATACAATTTAGAAAAAAAMCCCCAAACCTGATMATTTRTCATATATGTATTCTTCATGGGAGCAAGTAATTTCACTACGGCAAAATAACAGAAAAAGGAATTTTACTGGGGCATCTGTGGATTCAGTAGAGTGTTCCTTAACCCAAAGCCTCATCTTGTATGGTGGATTGGAGCCATTTCTCTGCGCTGAATCAGGACTTCAGGCCTGCATTACTGTGATCTAGTGAATACCCTTATCAATAACAAAAAAACAGCAGAGCTCATTTGCTGAAGAAGAAAAACAAGGCAATTTCCCTTGCCAAAATGCGTTCAAAGATTGAGTGATGTGAAAGTCTCTGGGAGAATACTGAGGAGCAAATGGAACCTTCTAAACACAACAAAAATAAAAATGTTRGTTTAAAAATTACTGAAAAGGACAGCTGAACTAGGAGTCACAAAATCTGGGCTCAGAACAGTGTATCAGGCAGAGCAGCCTGAAATGAGATGTYAGTAGTCTTTGGCTGTTTAGATCCAAAATTGTGACCAAGCTTGGCTAAAGCTGTCCTCACCATGCCAGCAGCTCTACAGTGGGGAGTGCAGGGTGCTGGGCTGGCCTCTGCCAAATCCCCTCTGCAGCCRGGACCATGGCACAGGGCATGGAGCATGGGACACAGGAATCCCATGAGCATCCGCCTCAGGGGGTGGCTGAAAACCTGTCCTTGGATGGAACCAGCTCCTGTAGGAAACACAGCTGGTGCCTTGTCCTGCTCCTCGTGCATCTCAGCCATGAAAGGGAGCACTCAGACAATAATTCTGCCTCCCTCCAGGACATCTGTTTCTTCTTGCAGAGGATCTTAAGCCCGAATTAGAGCCAAGAGTCCAGAAAATGTTCCTACCMCTGCAAGCAGCATGCTGCCTGTGCTGGGATGCTGTGAGAAGCAGATCCTGTGTAGCCCAGCCTGTTTGTCTCACTGTTCAGGCCACTGCCTGAGAGGTGATTGGTTTCCTTCCCCTCAGCAGAATGAAACCAGCAGGAATTAAGAAGCAGTGCATTTTCAAGTACAAATCACTGTTTCCCCTCCCTGCTCGCTTTGCTTTGACAAACACTTGTGTGAGGCACAGGGAGTGCAATCAGTTCTGTGTCCTCTCAAACTGGGTTCTTGTGTGAGGTTTAGTCCCCAGATGCCTGACACAATTATTTTTGCTTCTGAACAGTCTCCAGTGTACTCTCCATCTGTGRCTGAGTTCATTAAACAAATTATTGAGCTTGCTCACCAATGTCATAAGGAACTTCCTACTATGGTGAATTTGAAGGATGATTTTGTTTTGATTTGCTGACTTCTGAGTCACTCTTGTAATTGGTAACAAAWCACAGAAAGTAATCTTTTAATCTTGTCTTACATCTTTTTTTACATGCTTAGTTACTGTGTACAAAGATACTGGTGTTACTAAATGACCCAAAATGTAGTAAGATTTAATTTTTAGGAGGACAGTCACTCATAGACATACTAACAATTACTGCCCTTGTTTTTCTGGTACATCTATGGCAAGAGTAAGTAAGTAATAATAATAATAATAATAACAACAATAACAAGAGTAATAAAGTTTTCCTTATCTGGAATGTGGTGAATAATGTCACCAGTCATATTAGTTGACATAAATGACCTGAATAAAATTATAATAATATGAAAAGTCAAGATAAAGCCATTATTTTTCCTTATCTACTTTGTAATAGACACACAGCTGTTTACTACTACTTTCCAGCATCTGCTAATGGTATCAGTATCTTTTAATTGTCTAGGACACTGAGTTTAAATTGCTGTTTAATTTGGTGGTACTTATTCTAATTTTCCACAAATTTTCTTTAACCTTTGCATGAACTTTTCTTCTCTCTCYCCTCTGTCATTTGGGAAAGAGCAGAAAACCAGCCCTTTTTGTTTCCTTACGTTGGGATTTGTGTCTCATCTTGCAAGAAATTATATAACATATTTTGCMTGCCATCATCTTCCTGATGGTGTGATGCTTGATAAAGAACATTTGTACAGTAGGCGTGCACATTACTTCATAGTTTAAATACCATCCTGCTCATTTTCCTGCTGTGCCATGACATTCAGAGGATGATTTTTTTTCCCTTTTTATGTGTGTTCCTGCATTTTATCAATTATATTGATTAAAATACAGTTTTCTGGAAAATAGCATGAATTGCTCAGCTAAACAATTTGGAGAATATGCAGCATTTGGATGCTCTTGAATTACAGCACTGACGCAGCTCAGCTTGCACACTGAGTTCATGCAAAAKTGACTTCCATGGACTTCTTTGTGTAGTGTGAGTCCAGTCCTTTGATTTTTGAGCTTTGCTCAATTGAAATGCACTGGTTTGCCCAAAAATTAAATCTCTGTCATATCAGCTGGCATRTAATTTTGCTAGATCTGTAAGAAAGTTGGGAACAGGGCAACAGCCCCAATGTGGAAGTGTGGTGACAGCACCTTTCCCCTGCAGCCACTGCATGTGCCAGGACCAAGCTGTTCAGCACTGCAGGAGCAATAGAAACAAACATTAGGGTAAGAACACTTCTTCCTTCTTCAGAATCTGGCAGTCTGGCAGGATGGTAATAGCCTGACACTGGTATATCATACCTATCTGGAGAGCCACCTTGGGATGGCATAATTCAGTGCTGCTACCACAAAGATTGTACCACTCGGTCTCTTCCCTCTGGGATTGGCAAATAATTTGTGCCATCATTCAGTGAACTACCCATGGSACTGAGGTGGCTGAAAAGTTACTTGAGAAACAGCTTGCTCCTGGCCATGTTAATTTTCTGAGCAACTTCGCATCTGGACTGCAAATTGCTGCAAGGGGTGAGAAGTGTGGGCATGAGAAAGAGCTGCTGGGAAGGGAATGGGAACTGAGCAGGACACCAAAAATCAAGGACATTGAAGTCAGTCCCTGTGGTAAGTGGAATTTGGGGAATCTTGTGTATAGAAAGGGACCCACTCAAAAGAGAGAAAGACAAGGGGAATAAGAGTTCTTAGTCTTCACACACCTGTGAGCTTAAGTTTCAGGCAGGTCATGAGGCTTGCTCAGAGCASAGAAAGTGAAAAACATACATGGAATCCTGTGTAGAAACAATGTTTGAAATGTTCTTGCTTAACTTTATTTCTATTGTAGTTTAAAAAAAAAAGGAGGAAAATACAATTTTCTGTATTTCCACCAAGAATATAAGGATAAAAAAAAAAGTCTTTAGAGACAATTAACACAATTTGCTCTGGTTTGTTGTTGATTGATTGGTTGCTTTTTTTAGCTCAAGTAGCCTAGAAAATTTCCAGAATATTTTTCTGCTAGTAAGTTGAGCATAATTCACAAAATATGCTTCTAATTATTTATGACCTCTCAACATACAAGAACATGACAAAAATTATTTCCATCACTTTTTCACATTAAGAGGTTGTTAGAGACTGGGTTACTGCCTCTACAGTCAGGACCCAGTATTTTCAACTCAATGCATGAACAAAGCTGCCTACACTGATTATTTCAGTGTGACAAGAATGAAATAATTTTATCCAATCCTACCTCATTCTGTTAAAAATCTATGCCTCAGCTTTAATCTACTCAGGTCAGTTTGCCTCATCTCTTTAAAAATTCTGTCCTCCACAATGTATGAAGTGGATATTCTTTTTATAGAAAAAGTAATTATGGCAGTTTTCCAAATAATCACAATGCCACTGTGCCCTCAATTCCCAAGGTCCATTCCAAGAATTTYTTTTAACTCAGAAATAGATTACAAATGTGACATAATCTTTTTGACTGAAATTGAGTATGTAAATTTGCCTGGGGAAYCTCAGTCCTCCAGCAGCTCCATCTCTGAGCCCCAGTGCCCAAATGCCCCAGCAGGGGAGGAAAATTGGTCATYTTGGTCATTCCAAGCAAAATGGGCCCAGCTATGCAGCTGGTGTAAACTGACTCAGTGTTCACAGGAGTGATGCTGATTTTTGCCAGCTAAGGAGACTATTCTATTTATTTTGCTTATCTGTGATGATCTTTCCTGAAATAGTACGTGCTGATTGTCTGTCCAAGCTAGAAACATGCCAGGAATTTAAATTAGCCATGCCTAATGCACTTGAGGTAACATTTGGGTTTATTGCCTCTTGATAAGTTATTAAGCTTTTATTGAAGCATATTTTGTATGAGCATCACTATTAGCCATGTGCTTTGTACCTAATGTGCTTCGCTYCTTTAGCACATCTCAGTTAAGGGTTCTAAAAGAGGCTACAAACACTAAYGAGTCGAGATTTGCAGTGCTCCAGTGAGGAAGGCAAGCAGCATCATTGCAGGTCTGCAGGTCAGGATTCTGAGGAATGGAGAGGCTTTCTGAAGACAACACAATAAAATTCAGATGATGGCTCCTGCCCTTCTGTCGGTACCTCGAGCCCTTTTCCCCTTTCACCCCAGCAGTGCATTATGAAAGGAATGCAGCTTGCCCATGGTTGCTGCCTGCAGGATGCTGGATGCACTCAGGACCAGACATCCTGTGTGGTGCCCCCGTACCCCTGGGCAGATCTGGCCCCTCTGACCTCACAACCCTGYCTGTGCACATGCTCTCTCCTTTTCCTTTTATGCCAAGCACTTTGATTCCTTGTCTGTGGCCCCAAGCATGCTTTTGCCAAAGTCCTCATCACGGTGCATCTTTCCAGCTCTGGCTCTTGGCTTCAGCCCTCCCTGKCTGATCCTGCTGTTCTCCCCCTAACAGCAGCATTTGGGGGCTCCCTCACACCCTGCTATGTATCCTTGAACACTAAATAATTGCAGCTGTAGTGCAGAATTAATGCCAGTCACCCACAAGTGGGAGATCTTTTCAAAGGTATTTTTCAAGAAACACTACCTCAGAGGACAGCTCTGCTGAGACCTCCAAACCAGCATACTTAAAGCGTGAGGGCTTAGTATTTCTGGAAATCTTTGTCCTTTATCACATGGAACTCATGGGAACTCATTAGGAGTCAAGCAGGAGAGGAACTGTGCCTCCAAAGAGCAGAGGGACAATGCTGTGAGGCACTGAGATGGCCTCTGCCTGCCATGTCCTTGCTGGGGTCCTGGGGCTGCTGCTGGTGCAGCCACTCAGGCTCACATCTGAGAGCAAACCACAAAACCAGCAAGCACCATGTGCATCAGTGGGTCCCAGGAGGCTGCTGTGCCTTCTCCTGCAGGGCTGCCTGCTGCTCTGCAGGGATCCTGGTGATGCAGAGCTGGCAAACACTCCCCTGCAGCCACCCTGTGCCTCCTYCTGTCCCCTGCCCTCCCCAGTGAGMCCAGGCCCGCAGCAGTGTCACAGGGGAACACTTGTAATGCAGCTTGGATTAGGCACTGGCTGCACAGGGCTGAGAGCCCAGAGCAAAGTGCTCTCACAACAGATGGAACAGATCAACAACCATCCCTCTAGTGTGGAAACAGAGAAGAAACTTCCATTAGGAAACTTCCTGGTGCTTTCTTACCCAAACCTTTTCATCCCCTGACATTATTTTTTTCTCCTTCAACAYTGTGTGTGCCTACTATTAACTTCAGAAGTTTCTTTCTCTTCTCTGCTTCCTCTATCTCCCCCAGCCCAGATCTGCCTCGTTTCAGGAGATGTCAGACTTGCAAGCTGAAATGTCAGGTCAATTGGGAGAAGTTTCCTTTAATAAAACTGGAGTTGCTTTGATGATACCCTAATATAATCTTTAAAAGAGTCTCTTCCTCTCTCACTTTTGCTCTCACATGCATGCATACATTTAGATATTTATACATTTTCTTTTCTGGATCCCTGAGAGTTCCTTTTTCTTAAGAAATTAAGATGAGTTCAAGTGTGTACCACAATTATAAAAATAAGTCAAGCACTTTTTGCCTCTGGAGCTTTAAGATAACCTCTMAGTTTTTATTTTTATTTTCTTTTCCTGAATGCAATGATCTGTAGAAGCCTTTAAATGTCTTCTATCAACTCTTAYGCAGTCACTTCCATTTTTTCTCCATGGCCAGTATTTCCCTCTAGTGGAGCTGCTGCATTCAGTGCCCTGCTGTGTTCCTCAATCTTCAAAATTGAAAACTGTCACTTCTCAGCACCTCTGACCTGCTACTCAGTAAGATATGCTTTCCTTTTCAGGCTGAATGTAATTGTCTCAATCTTTCTTTATCAAGATTTAAAAATATGAGTGGTGAAAGAACACAAGCCAACCCTTCTCTCCTGAAACACAAAGTGCATGTATTTAAATATTTCTAAACATTTCCTCCCCTTACAGAAATTCCACCACATTTGTGCATTCCAGCTTCCCCCACCCATCCCTGATGCACCCCAAAGTTCCACACCAGAGCTCAGTGGCTCTTTATCCATGTAATATTCCTGGCTGAACTGTTTGTATAATTCCATGTAACAGGGACAGAGGAAGCACTGCTTGGATTCCCAAACYCTAGTTTTGGTTCTGTGGGATGGGMTAGTGAGTGGTCAGGTTCTTGCTTGACTCATTTTCACAGTGTAGCTTCAACAAAGGCTAATTGTCTTACTTAGACACAAAAAACCCAGCTTTTTCCTTTTTGTCCTTTTTCTTTTTCCTTTTCCTTCTATTTCTTTTTGTCTTTTTCTTTCAACTGCCACATTACACGACAATGGTGCAGAGAGGRGACTTTCAGGAATTTAGTAATGATGTCAGCTCATTAGAAGTTTCCAGGGTTACACTGGGAAAATTTTGCCAGCTTTCCTTTCAACCCAGGACCAAAGAATTTTTGCACTAAAAGGGTCAGCACAGATCAGCTCTCTCTGGACACTCAATTTTTTAGTAGACTAAATATTTCAATCACCTGATACAATGAACTCTGGCAGATAAAAAAGAGGATGAAATAATGCCATGGAAAACAGTTTCATGAAGAAAGCAACAGCCATGCTAGATTTGTGGAAAGGAAAAGAGAAAGAATGARTTTGAAACAAAGTAGTGCACTGGAAAGGAAGCTTGCTGAAAAGAGAGAGAAAATGAGACAAAGAGAGAGGAGAGAGAACTAATTTTTCAAAAAGTGTCTCTGTGGGAGAAAATGGTACTTTCCTTGGGTTGATACTGCTTAATAATAATAATATGTTTCACACTGTACAGTGTGCCAATTCTTCTGTGCCCCTTGTCCTTTGTCCCCACATATCCATGGTGATTTGAAACTGGTAGAATTGAAAAGAAAGTGCTTTATGTAATTAACTGAWTTTCAGAAGCCTAAGTGTCTGTGCCAGAACAATGAAAGAGAAATCAAATTAGTTCTTCATACATCTTGGGAAAAAATGAAAAGCATCCAAAGGAAAAATAACTGAGGCTGCACATGGATTGATATTAAGGTTCAGGAAGTCCCTGAGCTGTTTGCCTACCTATCAATGAAAGCACATCTTCCCCTGGTGGCTCACTTCAGATTCCAAACATGCATGGAAAGAAGCCTATGGAGAACTAGAGAGAATATATATACATATATATTTACATAGTTATTCACTGTATATTGTGAATCCATTGTTTTCATGTTCTGTATAAGAATATCTACACAGATGATCCATAACTATAGTGTTAAAATAAAAAGAAGTGAGTTCCATCCTTGATGTGTTGAGATGTAGCCATAGGACTCCCCTTCTCAGCAGTGGTGTACCAAGCACAAAAAGTTTGATTATTAATGTTGAAAGGGATATAATCCCCTAACAGTCAGTCTTGGGGATTATATCCCTTGTTATAAATTAAAACATGTAGGCACCCAARTGTTTAGGTGGTAACTTCCAGATCCAGGCAGCAGCAAGTCTGCCCTGCCTATCTAGCTATGGCATACTACTCACAATAAAAGCTTCTGGAAGCTGGGTGTCAGAGACTGGAATTGCAGTGAAGGCTTTCTGCAAACCTTTCAGAAGCTTTGCTTTCTCAAAGCAGCTTGTGAAGGCAACAAGCATAGATATTTAACGATGCCACAAGTTGCAGCTTCCAGTTCTGTACTTCCCAGTATGCCTGTGAACTAATCCACTAGATCCCAACTCTAAATTCCATCCAAAACCCACAACCATTTATAGTTATGTAATGCATTAGTTCCTTGYCTTTGTCTCCTCTCTGCTGAGGCACCCTCTTTACAAAGCCAATAAAAAGCTGATATATTCAGTGGTGGTATATTTAGGAGCCTTAGAGAGRGTGGTGAAAATGCCATTCCCAGACCAATACAGGATTCTCTCCCCTGGATTTCAGACAGTAAGGATTATCCAGTCCTGTTCCTCACAACTTCAAATGAGTCAGTAGCTGCTTAGTCCAGCAAAGTCCATAGAGAATTGAGTCCTTACTATCAGGAATTCAGCCAGACAATACTTTTTGCACTCTATTATAAACCTCAATTCAGCCATGAAAAGATTKTGTGTCACATAAGAAAAGAGCAGGGTAGTTCAAGGGTGAGCTGACAACGTTCTAGCTCACTTTAGTTGCAAGTAAATGTTTTAAGTGGAAATGCTCAAAGTGATTCTAAAAAATTGATTGCTCCACCTGCTGCAGAAAAGGCTTTCCTCCCTTATCACCACTCCCTGCCAGTCTGGGATACAAATGTACTGGGTCCACTTCAGATTTTAATCTATTTAACCTTAATAGGAGTCCATGAGGAAGCTTCTGACAAGTGATTGGCTCTGAATATGATTTTCTTTAATGATTTTTTTCCCTTTGAGAAAATTTTAACAGCCATTTCCTTGATGTAGGTTGCAACTTCAGGTCTGCTGGTTGGACAGATTTATAGATTTTATTTCCTTTACTTGTTTGTAAAGTGTGTGCTTTATCCTTCCTTCAGTCTGGATGCATCCAAGTACCTGCAACCTTCTCCAGAAGCACTCACTGTTTATAACTTTTGTAATTTTCTTGCCTGCCCTGGTTTAATTTCACCTGGTTGTTGTGTGTGGGTGCTTGGGATTTTGAGAGTAGCATTTGCCACATGCTGAGTACTTGTTTGTTGGGAATTTGGGGGCATGTAATCAGAGGTAAAGGAAGAATTGAAATGTAAGTAAGAAACAAGTCAGGGAAGAAGGAGATTCTAAAAACTATAAAATAATGTATTTTTCTTGTGTATACATGTATTTTGTTATAGAGAAACAGCTGACATGGACAAAATGTCAACTTTTAAAAAACTAGCAAAAGGCAAAAGAAAAAGGCAAAAAGGCCCTTCTTGGGGTGGATGTTTGAAGGCTGTGAGAAATACTGGTAAATGCACTCTGAGGAGGTTGGTGCCAGAGCAATTTTGCTCAGCTGATGCCTCCCAGGCACTGCTCTGTGCTGATGTGTGACGATTTCTCACCTCAGTGGGCSCAGGGAGCATTGTGACAGAGTCCATTTCTGCAGTCAGTCCCAGAGGTTTGCCCAGTGTTCCCAGCTTACCTGAGACCCTGGCAAAGGAAGATGCAGTCRGTGTCCTACAGAATCCTTCTCCAGATATTGTCTATGAATKTCTTMGATRAGGTTCCTTTTTCCAACAAGGGACAATTTATGCATTTCTTTCCATATTGGACATATTTTGTGTCAATAGCTCATGTTTACTGCAAGCCAGGCACTAAGAAACATATCCTGCTGAGACTATTTGGCACAGCTCTTCAGAGTTCAGACATTTTTCATCCCTCTCAAACTRTAAGAAATTTTTAGCAATAGCTTCTTTGAGAGAACAGTGAAAATATCTAAAAGTATTTTGTTATCTACAATTTCCCCCAACCAGCTGCTATGTTTAAGGGACACTAGCCTCTTGATGGGTTTCCCCTGCCTCTCCAGATCCTCTGCTCCAYGTCCCCCACCCAGCCTCTCCACCTCTCCAGCCTTTCAGCTGGGAGTCTTCAGTAAAGACTTTRCAGTTGATTTGTGTCTTGAAAGCTGCAGCAACAAACATCTTCTGAGCCTGACAGCAGATGAGTGCAGGAGMCAGAAGCAGATAAATCACACCCACCTGGAWGSTAACTTTKCTTTGTGCTCWGAGTTTTTTAACYTYCTGCATAAGSACATGAAGRCAGAGGAATTGCCAGCTGTAGAGGACTGAAGGGGCTTTTGTCTTCAAAGCTTCACTGGTACTTGTCATTAGTTATGTCAATTCAAAAGGAGAAAGAAAAAAAAGGAAAGACCTTTAGACTGATGAGAATACATTGGCAGTCAAAACCTTTCCTGGAATATTAATAGAGAATTATATGAGATTCTTCTCCAAACAGCCAACAGATCCTGCTTCCCCTGCAATAAGCCTAAAGACCTTCCATCCATAATGATSCAAAAATCATTGTGCTAAGATTGAAAATATTTAAATATTTTAAATATAAAGTACTAAATGGAAAAAAACTAAACCAGACCTAGTAACAGATTTTGTTGATAATTATTAAAGTGGAAGTCCAAAGAAGTGCTGCAAATCCCAAAGGCCCTTGGAGCAGGGAGCACTTAAGGAAACAAACCCTTTTGTCTGGGTGTTGCTGGATGCACTCTGCAGAATCAGACTCTGCACAACCTTTTTTATGGTTATTACAGGCATCTCATCACCTCCTTACATGTCCTCAATAAAGAAAGCTGCTCTGGAATGTCTTCATCCTGCAGAGACCAAGGGTTTGAAGGGAAAAGGAGTCCAAAGAAAGTCTCCATGTAGACACAATGATTTATATGTTCAAGGCTGCTTTTTAAACACTTTTTTTTTTTTCTCCTAGTAACAATTTTTAAAATGTGTCCATATTTAACAGCATGTGCTTTTTTTGGGCAAGAGACCTTTCTTCTATCCTCAATGTAAAATTATGCCACTTTTCTGCAGACACCAGAACTGAATGTTATATCAAAATCAGCACACAAGTGGGACAAATTCAGTATCAGAATAGATGCTATAAGTTTAGCCCAGAAAGTCTAAGAAATCTCATGGTTTTGTTACAACACTATGATAGAAAATGGCAGCAGAAATGTTRCTCATACTTTTTGTCTGACACTCTCTATGTGATTTCCAAAACCTCATTATGGAAATATGTATTCAGCATCAAGACTTGTATGAAAAAAGAAAAACCATTAACACATTTTAATAATAAGSCATCAATAACAGCATTAAAGTTCCCAAGAAAAAGCACACTATACAACGCATTTTTTTCTTTGTGCAAAAGGACTGAGCAGAGAATAACGTGCTACTGAGCAGTAATTGGAATGATAAATGTCTGCAGAGTTGTTCTGTCACTTTATGCTGACTAACACTGACTGAAAGGTGGCTTCCAATGACAGCTGTAATATTTTAAACACAGGTAGTAGCTATGTGCATTGAGTACACAACTTCATTTTGAAATCACCTAAAACCCTAAAAGCAAGGAGACATTTTTAAACTGAGCAGGTGTTTACTGCAGAAAAAGASAGTCTGAAGTACATGAAAAGAGATTAAATCCTCTCAGAAAAGTTATCTTAAGTGCAAGGTGTAGAGTCTCTGCAAAATCTTTCCCCTGTGACAGAGGCAACACTGGCCTCTTCACAGGAAGGAAACACTTTGTAGTCCAGGGCYGGAAAAGTGAGAGCTGTGATGTGTWAAGCACTGTRTCAAATAGACATGTGACTGATGATACTTAAGGCACATCCAAAGTCTTTTTTATTTATCTCCCATGAAATGGAGACAACTGGTTGTGTGCAGGTGACTGAGAAGTGACATACATCACACTAGAAAAATCCGATTTATTTTCTCTCCTGGAGGAATGGAAAAAAAGTAAAGCTGCATAAAGGCAGGGGTTTAGAGGGATTTAGGACTTTAAAACAAAAGTGATTTTAATGAAAAAGCATTATGTCTGCACATTCGTGTACTTCTGTGCAAATATTTGCAATAGAACATTTTATATGGCATAAGAATACTAATTTTCAATCATAATTCCTTAGAYTGTGATATCTCTGAGACAGAGGTCTTCTTCAAACAGTAATTTTTCTATTTTTTTTTTTGCCAACAGCCCCTCTCATTGGTGTGCTGTTTGTGGAAGGAAGACAACAGTAAACGTGGATAATTCACCTGGCTATATAGAATTGCTGGAAAGGCTCCCAATTTAATCCCAGTTTTTATGTGCTACTGCAAGTAAGGAAAAAACACATYGAAATATTTCCCATGTTGAAACCTTGCCTCCAGCTTGAATGAGTATGGRAAGCCCTAACCAACCTAAGAAGGGATTAAAAGAGTTCCTGAGCATAGTTTTCTGTCAATCCAGAACAAATGGTTGAACAACAAAGTGAGTTCMTTTATTTCCCAACTTTTACTGACCCCACGGGTGATGCCAAGTCTCACCCTGATTGCCCTSTAGCAGAGGACACAATGAGGAGCTCCTAGAGGCCATTTAATTCTAGCTGGGGACTGTCCTCTTTCTGTAAGCAGCAATAAATCTGCAGTAATGTAACCAATGAATTCACATCATGAATCCACATTTATGAATTTGCCTTAATGTGGGATAATGTCAGTGAGAAGCAGCACAGGCACTAGGTCACTTAGGGTTATGTACACCCTTGGGGCTACCCAATTTTATGTATTTCTGTTGGCCCTGAGAAAGTCTCTGGGATTTCTTYTGATAATAGTCCCAACCAATTCCATCCTATAAATCATTTTACATCATTCTCTGAGCTGGCTTGACATTTTTGTTTATGGTTTAGCAAATACAACAGAGGAGCTTAATGCATAATGAAGGAAARGAGTGTCTGAATCCTCCAGTTAGAGTTAGAAAATGACTTACTGAATCTTACTTTCTTACACATTTAGAGTCTAGGAGTTTGTCACGTGAGGGGAGGATAATTTGTCCTAAAGTGGCTGTCATCTGAAAGTTATTTAAGATTAGAAAAAATATAAGGTAATAAGTCTGACAGAGTTTCTGTCAAAGATTTTGTTTTATCTAATTCTCACTACCCACTTGCAGTTTATGTCATGCTTTCCTGAGTTTCCTCATATTCCAATTTTTTTTTCTGTGAGTGCCCTGCAACTCCAGACTCCTCTTGGCTACAGGAATGATACCAGCAATGGGAGTAAAAATTGTTGAGCAGAATAAATGCTTTGCTATGAGCACTTGGACTAACATCCAGATAAAAGCTGTGGTGGATGTTCCTTGGTGTGTTTTTTTTAACAGTTTGGAACATATGGTTGCTTAGTTATCCAACTTCTAATTTTCRTCCTTCTCTGCATGATTCCAAAATAGTCTTTCTTCAGAAAGTCTTGCTGAGCACTGCCTTCCAAACCTTTCTGACTGGGCTTTGCAATAATTGAAAAGCAGTGTACAKCTTAGCTGATAGCCAAAAGTGCAGGTGATGCCTCCAAAGCCCTCATCCCTAATTTACRGAGTCAGGGATCTGGATTTACATAAGGACAGCTTTGCAACTTCCCCTGTCCCTTTTCTAATTAACCCCTGCTTGTATTATTCCTTGCATGGGAATTCCTCACCTGCTTTACTGATAAATTTTGTTAAGCTTCTTATGTTGATTAGAAACAAAAGGTGATGGTAGAGTAGGGAATCTTTAATGTGGCAAAGTGCTTTAATGTGCTTTGTGACTCTCTGCTTTCAAAACCATGTAGGCAATGCTTGGGCAAATGCTTGTAGCAAATGCAGAAGCTGTAAAACCTTAATTGCTCCTTCCAACACTTAAAAAAAATAATTTCTTTTACTATTGTGCTCTTTGCAACAAATTATATTCATTGTATAAGTGGAAAACATACTTTAAAAGAGTATTTCCCTTTACTTATTTTCATCTTCAGAATGAYGCTTAGGTGCATTCCCAAAAAATAATCAGAATTAAAGGAATTCTTTGAAGGATTTTTGTCTAGCTCCTGTTTAAAGTAGGGCCAAATTCAGTGTCAGAGAAGGTTGCAGAGATACTCCCAGCTGAAATTGGAAAATCTCCAAGAATAGAGATACCCAGATTCTCTGGGCAATCTCTTCTTGCATTGAACCACCCTCCTGGTGATTTTTTTCCTCATATMCAGTTGAAATTTCCTTGCAACTTGTGACTGTCACCTCTTCTCTTCATTGTGCCCTTCAGTGAAGAATATGACAATTTTCATATTCTCCCCTTTGTCGAGGGGAAGATAGCAATTAAATCTCCCTTTGTCTTCTCTTGTCTGGAGTAAGCAAACCCAACTGTCTGCTCTCTCTTTGTGATCCTCACAACATTTATCACGAGTGATACAGTAAGTAAGTAATGCAAATCAAATTATTTTTGCATTCCAGYTGGAGTAAGATGAAGAGGTAATAGTTTTTTGCAGTGCTCTTAGGCAAGTTTGAATAGAAAATAACACAGATAATGGAACTGGGCATGAAAACAAAAGGAGGGAGCAGGGGTGTCACTTGTCCCACTAGCGTTTAAATCCTGATCCCCTGCACCATTCCTGAGAAGCCATAAACATCTTATGGCACTGTGTTTTTGAATAGCCTAGAGAAAGCAGTGGAGGAAGCAGAGCACTGACTCCAGCTGATGCTCAGGGAGAGATATGGCAAGATGAGCCCAGTGGGATCCAATCCCTCAAAAAGACACAATCCAGCCTCACAGGAGACTGCAGGCTGAGATGTCCAAAAACTAATGGAAATCACTCACTGGACTTAGCAGAGCTGCACAAGTTGCTTGCAGTTTCCAGAAATGGTGCCTTATTTCAAACAGCAGGCCTGATTCATCACTTTGTTATAGAGGTTTAATGGGGTGGTGAATCACATTCGTCATTTTCAAAAACTTAAAAGCATTGGTAGGACTTCTTTCAATTCCTAAACTTTAATATATATGTTAGGATAAGATTTTAGTTWTAAATTTTAGAAGAGAATAACACCTAGTAATCATAATTAAGGGTGTAGTAGCAAAACAATMATTTTCTAGAAACATTGTATATCACAAAAAAGAAAACTTGTAACATAACTGATTTATAGTCTCAGCTTGAGATTCATGTGGCCTGACATTTTTTGCCATTTTTAACCATGAATGCTATGAAAAACATTATTTCAAGACATAAATTTCTGCAATATTTCATGTCTGTAGGGTTTTTTCCCTTGACTGCTTGGTATAATGTTCAAAATCCTGTGGTTTTTTTTGTATCCAAATGCTGTTAATTTTCTTCTTCCTCACTTTATTCATCCATTTTATCTTATCCAGCTTGCAAGTAGAAAGGGAAGAGAGGAGTGGGRAAAAGTTTAAGGGACAAGGAGAAAAACAGTCAATCCACCTTAATTTTCTATTAAGGTATAAAAATATTCTGCAAATATTTTCAATTTTGTTATGGAAAACATTTCAACCAGCTCTAGAAGTTTAGGCAAAAATTGCCTAAGCTAGTTCTGTCACAAACAGAAGACAGATACCCTCATCTTCCCTAGRTGTGATGCTTGGCAAATAAAAAGAAAAATCATGGCAGATTAAAGTGACATRTCCTTTCCCAATTCTTGCTATCATTTATTAGCTGCAAGAGAACTGCTTGATGTTTTTTTCCTTTTTTCTTTTCTGATCTTTCATCCTTATTTAAAAGGAATGGAATGAACTGGGCTGAAAACCCTCTCACAATCTCATAAAATGCCTCTGCATGATGCTGCACATTTTCTTCTCCATTCTGTCAGYTGTTATAGTATATTTTATAAAGGAAAGCCTTGGGAAATGTAAACCATGATTGCAGTATATGTCCTCTTGTTCTTGAAAGGCACTGTATTTAAGCAAGACTCATACCATGATTCCTGAGACCTATTTCTAATCCTGCCAATATCTCATTTTATGACCTTGGGCAGAACTTCTCTCTGCCCTTCAGGCCACTCATCTGTTATATAGGAACAGAAATCTGAGATACTTTARGGCATTATGAAGTTTAATCAATATCTACAGATTCCTCAGAGATGYTCAAAGGAAATTTGTCATCAAAATGGACAGTTCTTGCCTGTGTACATATATCCTATCAACCCAAACCTTCTGGAAGGCTTATCTTGAGGCAGGGAGCAGAGATCATAAGCTGTCTATTTGTTTCTTTTACTGTCATGTGCCTACTGCCAGCTGCATGCACCAGTAAAGAAACTCACTGCCCAATTTTTCCCATTCATTTGTTTTTTGTAAGCCAGTGCAAACAGTGAGGAAAACATGCTCTGACACTGGCCCTGGGGGTACCACTGGGCTGCCCACTTTGCCAAAGCTGGGGTTCCCTGGTTGTTTGCTGAGCTGCCATCAACCCAATACAGTGACTTGTCTTCTCTCTCACTGGTTTTATGCAAGACAGCAGGATGAGGAAATATAAACTTCAAACTAAGATYCCCTCACTGTGGTGGGATCTCACTGTGAGTGCAAGGTAAAGGAGAGGTGAAGAAGCAGGAGAAATTCCTTCATCTAAAGGATATTTTATTCTCTGTGTGCACTATCAGCTATAATGAGCCAGTCACTGCCTAGGCCAGTGGGGTGACCAACAACAGGCATTTTCTAAGCTTTTTTAAGCTGACTGTCTGCTTGTACTGCTGTTGAACATGCATTTACAAATATATTTATTTATTGATAAACTTCATATGATGATACTGCTACTCAAAAAAAGGCTTTTTTTTTGAGAGCTGACATCTGTGTTTATMGTTCTCTGTTTCTTGCAATCATGGACATTGAATTTATCACTATGCTAACAMTGGGTCAGAAGAAATATTTGTATGGGAAATTGTTATATAACAGGTTAGCTTGAGGAGCATTTTCCAGATATGAAATGCTGATAACTCACCATCATTAACTGGGAAGTTTATGATTTTCTTGAATTTTTCACAGGCTTGCATCACGCATAGAAGATAGGCATTTCCTAACTCAAGGCTTTCATAGATTCCTCTAATTAGGTCAATGTAATAAAATMACTTACTAAACCATACCTTGAGATATATAGAATATGTATATATTGATCAACAGGTATTCATCTCCTGGCAGAAGTTTGTAGTTACATAATTAGATACTATGCTAGGTGCCATATGTAGATACTTTTCCTTTTTTATTTCAAATTCTCCATACTAGACCCAGCTAAACTGAAAGTGCAAAACCCATGAATTATTGTCACCTACTGTTGTTTCTACTGTTGTTTTCCTGCAGGAAACATTACTGGAGTATAGTTTACAGCATGTCAGCACTTGTTAAGCCTGGTGTCTGAGAGATACAGGCGAATTTTCAGTCCTCTTTCCTGAAGTATCTGCCTGCAAACAGGGATGACTGCTGGGCTTTCTGCAGCRGGGTTGTGCAGATCATCACTGCTCTGTTGTACAGCCTGCTTCCTCTGAAATCCTTATTTTCCATCTGCAAGCTGCAAAAACCTCTTCCAGGTATTCCCATTGTCAGCCTCCATTCTCCTTCAGAGAATGGAGTGCACAGAAGGTGCACTTAACGCTGATTTATAATTACATGCTCATACAGGATCATGAATTGTTTTCTTTGGGATTAACACTCCTGTGCCAGTCCCCCAGCCCATCAATCACTTCCTAGGATTAACACTGCCTGACCTTCTGCAGCACTGACCAAGTGCACTTGCTCCATCCTTTGCCTTGTTGCCACCTGTCCCTTCAGTCGTTGATAAGGTTAATTCAAGTTATACACCCAAGCCAGTCTACAGAGGGAAATCCTTCTGGGATKAAGGAGCTGCAAGAGGTGCAAAATCTCCTGAAACGCTGATATAGGCTACCCCTTACAGRCAAAGACTGTTATTTAAATCAAACAAAGCAAATTAAATAATAATGAAGCTTTAGTTTAGGCAGCCAARTTGCAAACTGAGAAGACCTGACATGTGGCAGCCTGATGTTTCATTTTCCTCTGCTTTTTAAWAACATGGTTGACAAAATATTTCAGATTTGAGGCATTTTATTGCAAAAATGTAAGTATTTATGCAATATACTCCTATGCTGCTCCATGTTCTTCAGCCATCCCTCATCCAGGCTGAGATGCAGGTCGAAATGTGGATTTTTGTCCAAATAAATTTTGTAGAATAATGCCCACAGTTGTTGACTGAATAGTGATTTCAGCTGCTAGTCTGATGGTCACACATGACTTACTTCTTTCAGTAGTTCAGGTGATATTTTGTTGGGTTAATAATGCACTTCAGGGAGGTGTTTTAATTATCCAACACTCCTGAAGTCAGAAAAATTCAAATGGGAGAGATTTTTAAGATGAAGATACAAAACCAAAACATAAATGGGGCGGGATCTATGGTTTTATCTGAAAAAAACATCAATTGCTGTGCAAAAAGTCTTTAATCTTAAAGATTACAAGTMAATTCAAACCCTTACTTCATTTTTACTCACAGCATAATAATTACTGCTCATTTCTTGATGGGAGCAATTACTTCCTTCCYTTTCTTTCTGAGGGCCACATTACAGTGACCTGTGTGCATCACTTAKTTCCTTCATCTCTGCACCCTCTGCAGAAGCACAGTGAGTGGAAAAGGGGCAAGAATATCAGAAAGAGGGAGTCTTCTGGCAGAGGGACATGCAAATGAGAAAGATAGGCAATGAATGGGGACAGAGGAGAAGGAAGAGTRGAGGAAAGGGGTGAATGCACTAAACAGCCAGACTTGTGGTACCTGGCAAGCTGCTAACAAAAGGACAGTGTTGCTTTTTTTACACAGTATCTTTGACTGGGATTTGAAAAATCTGGAAAAATTTGAAAAAGCTCCTGCCCAGTACATCTCCAAAGGATTGCTATTTTTCTCAGTTTATTATAGATGTTTTTAACCTGCTGCCTGAAATGGCCAAGCACTTCACCCCATGGCCYTSTGCTCTGAAGAGCCTCCCTCATCAYCTCTTTTCCTGTCACCTGAAKTCTGCTCACWTGATAGTGGARCTTGGGATAGTAGRCACARCCAAGTGCTGTCAAGTGCACTCCCTAAAACCAGAAAGGGTCTTGGTGTCAGTAGTGCCACAGAAGGAGCTGTGTAGAGAGTTCTGGAGATGATGGGCACATTTGCTTCAGAATTGCACTCCAAGCCTGAAGCAAGTAACATAATAACAGCTGAATTCAGGTTTGCAGGAGGAAGAGATTATTGCAAGCAGTGGACCTTACTGAAGAGCAAGGAGGAATGGAGTCACTCAAACTTCTAAACTGTACAGAGCACRTTTGATTTTATACTCTGTTTCCCCCCTTTTTCTTACATATGGCATAATATTCTGATTTATGTAATGGAACTTAAAGGCCTTAGCTAACTACAAGAGCCCAATTCACTTATCTGAATCCTAAGTAATCCTTTGTACATTATGATGAAGTAGTCTCAAGTTTAAGAATTTTATTTAAAAAGCAAGTCAACAACTTTTTTTGCATTGTGTCTCATTTCCAGCTTTCCAATTTCATAAGCCCTTGTTTCTGTTTTATGAAGCAGCTTTAATGGAGATTTCCAGATGAACTTTTCTATGTTGTTACTGATTTTGAACATTTCATCCAGAATGTTCTTAAGAAAATAATGAAGGGAAGTTTGAAGTGCTTAGTATTTATAATGGATTTGCTATGAACTTGGTTCTCATTTGAATAAATGGATTGTGCCATATTTTCATTGATCTTGTTAATGAAATAGYATTYAGGGCWTTTTTTTAATACCTCCACAATATGGAAAGCTCCAAAAGTCTTTGCTCATAATTCCTACTGAACCTTTAGTGAGGTTGGATGACAAGTACAAGTTTCAGCACTGAAAGTATAAATTACCCTTTGAAATTACTCACTTTGTTTTCAGTCTCATTCTTATTTATTACTGAGCTGATCTTTGCTCTCCTGGCAAAGGAAGACAGAGTTCCTTAAATCACGCCTGTTGCAGTTTTGGAGCTTTACAGTAAAAGCCATTGGACTGCCAGAATTTTTATAGGTAACAGAGGACAGTGACACAAATTCTATCTGCTCAAAGCCTCAACTTTTGCAGACAGGCTGACTTTAGAACTTTCTGACAGTCAAATGTAACATTATAAATTGAAATTCGTGTGTGCATTTCTAAAGGGTTAGTGACTAGCCATGTACTTGAAATGATGAGGTTATGGTGTGGTTTTCCTTTCAAGCTATTAAGCCTTTTAAGGTTTATTTTTCTTACAATTTCAAAGTAATTCAGAAGTATTCATCTAAGACAGTCACAGAAAAATTGCTCTCCTTCCTTTTTTTTCTTTTGAGTTCAAAAGAGTCTGACCTTTAACTTCCTTAGGTTTCTAGAAAGACAGAGGCAGGATGGCCTCCTACACATGAAATCAAAACGGGTAGGATGCTATTTCTCAGATAAGGTTTTAGTTCTGCTAGAATTTTGATGGCTTATGAGAGGTATTTGTAACCTTTACCCTTCTTGCCATTAGGATTCATCTAASCTCCTTGTCTGTACATGCAGTGACAAACAAGACTTTTAAATCAGAGCAGTTACCTATTAGCCCCGTAATCAGGGAGAGACTGTCACAGCAGCTGCAGCAGCCCACCCCTGGGCTCAGGTCACAGCCTGGAGAGTTGCCAGTAAATACCCGTGTGCCTGACATGTGGATCAAATTACCCTCCTACAAGCCGTGTCAAGAGAGAGACTTATCTCATTAATTATACATGGAAATTGAGATCCAGCAACATCTGACGACATTCTGTATTTCAAGCCTTGGTTTTCTGATGCTGTCAGCAGCAGATCAACAATCTAATTAAAATGGCCATCAAAGCAGATCTGAAACACATTAAATGGTTCCCATTAATGTCATATTTAATTTACTGGTTCAGCATTGAAGATGTTCATTACTGTCCTTCGCTTGATTTTGAACTTCTGGGCAAGTTTTATAAATGATATTTACATCTCAAGGAACATAAACACCCTGTTTACATGTCTGATMCCTCTTCTTTTCACTCCCAGCTTTATTGCATCTGGGTTGCCAGCTACCCTGTGGTTACTTCTTCAGGACATCCTGAGAAACTTATAAAGGGTGAGGGATTGCAGCCAGAGGGAATGRCACCAGCCATTTTTGCTGCTTGTTCTCCCTGTCCTTCACAGCAGGTTTTTTGTCTAATTGTACAACTGAGTTRAGTCTGGTGATAAGACCTGAGGGAATGGTGTGAAGTTGTGTCAGGGAAGGTTTAGGTTGGATATTAGGAAAAGGGTCTTCACCCAGAGGGTGTTTGGGCACTGGAACAGGCTCCCCAGGGAAATGGTCACAGCACCAAGTCTGACAGAAGCTCAAGAAGTGTTTGGACAATTCTCTCAGGCACATGGTGTGACTCTTGGGGGTGGTGCTGTGCAGGGCTGGTGGTTGGACTCGATGATCCTTGAGGGTCCCTTCCAACTCAGGATATTCTGTAATTCTGTGATTCATTGACACAGTGGGATGGCTGGGTCTTCCCATTGACCATCAGTGTTCTTCCTGGCTGCTGTGCACTAGAACTCACTGGGTACTGTGGGTAAGGAAGACTGAATTGCAATCTTAGATAGAATTAGCCTATTAGAGATCAGATGAGATGAGGTCTCAGCTTCAGGCCCTGTAAAATTACTTTGCTGCTCTTTGTCATGGGACAATCAGGAATATAAAAGGCATTTGTCACTAAACCCCCCTCACACACAGAAGAAGGAAAAAAAGGTGTACTACGAGGGTCTGTTGACCTCTTTTTTGTCTTTTACAGATGGTTGTGTTTTTATTTTAAAGCAGATTKGTGTAATAGAATGGAGGAAAAAATAAAGCTAGTTATGAAAATAATTTATCCAAACCACAATTGTGCAATCAGTGTCTATATGTTGCCTATGTATACATTGCCTTAATCTAAAATAGTGTCTTCCAAGGAACATGTGGAAACTATACATTATTGATCTTAGTGTGATAAGAAGCCACACTTTTTTGTCTAATAAAACTGTGACAGAATTAGCAAAACACCTTTACTGAATACTTTAAGACACTATGAAAACTTTGAATTCAGAAGAATGCAAATATTTGTCATCTTTGGTTATCCAGGAAAGAAGTCAAACAGTATAGCAGAATTGAAGCCAAGGAGAAACTGATGAATTTCCCAGAACTATTTTTTAATTACCCATTAATTTTTTTTGTTTGTTTCATATGTCTAACTCTAGTTGCCACCTAAAAAACAATACTAATTAGGAAAACACCAGAAACACTTAAATAAGTTGAAGACATTTCAGTTCTGGAGATAAGAAACAGAATCATTCTTTTCTAGTGACACGATGAGGGATTTTTACATAAGCACACACCAAAAAGTCAGACACTAGAAGGAATAAAGACCAAATTTTTGAAGATTATAAACACCATATTAGAAAGAGTAACTCGAACAATGCCTGTCTGAAATAAATGAGATTAAATTCAGCAAGACCCAGATGAATGTTAGCGTGTAATATTTTACAGTTTTAAGATATTAGAATGTCTGAATCTTTTAATTTGTAAAAAATGAYCCAAAGCAAATCTCATTTCACTATCTAAAAGAGGATTGGAAAAAATCATGACTCTTTAGAACTACATATGTATCTCTGAAAGGGAGTAAGTATTTAATTCTGAGCAGGTCAAAGTTTTTTTGCCATGAGTGGGATTATATGGCATTAGGAGTTTACTGAGACTGTCTACAAAGAGAAACAGAGATGTGTTAACTCAAATGAATGATTTCCCTGTAATATGCTAGCAGAGCAAGTCAGCCTTGTAACAACTGTAGCCTGCCTTCGCAGAAMATTGACCTTGGATGTGAACAACCCTTGGACATTTTGKCTGTATCTATACCAGTAATTGGAAAATGAAAACTCCTAGAGGCTGTAATTCAGCCATCCATACCATAATATTGTTACAAATAATATTGTTACAATGGTAGCTGATATACTTTTGGACCAAAGCCCAAGAATTGTCACTTTTTTGGATTTTAGAGGGGGCAGAAACTAYAGTTCCTATAATCCTGAAATTTTCCAAGTGAATGTGTCATTTTAGCTGAACCATTCACAAATATTTTGCTAGCAAAGCAAAAAAAAAATGTTGCTTTCTGGTTGAATTGAATTATATTCTTGGCAGCTCTCAGGAACTTTCTGTCAAAATTCTACAGTCAAATTAAAGATGATTTTCTTCTTTTCTGATTTGACTCTCCTTCTGTGTWCAGCACTTTTTAAAAATTGTTTTTAAAGCCAGTCTGCTTTTCTCTGTGAACTCTTTGATAAATCCAGAAGAATTAGGTTTTTTATTTGGAGTCCAAAAAGTTTACACAAGATKAACTGGAGAAATTATAATTTTAGGCTCCTTACAAAGGCATCCTTCCATTGCTGGTAACAGTGTGATATAATTATTCTGGAGAAATATTAATTATACAGCTTGACTAGACTTTTAAAATATAATGTATTGGTCTCCAGTGGTTTAGCAGTAATTCTGGTTTATTTACCATTTGATAAGTTTTATTGCATTAGGAAAAAAACCAAATATTTTCTCCTGTTTTCAAGCAACAAATTGTACTTCAGAAACAGAAGTGAAGGAAGGTGTCTCTTTCCTTCATGGTTTCTTTGATTCCTGCTAGTTTTGAGTTTGCTTTCTTGTTAAACCTRTGAATTTTAGATGTGTATGTCAAAGACATACATTCTGTAGAATTCTTTAAAACACGCTTGATTTCAAGTAATAATGTGCCTTTATTATTTTTCTTTTTTTTCTTTGTTTTTCAAAGTATTGTCCTACTTTTTGGGGGTAGGAGGGGAGCAAAAATATGTTCTGTGGCTCCAGAGAAAAGACAGGGTCCTGGTCATCTGAAGAGGAAGAAGTTGTCTAATTTTATTGATATGCCAGGAAAGCCATGTTTTTGTTTTTTTTTTCCTCAGGAAACATAATCTGAATTGGATAGCAAAGAAAAAAAGATTGGAAGTAGAATTGARTTACACTTAGTGATTATGTTATTGCAGAAGCACTTCCAGCACATTTTGGGGTAACTATATTACTCCTGCCTTTCCTAGAGGCAGTGAGTATATAGAAATGCACTGAAACTGTGATCAGATCCTGTCCCCCAAGGCTTATATTTCTCACTGCAGGTAAACAGGGAGCCAGGATTAGTGAATTAGTGCAATAAGACTCAGAAGTTCTGATGTTTTTTCTGTAGGCAATATGGGCACAAAATCAAGTTCCAATTTATCACTTCCTACCAACATCCTATTTACCCTCTCCCAAAATAAGATAGTTGTTCCACTAGGTGGTTTATTCCATACTTTTAATATAATTTTATTTTTTTTAAAGTTTTCATTTAAAAAAATGAAGTCCCATCGTGCATTGATGAATCTGACACCTCTCTGCCCTTTGAAGACTTTGTTAGACATAACTGGGGTTAGTGAAGTTAATGTGTTAAAAAAATGCAGCAAGATTTCCTTTTGGAGACAGAAAACTACACASTGAATTWAAGTCTGCTGACATATCTAGGTGTACACTCAGTGGAAAAAAAAGATTCAACATTCCAAGTGTTATGCTTTTACAATACAACAGAGAACTAAGTGTGAAAAATCAGAATATTCTGACGTGTGAACTGACAGAAACCAGGGTAATGTGACTCCCCTTCCTCCATTGATGCTTACAAGAATTATTTTGYGCTGCTTCTTACAATTTTTCTCTGAGGATTTCCAGATTCTTTACAAGCTCAGACAAATCAAGACTCCTATGGGAATAGCTCTCTGTACTCCAGCCGTGCATATAATCTAAATGTCTTCTTTACAAATGCTGGAACAAATCTCTCAGAAACAGGTCTCTGCAAAGAGCTCCTGTAGGCAGGAGCCCTCCCAGCCCACACAGGTGGCAGGGGATGCAGGGCTCCTGACGGGAACAGCAAGTGTGTATGTGACAGTGCATCACCTGCTTCTCCGCAGTGAGTTCCATAAACTGTTACATTTGGCTCTGTCAGCTTATGCTTGCTTTCTGTGGCCAAATGCTTTTGAGGCAGGATCCAGGTAGCCAGATACTCAACAGTGCCTGGGTCTCTTGAGTCTTTTCTGTTCTAATGAAGAGGATAAAGGATTTACTGCAATCAACCTTGTTGAACTGGCTCTTGGAGAACAAAACCTCAACTATGCATTTAAACTACAACACTTCTTTTTTAGACTCACTGCTTTTATAGTCTTACACAATTAACCTCACATGGCTGAGTCAAGACTTTGACTACAGCACTGCCCAGTTACTTCAGCCAAGGCTGTGATGTAATTGAGCATTACAGACCACACCAGTAGCACCAGCATGATTTTAGAGCGTTTCCTAGAACGACTGCGTGGTATGAAACCTAATAATGCACTTCCAGACACAGCTTATTGATGGCACATGCATGGAAAACAGCTTCAGGAGACAGTATTTCCCTATGAGCACAATTAGTTGGATAAAATACATACAGATAATTCAACACTGCTGTGACAAACATGTAGTTGCAAAAGCTGAGTGTTCTGATATTTGCATACCACCCACACAAGTGCTGGAAACCAGTATGAGTGATGCTCACCAAAACTCCTGCAATCAGTTTCCTCTGAGTAGTGAGTTTCCTGTTCTATGATTATGAATGCATTTTCCTGTTTATTTGAAATAAATACAAGCAATTAATGTTTCTCTGGAGAATCCTCTACTGGGTGCCTACAGCCCCCATAGGTGGGTGGTAATGCAGCTGCAGTAATGAAAGTGGCAAAATATTTCCTCAGTTTAGAAAAAATAATAAAAAAATTATTTTGCTTATTTAATCTTCTCAGTGCATCTCAAAAATCCTGAGTCAGGTGTTTATTGATTCTGCAGCAGAAGTGAACTTTCCACACTGACATGGAGACAGCTGCAAGCAGGTGCGGGTTTTGCTGTTTTCATAATGCATAAAATGGTCTAGAGAKCTAGACACCTAGCTCAGCATTTCTGAAGGTTTCAGATGAGTGCAAAACTGACTGCTCAGCCTATTACTAAATCATAAAAATGTGCTTGTTTTGCTTGTTCAGTATGGAGTACGTTCACACAGCTTTTTTCCTGTCTTGCTTGTCCACAGAGCTAGGTAGCCATCTATCCATGTAGAAGGGCAATGAAGGCTTAAAGGATACAGCTCTGGTAGCATATTCAGAGAACTGGGAAAACTATTCCTGTCTGTGAACATGGAGGCCTGCAAATGCATTGTAAAATCCATGCACAAAGAGCTTGAATTACTGCTTTATGTCTTTGTAATACTCTGGTGAGTCACAGCACCTCTGTTCTGTAGGACCTGATAATGGAAGACTCTTCATTTTGGTCCCTGGAGGAAGCTCAGCTTTGATACTGAAGAGCTACAACTTGGTTCTATGCCTGTGGGTACTCACTCCTCAGTAACTCTTCAGCCCCCTGGCATTTCTTCTGCTGTGTTAAYCACAGCAGAGGATTCAGTGTGACAGAAACTGATTAAAATCAGCCTTTGTCATGTAYGGTACCAACAGCCTACAGTCATCTGACAATAAAAATTTTCCATCACATGTTTTGAGACTAACTTCCAAGAGGTTGAAAAATACATTCCCTTCATCAATCCYCTGAGAAACCACTCCTGTCATCATTAAATTGTGTTAGAGGTGGTCTGGTGTCATAGCAAATTTAGAGGTTTCTCCCAGTCTAGAGTGTCTTGGTGTACAATATTAAATACACAGCCTGTACTTGTGGCTCAGAGAGTTTCCACCATAAGAAAGGGTACTGGAGTGATAAAATGGGTGGCTGTGTGGAAAAGACTCTCTGGCTCTTTTCCATTCTGGGACACAGAAAAAGAACAACTCTGCTCAACTTCCATGTACAGCATAATAAAGACAGTTTACAGTCAAGTGGAACAGAATTTGAAGACAGATTTAATGGAGTAGCTATTCTGAAAGAAATAGATTTTGCTTTAAATATGTAGGATTTCAATAAGAGGTGTAATGCATTTATAAATGCTGGTGKTTTTGTAACTAGTGCTGCTGGAGCAGCTTTGTTGCAGCTGTATCCATGTGATTTCAGCATCTCATTCAGTTGTGAGAAGCAGAAAGAGCTTCTGAAAAATTCCTTGGACATGTGAATGTCTCTATTTTTTTAACCACCTTGGTATTGCAAATACCAGAATTTTTCCCTTTAGGGCAYTTATGAAGGTCACTTTTTTGGGTTAGCCTTTTTCCAAGGAACCTTCAGGGTGCTTCACCTACATTTAAATCATTGGAGTTTTGATTCCAGGTTTTATTCTTTTTTCCTTTAAATTTTATTCAGARCAGAACTCTCTGCTTCAGCCTTTCAGGACATCTCAGACTTGTAGGGTTAAGGAAGGATATTGCTGAAACGGAGTTTTGGGCATTTGGACATTTCTGAGGTGCTCTGTGCTATTAGACCAAAAGAGTAAGTYAGCAGCCTCATCCTTGTTCTAAGGACATGCTTTCAATTCCAGTACCTTAGGCTATCATATCTTCACACAATTTTTGCCATGATTTTGAATTGATGGACTTTTCAGGAACTTCCCCTCAAGATTCTTCCTTCAAAATGTTTGATGCTTCCCATGACTCAGATGAGATTTATAGCAGCAGACCTAATTTCAGTAGCAAAATGTCATCATATTAAATGTAATGGAGCTATGTGTTTTTCACTTGAGAACTCTCAGTCTTCTAGAGACAGAAATATTTAGAGTTGGCATTTCCATAACAGCAATGCAAGTCTTGGTTTGTGTACACAGGGATGAAAGAGGGAGAAAAGAGGTGCACAAGCTAAGGAGATGGTTCTGGGCAGAAAGAAATTTTTCTGGAAGATTTTTATTTGTAACAAGTGAGGCAAGAATTAAGAAGTTATTGATAATCTTTAGGGACCAAAGCTTGAGTTAGCTCACTTGTCATCTTTAATTTATTAGTCAGTCAAGATGTGAGGGAAATCAAATAATGCAATAGTATAAAAACATTATTGATATTTTTGAGCTTTCTTCCCCAGACCAAAGGATTTAACTAACTCAGCAACAAGTACAGCTTTTTATGCTACATGCTCCAAAGCATGAACTCTAGCTCAGGATTTAAAAGACAGACACTCCATCTAAATGCATAAGATTAAGATCTTGGCCTTAATATTGTACCTATTTCCTTTCTATCTTTTCAGAATGGGCAGAATGGATGGTTGCTGTTTCCATTTTACGACCCCCAGCCCTAACTGCATCCTTGGCACTGATGTTATTACTCTCTGTGTATCAGTATCGTCCTACTGTAAAACAGAATATAATGTCTAATCCCAATTTGTTCTTTTCCTGATTTTTGGACCTTTATGGGATCCTTGACTTGCTGAAATATAACCACAATCCTGAACTTGTAATCTTGGGTAAAAATCTTCTACTAGAAGATTACAATAACTAAGAATTCTTCTATTTATCTTTGTAAAATCTAAAGAATCTTATAGCATAATAGCCTTTTGTGTATTTAGATTTTCCAATATTAACTATATTCCCACCCATAATCCTTACCCTATCCTTGCCAGAGGATCACTTAAGTGCAAACACAATGAGGGTCTTTATCAGAGTGAGGAATTCTCCTCACTYTGCATGCTGGGAACAAYKCAATAACAAAATAAGATTTTTAGGCTTCAGGTTTCTTAACTGAAACACATAAACCTAAACTTCGTTATAGATAATCCATCCATTTTGGTGATAAAATAGAACATAAGGCTTCAAKCTACAGTCCTGATTTTAACTATCCATTGACCCAAATTCTAATTTCTAAAATTTACAGCAGACATTGGTTACTAATCACAAGCACTGTTCCTGTCTAATGGAGAATCAATCAATGAGGGAAATCATGTTCTAAAAGAGAATATAATTGAGTGTCCTGGATATGCACAATCCTTCTTATAATCATCTGTGGTGTTATTGAATTCAGAAATAACCAGAACACCCTAGACTTTGAATTTCCTAACCTTAATGCCAAAGTAATGTTAACTGTGATCATACCCAAAGTGAGAAGTACTTTTTTTTTTTTAAATGTATGCACATTAGACCTTACCAGCGCCAGCCCCTTCTGCAATTTCCTAAGACCAGCTTCCTTTGTTCACTTTCTTTGGGTAGGGAAGGGGACAAATTCTGCCTCAAAGGATTTAGTAGCATCTCATTTCCTYTGACAAATGCTGTTGCATTGACTTTTTCATGTCCAAGTGTGTGTTGAACAGAAACTTTGTTACTGCCTGACAGCAGCGATTGTGTGTGCTGTTTTGAGCAATGGGGATAAAAAGCATTTAAAATGAGGGATAAATCAATAATTTGCCAGACTGAGGGTTGCCTCCCTATTTGGCAAGCCCTGATTCCATTAAATCTCCCTTTTTAAACRCCCATTTGTGGGTTGCAGTTTAAATTACTGCTACTTTTGCGGTGTAAAGTCATATTCAACCATTGGTGMTTCTTGTTGCCTTTCAATCAATAATTTAAAAGCACTTTGAAAACCTTAATTGAGTCTCAGGGTTAAGCAGTTGTGATAATGAATGTTGTCACTCCTAAGAAAGAAATCTGTCATGCCATGAGATTTTATAGCTACCACATATTCTTGTCTCTTTCATTTATATTTACTGCTTATCTATCTTTTTTTTTAAGGTTTCAGGGGAAATGGTCACAGGAAGAGAAAACTCTGATTAATTGAAAAACAGTCT
Organism: Alauda arvensis; assembly: GCA_902810485.1. NCBI lineage: Eukaryota > Metazoa > Chordata > Aves > Passeriformes > Alaudidae > Alauda > Alauda arvensis. Next base: position 93,792 of record CADDXX010000422.1, on the reverse strand, counting down.
TCTGATGGATCTGCAGGAAGTCTTTTAAATAGAGCTTGATAATATTAAGCAGTTTATAGCATGCAGATAGGTTGTGCAAAGAATTTAAAGGAAGCTTGTAGCAAAAAACCTAGAAACAGTCAGTATTGTCTGGTCAGATTGACCTTTTCCTCATTTTTCACATTTTCTCATTTCTCATTTTTTRTTATGAATATTACTACAAAAAAACCCAAATCAAATCCCAGACTCCAATGCCACCTTTTGCTTGCACTGATAATTAAAACTAAGYGCACTTACAGAAGGCCTATGAAGCTAAAGGAACTTCCTAGTTAGGCATCAGTAAAAAAATAATGGCAAAACAATCCATAAACTGACATGAAATATGCACAGGGTCTCTCAGGTTGCTTTCCCCTCAGTGAAGTTATTRCATGGATATCACACAGCAAGTTACTGGGAGAAAGAGAAATATTAATTACATGTTCCACAGTAAAAGAATAAATCCCAAATCTACTGCTCTTTTGACCATACATTTTTTGATTAAAGAGATGCTGATTGGTGCCATCCTGATTTCCCAAAGTTTTCACATGTTAGTGCGTTAGAAATATTCTTCTGTTCAGACTGAGAAGAGATGAAATGATGAGGTTTGTATTCTTTTGATACGGGATTCCAGGTTTAGAAATGAACTTGAAGATTATATGCTCTCAGCCATAAAAAGTAATTTGTCTTTTTGTGGAGCTCTGTATGACAGAACTGGTTTGTTTTCAGTTAGGCAGACATAGAGAAGTCTGATTTCAAATTCATGTACCATAAATCTAGGCTGTGGGAATATCATGCTGACCAGCTGGCACTACATCTACTCCATTTTTCAAAGCATTTTCCAAACCACTTGTAGGTGGTTTTTTAACRCTATAGCTCATGTCAGCTTCTAGACCAGGGCTTAAAAAGGTTGAGGTTGGAAGGGGCCTCCAGATACTGCCTGATTCAATCCCCCTGTTCAAGTAGAGTCACCAAGGGCAGGTTGCCTGAGACCACGTCCAGTCAGGTTCTGAGTATCTCCACAGATATCAGTGGATATGAATGCCTAAAAAYACTTCYATATTGCACCTACTCCAGGGAAGGTTACTCCAAGTATGGTGGTGTCTTGGTCTAGGGTGAATTTGGGAGGAATCACATTRGWTGTCTGGCTTGTGRGRTGGGTSCTTTATRGATCAGAGGAAATGCAAACACTGTSCCTTTCAAATWAAAGCCTSAYATGGGACACTTTCCACCTCCTGCCTTCAAGCAGAAGTGTTTTTTGCTTCAGGGGTACTGCAGTTTCTATCAGAGTCAGGCATGGCTCCAGAAAGTTTCTCTATGTAAYGTCTGCTCTGAGTGTGGTCTGATCCACAGGACACCTTCAAATCTGATGTCTGACTGTCTGCACTCCTAGCAGGAAGGGTGTCATGAGGGCCAGCACTGCAGCAACCTTTTCCTTCTTTTTTTCTACTCCTGAGAAAGCTTTTTCTCCCCCTTTTCTGAGCTTACTTCCAGCAGTCACATTTTCCTAACCTGTCCTTTGAAGGTTTCCCCACCCTCTTGGTGCAGGCTTGTGGGAGGGACAGAAGGGGACCAGGGGGTTTTGTGGGCAGTCTGAGCCCAGGCTGAATTCAGGCAGACTGCAGGATGAAATGCAGGTGCCAGGGGTCCTGGCATGAAGGTCCAGCCTCCCCAGCACAGCATATTTGCAGCTCTGRCCATCTGGACTTTCTTACATAGGCAGTTTCATCTGCCACCTGCTTCATGCCCCAGTTTCTTTTCTGAGGTTGGTCCCATCTGGTTTTAGCTCCTTTTCCTGCACTGTAGGAACACCACAGCTCTCTAGCCAGACACTGTACACATTTCTACATAGGCGCCATCCATTCCCTYAGGAAGAGTAATATTATTTACAGTTAAAATGTTTTCTAATTCATTCCTCACCAAGGAATAGCAAATGTGGAAATCATTACTGGGCATCATTACTCTCCCACTTCAACCACACCTCCCTTTACCAGCTCCCATTTACAGCTTTGGAAATATTAAAGTTTAGCTCGACCCTGCAGAGATAAGTACATGGTAGTACTGTGGTTATGCAGATATCAGTGTTATGTTAATGCCCCAGTACAACAAAAARCTGATTGGCATTTTTATTACTGTATTCCTAGTTGTTTATTAACATGGAAAGAGGCAGTCCAGGARCTATGAACAACATCCTTTTCTCACAGCCACTCTTTCAGAGCACTCAGCCATCTGCTGGCTTGTCTACCTGTGATAATCACTCCTTCTCCCTGCCAAATTTTGTGCTGCACCATGCATGACATTTCAAATTATTTGATGGGCTAATTTGCATTTTTCAAATGATTTCACATGCCAATTAATTTCCCTTTATGGTTACTCTGCCCTTCCACAAACAGCCCTATGGAAAGACACAGATCAACACAAACTTTGCCTGTTCTGAGTRCATCAGAGAGGGAGGCCAGGGCTGCTGGGGTAAGATCGTGGTTAGGGGGGTTGGAGACGTGTGCATGAGGGGTGTCTGATCATGACTGTGATAGCAGCAGGGTATCCAGGAGTATTATGTTTTGTGTGCATGGCTGTCAGGCAGGACAGCAGCATGCTGTAACCRTGATGTGCTCTTTGCTGTGGTGCTGGCGTGCCCGGGAGAGCTGAGGGTAGCAGCACAGGCTTTTCAGGCAGTGGAAAGTGGGGGATTTGCTTTCCTCCCCAGCCAAACCTTTGTCAAACCCATCCCTTTTACCTGTCCTGCCCACCTTTCAGCTGCTGCCCCGACTGGGTGCCTGAGTYCCATCAAAGGCAGCAAAGGGCAGATAGGGGAGCAGCAGAGGGGTGTCCAGATGTAGCAGTTTCTGCCAGGAGCTGCGCAAAAATTAAAGGGCACAAAGCCTGAAGCATAACATTTCAGTTCCTAGACTTAACTTCAAATTAAACAAATAGTAGTTGAGARAGGTAGAAAGACGTATCTCCCCCATTTTTCAATGTAATTTATGCTATGGAACTGTAGATAYTCAAATCTGTATGAACTGGACAACTCTGAGCTAAGCTGTTATGAAGACATGCCTTTCCTCATAAAGAGTACTTCCAAATGATGCAATTACACCTTCCTATTATGAGTTTTCGACAGATTGAAATAGTAAATTGCATGTCCAGGGAAAACCCCACCAGCCAAAATTCTCTGGCTTCAGACTCTATGGATGTTCCAAAAGATTTCCTTTTCTCAGGAGAGCCCTGACCAACACCGTGTCTTGCACACCACAGACACTGCAGCCTCTTCTGATGCCGTGGGACAGCTGGCAGGCTGGAGGGAAAGCTTCCCAAAAAGTTACAGGGGACTTGCAATGGGAAATACAATAATTAATGCACAAAATACTGTATGTCTGCAGTATCGACAATGTCTTTGGGGAAGTTGTTGCTGTCTTTATTTTCTGTGATTATGAATGGCTTAGAGCTGCTCTCTTCAAAGCTAATTTTCTAGGTTACCTAAACACCTATTTTTATCCACTGTGTTTAAATGTCTGGCCAKAAATTAAGGACATATTCTCAAGGCTGGCAGATTCAAAGTATGACGTATTTTCTGTGTGGAATGCACTTCAAAGTCCTTGCACATGCTATACTGATTGATTTTTATCAAGAACAATCAATTCTTTTTTATTTTATCAGTCCATCTAAAAAACAAGCAATGTTTGTTTGTGTGATGAAAAAGGAACTGATTTATGAAAAAATGTTAGTTTGTTAGTTGCCTTTCACATGTTCATTAGAGAAAAATAGCATAAACACGATCTACCTTAGGGTTCTGAGAAGTATCGACCTTGTCATCTTTCATTTTTCTTAGTTTTAAAAAAGAATTCRGCTGCACTTATCAACATCTCTACACTGTGAGAAGTGGATATGTGAGGGTCCTTTGTTCACACTGGGTTGTTGTTTTTTTTGTCAGATATCCTATGCAAATGGTTAGTGGTTCTGACCACTTGCAATATCTAACAACTCCTGTACATCAGATGAGTGCCTGGCATTTTTARCAATCACATCTGTAGAAATTCATAGCAATCTCCCACAGTGAAGTAAATCACTATAAAATCTTTTATTAATTTAGAGAAAAGCTGGAATCCCTCCATTTTTGCCTCAAGGGGAAACATACATGGTAGTGTAGGTTAGAGCAAGGTTTTAAACATTATATGTTGGGTGTTAAGCCTTCAGGAGTGAGGCRAGGAGAAACTCAGCTGTTCATAAATTGATCTGCTTCTAAGTGACTATCTCATAAAAATGTGAAGCCAAATGAGAAATCTCTTAAGGWATTGGACCAAGGCCAGTAGCCTCTAAGTAGCATTTACAAGAAGTTGTCACCAAAATGTGACCTCCACCAATACCCTGAAGCCCCTTTATTCATATGAAGTCCCAACAGCAATTCCAAAAATTAATATTCATATAAAGTATACAAGGACTTGGAGTGACACCCATGGTATTTTTCTGGATTTCACACTCTTCATGGTTTTTTTTTGAGAGGAAAGAAAATCAGGAGACTCAAATGTGTGACATGTATACTCATTTAGAATATGAATGATGTTTACAAAATGTTCTTCTTACTAACGGAATAAACAGCACTATTTAATGCCAAAGGAAATCTAAATCACTCTAATGACCTTCCCTGAGCTGCAGGAACCTGGGTCTTCTCCATCCCATCATATATTGTAGCATATTTCTGTCATTATACATGAGGAATATGTAAAGGCCTCTACTCTAGGAAAGAAAAGGGAATATATGCTAAACAAAGCTATTGAAAATATTTCTGCTTAATGCTACTGGAAAACTGTTAGTCTTTGGGGATAAGAGCAATAAATTTGGGATAAGAGTAATAAATTGGGCTTGTTTCTTGGGGACTCACAGTGCCACATTGAGGTACTGACAGAGCCCTTTAAAACCTGCAATRTATTCATCCTTAAAGCAATTCTGTGAGCAAAGAAAACCACCYTGCTCATTTCATACTGAATGGAAGTACAGAGAAACACCGTTTTTTACACAGAGTCATGTGAGAACCTTGTGCCTCAAAAAGATTCAAAGAGCAGTCTAGTTGCTCTCCCTTCTTCCCTCSTTATCAAGAAAACCACACTTCTTTTTCCAGTCAGCAACACATTAATAGAATGTGAGCATATAAAAAGAGGACCGTACACAGAGAGCATACCAATGAAATTGAGGGACTGGGTTTTTTTAAATTCTTCCCAAGGTTTCTTAAAGATTTTTGGGACCTTATGCAATCTCTGGGGTTGCCTACTAGCATTGCTAAAACCACTGTCCCTCCAGTGTTTTGCAAATTTTCTGATGAAACTGTCTCTACAATAGCAACCAGCCACACCTGTTAGGGACTAATTTTTTCCAAATGCAGCTAGAATTTGGAAATGGTAGGAGCAGATAGGGTGCAGAGGAATGAGGCTCAAAAACAGAAAGATGAATGTGAGTGGAAGGCTTGAAGACCTGAGTACTGAGCAAAATTGGGAACAGACTATTAATGGGGGGGGGGGGCATTAAAGACTGAAATAGCTACAGACAAAGCAGCAGAAATGATAAAGCAGCAAGGAATGGTTCAGTGGAGAGGAAACCCTTGAGACAGAAAGAAGACCCTTATTCCAGGAGCAGGGRAAGATCCCAAGGAAGTAGGGGGAAAAACGAGGAATAAAATGCTCTAAGTCCAGGCCATTAATGGACAGAAGAGCCCTCATTAAATATGATTGGAGGAGGTTAGTATTGAAAACTTCTTTGATGGCAGGAGGCTGGTCGGATAAAGGGGCCTTCCAGAAGGCAGGAATGTCCTCTTGTCCTGTCACTGACTGCCGGTGAGGAGAAACTGATCCCCACCTGGCAACAATCTCCTTTTGGGTAGATGTAGAGAGTGATAAGGTCATCCCTGGGCCTCCTTTTTTCTCCAGGCTAAACACCCCCAGTTNTCTAATGACCTTCCCTGAGCTGCAGGAACCTGGGTCTTCTCCATCCCATCATATATTGTAGCATATTTCTGTAGTTATGCATGAGGAATATGGAAAGGCCTCTACTCTAGGAAAGAAAAGGGAATATATGCTAAACAAAGCTATTGAAAATATTTCTGCTTAATGCTACTGGAAAACTGTTAGTCTTTGGGGATAAGAGCAATAAATTTGGGATAAGAGTAATAAATTGGGCTTGTTTCTTGGGGACTCACAGTGCCACATTGAGGTACTGACAGAGCCCTTTAAAACCTGCAATRTATTCATCCTTAAAGCAATTCTGTGAGCAAAGAAAACCACCTTGCTCATTTCATACTGAATGGAAGTACAGAGAAACACCGTTTTTTACACAGAGTCATGTGAGAACMTTGTGCCTCAAAAAGATTCAAAGAGCAGTCTAGTTGCTCTCCCTTCTTCCCTCSTTATCAAGAAAACCACACTTCTTTTTCCAGTCAGCAACACATTAATAGAATGTGAGCATATAAAAAGAGGACCTTACACAGAGAGCATACCAATGAAATTGAGGGACTGGGTTTTTTTAAATTCTTCCCAAGGTTTCTTAAAGATTTTTGGGACCTTATGCAATCTCTGGGGTTGCCTACTAGCATTGCTAAAACCACTGTCCCTCCAGTGTTTTGCAAATTTTCTGATGAAACTGTCTCTACAATAGCAACCAGCCACACCTGTTAGGGACTAATTTTTTCCAAATGCAGCTAGAATTTGGAAATGGTAGGAGCAGATAGGGTGCAGAGGAATGAGGCTCAAAAACAGAAAGATGAATGTGAGTGGAAGGCTTGAAGACCTGAGTACTGAGCAAAATTGGGAACAGACTATTAATGGGGGGGGGGGGCATTAAAGACTGAAATAGCTACAGACAAAGCAGCAGAAATGATAAAGCAGCAAGGAATGGTTCAGTGGAGAGGAAACCCTTGAGACAGAAAGAAGACCCTTATTCCAGGAGCAGGGGAAGATCCCAAGGAAGTAGGGGGAAAAACGAGGAATAAAATGCTCCAAGTCCAGGCCATTAATGGACAGAAGAGCCCTCATTAAATATGATTGGAGAAGAGGAGGTTAGTACTGAAAACTTGTTTGATGGCAGGAGGCTGGTTGGATAAAAGGGCCTTCCAGAAGGCAGGAATGTCCTCTTGTCCTGTCACTGRYTGCCKGTGAGGAGAAACTSATCCCCACCTGGCAACAAYCTCCTTTTGGGTAGATGTAGAGAGTGATAAGGTCATCCCTGGGCCTCCTTTTTTCTCCAGGCTAAACACCCCCAGTTCCCACAGCCACTCCTCACAAGASTTGTSCTCCAAGYCCTCCCCAGCTCCACTGCCCTTCTCTGSACCTGCTCCAGCACCTCAGACTCTTTCCTGCAGTGCAGGGGCTCAGAACTGGACACAGGACTCAAGGTGTGACCTCACMAGTGCCAAGTACAGGGGGACAGTCACTGCCCTGCTCCTGCTGGCCACACCATTCTTGATACAAGCCAGGATACCATCAGCCTTCTTTCCCCTGCTTTTAAACAAATCTCTTATTTTGCCTTTCTTATTCCTCTTTCTTTTCTGTACTGTGAGATACCTTCACTTGGAGACTTCTCAGCTTTCTTAAGCTCATCCTAAGCCACTGCACACATCATTTATTCTGCTCTTCTCATATAATTCAAACTCTATTTTAAAGACATCCGTAGAATAGCTTTGTAGAATGGCAAATATCATTGGTATCTCTGTGTTTGCATTTATTTGCCTTTAATATATGAAGGGTGGCAGAAGTAAAGTTAATCCTTGATATGTGTGTACCTATATCTTTTTTAATAACTTAGCACCATTGCTGCCCTTCCTCCAGTGCCTCTTCCCAATTCCCATGTGTTATGATTAGGTTTAATTCAAGCCTGACAGAATTATCCTGCTGAGACTCATATCCATTCTCTGGAGACAGAATATGACTTTCATTGGTTTTAAAGTATCACACTTCTAGTCAGCTTCAGAGGTGTATGGACTTTTCAGATTTTCTGCCAGTATTATTAGTGTACATTCAACATGTAGGTAATGGAACATTTTTAGTGCAACTGTCTTCCCATGACCAGCTGTGGGCATGGCACTGCACTTCTGGAAAATGGGTATGTGTATTTTCTACCCTCACTCATCACCATCCACACTGAGACTGTGTTTCCCTCCTGATTTTTTGTTTTTAGTGTCATTCACACTTTTTTTCAGGAATATGACATGAATTTTTAGCCCTTTCTATGGAAAAAAAAATCTGATGTATCTGTTTCCTAGAAATAGCTGTATGCACTGTGCTGAACTTTACACTTAATTGATGCAAATAAGTGAATGTTGTAGCCTCACTTCTGCAAAACTTTAGTATCTTGAACAAAATAGTTGCAAACAAACATACCTAACTAGAAATCTGGTATTTCTAACCCTGTTTTCTTAACAATGCATAAGGATTTATCCACGAGAGCCATGGAGACGTTTGCCTGTATGTGTGGAGAAGAGAAGTGAGATACTTTTCAGGGAGCTACCTGATATTTTCAGTTCTCCCTCTTCCTTTACTAGAAGAATAGTAAGGCAAGAATAGAGAGATTAACTTTTTATATTAATATAGCCATAAGAATAATTTCTTATATGGCTATAGATAATAACTGAAGGTTAGGAGCTTTATCCCTTGGTAGAACCCTACCTTCTCACCCTTTAAAGAGGCAATAAATTGGTTTGAAGGAGGTTCTTGCCTCAACGTGTTTCCCATTCTCTCTATGAACAGCAGCAAACCCAGAGCTTGAGCACACCAATGATCAGCAGTGATTGTGAAACAGCCTAGGAGTGTTTAGAAATGGATCTAAAGAGCAAATTCCTCTGTGCTTCCACTGCAGTTGGTGATTACTATAAGAAAAAGTTATTTGATCTTTGATTCCTACACAAGCTCTACCTAGGCATGAGGATTTTTGGAGGAACTCTATTACACTTCTTCACCCTGTTGTTTCCCTACTGATTGATGAATACTTTTTCAAAGGTATCACATACCCATTCAATATATCATGTCTTCAACAAATCCTATGCAATTATTGCAGAAGTTTGGTATTTTAACGAGTGAGACATGAATGGCTAAATGAAAAAAAACTAACAAAAAAAGCAAACCAAATGCAAAGCTGAAAAATTGAGTCMTGTGTGCAGCTTTGGGCACCACAATATGAAAAAAGACATTAAGATACTGGGAAACATGCAAAGGAGGGCCACAAGGATGGTAAATTACCTTGAGGGGAAGCTATATGGCTGAAGTAATTTTGTCTGTTTGGCCYWGAGGAGACTGAGGGGAGACCTCATCACAGTTTTCAACTTCTTTGTGAGGCAAAGAGGAGGGGCAGGCACTGATCTCTTCACTCCAGTGATCACTGACAGGACCTGAGGGAATGGCCTGAAGTTGTGTCAGGGGAGGGTTAGGCTGGTCATTAGAAAAATGTTCTTCACCCYGAGGATGGCTGGGCATTGGAACAGGCTCCCCAGGGAAGCAGTCACAGTGCCAGCCTGACAGAATCCAAGTGCTCAGACAATTCTCTCAGCACATGATGTGATTTTGGGGTGTTGTACACAGGGTCAGGAGATGGACTCAATGATCCTTGAGGGTCCMTTCCAACTSAGTTTATTTTATGATTGTCTGATTGTGTTATGAATRYCTCTCATGTCTTTGTCAGTCCCTTTAATCCACTTGTATTGCTGGGCATACCCTGTGTGCACAGAGCCAAGTCTCAGCGTGCCTTTAAGGGATAAACTGGGACCTGGCCTTGCAGCCCTGCTCTGTGCTGGCCTATGCTGTGTTCACATAAATCCCTCTGAAAACAAGAAATTTCTACCTGCTTGTTCATGGTCAAKTACAGGACTTGTAACAACCCTGATCTTTTCAGATCTTAATTTCTATTCAGAGGAACAAAAGTAATCAAGATATTTCTTGCCTTGTTAACTGACACTGGAACATTTCAGGTAAGATTGTGTTTTGGAGAGTGTGCATGATCATGTATTCAAACACTGCTTGAGACATCTCCAAGCCTCTGGGTGCTACCAGCATGGGAGTCAATAACAGTTAAATAATTCATCAAGACAAAGTAACAAGTTCATAATAGTAGGAAATGTTCTCACAAGTGAAAAAAACTAGTGATTTTTTTGTCTGATTACACTATAAAACAAATCCTGCATTTGCTGCTTTCTGATTGATATGGAATTGTTTACTGAGCGCAAATTGAAATTAATTAAGTCCTACTTAAAAAAGGCACACTGGAACATGTCTTGCAGGGGTCTTTGCCTACACTTTATCATGTGCAAATATTTAGAAACCAAATCACAGCTTTGGAGCATCTGGTAATTAACCTCTGTCCAAGCTCCCTAAGTGTATCCTTTTTCTCTGCCCTTTAGAACAAGCATGGAAACATAGAATTGAGTCATAGAATCATAARGGTTGGARATGGCCTCTAAGATCATTGAGGCCAGCCACTAACCCAGCCCCACCAYATGTACCACTAMACTATGTCCCCAGGTGCCACATCTACATGCCTTTTGAACTCTTCCAGGGTGATATGCCTATCAASAAACACCAGGTTAAATAACCATATAATTTAAATTTGATTTTTTTTCCATAATCTTGTCATCTCCATGGGAGCTAGTGGCAGCTGACAGCATGATTAGTAGGTTATGCACAGTTTTGATTAGCACCAAGTATATTTTAATAGATAAGTCAGAAGCAATCTGGAAATGTTTGCTGATAAAGATAATTGGGAATATAAATTCAAGCATGACTAAAGAGAACATGTGATTATCAAAAGTATGCTTCATGTACTCAGTTTTAAATCATTCCATGCACTSTTGTAAAACTAATCACAAACAAACATTGCCCAGACTGAAGCTGCTCAAATGATCTGTGACTCCAGAGTATTTACAATACAGTTCACCTTCTAGCTGAGGAAATGTCATTGAAAATGCCAAGTGAAGCTGAAAGCTTAATAAGTTTGATATACTGATAGTATTAATTTCCAGCCTTTTCCCACTATTGTCAAGTCTTTTCAAGTGTTCAGTGATACCATCCCTCCTTCACCCATTTTAGTCTTCCAGTGCATTTTCAGTTCTTGCAGGGAAGAGCAGTTATGACTCCTTTCTCCACCATCTTGGCTTTGGCTCACAGAGCTTGGCAGTATTTGCAGTGCACTGCTTCTGAGGGCAMTGTTGGTCCTGAGAGTATTTTCTTGGTTGGAATGTTACAGGGCAGGATGCTGATTCCCCACTCAGTCCTGAAGTTCACAAAATATGGGATCCTTCTGCAATCTTTCACATCTGTTATCCGTCAATAAACACCTCTAAACAGCTTCCTTCTGCAGGCATGGACGCCAGTAAGGTCCACTTCTAAGACTACTTCCAGGTCAGTGACCAACTCCCACGGACACAGCATTCTTTTCACAAATGCACTGATTGYTTTACAGAGTGACTGGGCAGAAATGGCAAACAACAAATACATTGCAATGCCAGTGGCAAAACCCTGAGTCAATTTGTTTGAAAAAGTGGAAGAAAACTGAGTCCTGATGGGAACTCCCCCCTCTAGTTTGAGCAAGGAGTTAAACTAGACAACAAAGTTATTTTCATTACTACTTATTTTTTGTTCCTCTATTTTGGCAGCTAGGTAACTTTGGTTCCCAATGGCATTGAGTGCCCAGCAGCCCTACTTTCGTTTGGCTGTACAACAATCTCTGGTCACCTCAGAAGCACAATCATTTGTATACCAAAATAAGTAGTTAAGGCTTCCAATAAAGATTCTGGATCAGGTTTAGACAGCTGGTATGTGTCACTTTTGGGGATTCTATCTGAACTTTTGATGGATTGATTTTTTAATATTTCATGGCTTAAGCAATTTATTTCCTTTTACTCATTTTAATCTTTTGGACCACACAATCCTTTTCAAAGCTGTCTGATTATCTTATAYCCTCTAATTTGTATACAATATAAAAAAGATAATTGGGCCTGTTTCCCCTTCCTGAATTAAAATAACTCACGAAAGCAATCTACTTTTGGAGCAATGCATCAATGGCTGCTACCAAGCTCAGAACACAAGGAAAGATCTACATCAATTTTGTGACTTGCTTGTTTTCTTCTGGTTTGCTTTTTGCTTATTTTAATTTATCTGGAATTGTTGAATTTCAGGCTGAAGGAACTAAGTTTACATAAGTGCCAAAAAAGGAAGGGGGAAATCTTATGGCTAAGATGCAGTTTTTGTCRTTGTGTAATAATTGTGTAATAAATTGACTAATCCTCCCTTCAATAACAATACTCCCAGTTCATCTTTCAGACCTGCTCCTGTGGGTGGACTCTGGCTTGATGCATCTCTCATTTACATGACTGCATAGCAGCACAGATAGATGTAAAGTCAGTGAAAATTCAAAAGTCTCAAAGTGAGAGTAAAAGTAAAATAATTCCCTTATTCCTAGCAGTGTATTTGTTTAAACACCCTGGAGAAAAGCCATGAGACATTTCACACTCCAACAAGCCTGTTATTAATACAGATCCTGAGGCTGTTGATACCTCAGTAAAATATTTTCAGCTGTTTATAGCACCAACATAATTTCATTTGAGAAGAAAGAATGTTCTAGTCTCAGTAAAWGTATTGGTTTATTGTGATCTCTGTTTTCATATATTTATAGGAACTGCATAATGGAAAACCTTCCTAGAGGTAAAATAGAAAACTAAGAAATGAGCTTTTTAAAATCACCAATCAAAATGAGAAACAGCTTCAGTGAAGGAGGATGAGAGCAGGTATTTATTACACCACATTTTTGTCTGACTTATGAAGTGACATTGCAGATCTATAACATTTTTTCAATGTCTTTTCCAGTCAGAGCTCAAGTTTGTTGGGGGCATAGATCTTTCTTTCCCTCCCATAAAATACAAAAGATAGTGGACTTAAATGTCCATCTTCGTAATTACAACTGGACAGGAAATTTTTTAGGATCACTCAGCTGGTGAGTGACCAATTTCAGCAATTTAGGAGGCAGAATGATGGTGGGACGGAGAGGATGGAMAAAAAGTCAGACTGTCCCAGAAAGACCTTCCTCCTCATCTTTCTGCATAGCACTGAGTGGCACTGAGTGTCAGAGGAGCCTGTGTTCTTGCCCGGGAGCCTCTGGGACAAATTGTGTGTGTACCCTGGGACAGAGAAGGGCAACTGGCTGGAAGCCAGAGCAGAGGCCAAAGGGACACAAACAGCAGAAGAGAAACATAGGTTAACGTGCTTTAGTGAGGATTTTATTACCAGGGAGCTTTGCTCTGAGTAGAAGCCTCAAAATGGAGGCTTCCATTTTAAYCAGTGAAATGGTTAAACAATTAAGTGAAACTATTAATCAGAACATCTTTGACTTTTAGTGAGAGTAACTACCTAGAGATTTTGAAAAACCTTCACTTGGTGATCCAAGTTTTTTCCATGGCCACTGGAGATTTTGAAGAACCTTCACTTGGTGATCATTTGCATCTGACTTAAATTTTGTCCATAGATAAATAACCACAGGGTTTCCTCTGTGGCTGAAGTCAATAAAGATCAATGGAGATGTCTGGAGATGTCAGCTGASGCATCCACATACAAGCAATTGCAGCACATTCCAGCACCTAAAGGGGGGTTTTGAGAGGGCTGGAGAAGGACTTTTTACAATGTCATTAAGTGATAGGACAAGGAGTAATGGCTTCAAACTGAGAGTRGATTGGATATTGGGAAGAAGTACTTTACTGTGATGGTGGTGAGGYAAAGGAACAGGTTACCCAGAGAAATTGTGGATGCCCAATTCCTGGAATTGTTCAAAGCTGAGCTGGACAGGTCTTTGAGCAACCTGGTCCAGTGGAAGATGTCCCTGTTCATGGCAGGAGGGTTGGAGCTAGATGATCTTAAAGGTCCCTTCTTAAACCATTGTACGATTCTATAAATGCACAGTCAGTGGATCTGTCAACAGTAAGGCAGTGATGTGGCTCCCATTTTGCCCTTTCCATCATTTTATGCTGCTAACTTTTAATATTTACCTTTATTAATGGCTTTGGGGTTTTTTTTGCAGTTTTCAACATGGGACTGCTATGCATGGTTAGGGCCTCATCCATGTTTTGGGTGACACAATTTGAGGGGGAGTCAGTAACCAGTTTGTTTTATATAACACAGCATGGCAATTTAAAGCCTTTCACATTTCCTAGTACCATGCCCAGTTTCACAGCCCAGTTTCAGCAGGATCTTTGCTAAAATCCATTAAGTCAAACATTATTTAAATATCTTAGCTCTCTCCATGGCTTCGATTGCTTTTGTCACCATAATACTATTCAAAATCTGAGCAATAATGGCAAAAGCAAATTCCTGGAATTAGATGCTTAGTGGAAAGGGAAATTGAGGGTAAAGGGTACTGCCTAGATCAGTGATTCTACTTATTAGTAACCACAGGAAATCCAGAAAGTACAAATGTGGCATGCATAACTAAGCTGAAACCTGACATGAGAGCTGTCTCACTTCAGATATGGCAGTTCTGCATCCTAGTTCTGAGCCTACCATGTGACTAACTCCACATATTCAGGGCATTTCAAACAAGATTCATATCTCTACAAGCAAAAASTGATAGTCTACATCACTAGACACAGAAATAGTAGTGGGTACTGATATAAGGTGCTTTGAGTCCGCCAGAAGTTCTTCACAGAATTCTTTGTGATCTTCTCCTTCTCTCTTAGTGTAGGGCTGAAAACCATTTTCTCCAGACCATTTAATCCTCCTGTCAGAGTATACTTGCAGGTCTGCTAATTCATGAACCAGTAAGTCTGATTTATGGTGCATGACACTACCAGTACAAGATGGAAGAATAAAGTGGAGAGATTCTTTATATCATACTCGGATTACAATTCTTATGGCAGAGTCAACACTGTTCCTATGCAATTTTTGTCCTCTCTTGAATTGGTAAGTTTAGCTGATGTTTACATAGCACATAAAGTTGCCTGAAAAATGGATCAAGAGTAGAATTCTCATAATAAAATATTTTATTTCTTTTGCATAAMGTTCATGTAGAATTAACAACTATGATAAAATAACACAGACTTTTATTTTCTGGGTATAAGGAGATCATTGTTACTGCTGGTACTTGGATCAGTGAATACTGCATTGTTCACACAATAAGAAATCCCAAAAGTTCTTAATAAGCAACCACTCTGACATCCTGCTCTATACAGACCACAGAATTTCAAGCAAAGATTTCTGTCTCAAGCATCTAGTTTCTCACTGAGTTACAATGTGCTGTCTGGAGAAGATCTGCATTTTTTAACCACTTTCTTGTAGTGCCATATTAAAAAGTGTCTAGTGCTCAAAAGTACTTAATAAATAATATTCCTGAGGAATCTTTACTTCTTTTTTTAAAAAGCTCTGAGTTTTAGAAGACTGAGGCTGACTTTACTTTTGAATAAACTGCAGACAGCTGGCAGGACCAGAAAGACAACAGTTCTAAAGTGAATTAGACACAAAATACTAACTGCTCATTGTAGCTCCCAATTTACTGTGGGAAATCCTTTGCCCAGAGTGCAGAAACAGTGAGAACTACTCTTGCTTGTGGCACCTTGAAGGTCAATAAGACATGTGCCCTACAAGTCGTGATTGCTTCTGAAAAAAGAGAATTTTTAAATAGTAATGAATGATGGATTTTTATTGCAGAGGGGTGAGGCACCAGATTCACATCAAGATTTGAGGTTGATCTGCTTGTATTTCACTTACAAACCCACATGAAAATCCTTTTTAAAGACTTCATAACTTCGCAAAGAGAACTTAAAATTTGCCTAAAATACCATTGATAAAATACAATCTACTGCTATTACACTGAAGAAGATAGAGGATTAAGCTGCAGGCAGTGGAAATCCACATCACTCATGTTTTCTAATGTATATCTGAGAAAGCCACTGCCCCTCTGCTAAAGCCAGGAGAAGTCTTAGTTAAATCCAATTGAAAGAATTGGGGAGTTTTAATCCAGAAAGTGCAGAAAACAGAGGAGTGCAAACAAAGTCAATCAGAGAAGTGAAATGCCATATGTGCCAAACTGAAGAGGGAACAATCATACAGCAATATGAGTAGAAGCATCATTAAAATTTCTAATGTTGAGGGAAAAAAACAGAGAAGTGATTAAAATTATGTGGATTGATATTTCCTGAAAACTTAGGGATAATAAGTAGTATTGTTTTTAAAAAAAGTTAAATACCATGCTTGCATATTTTGGGATTTTCAAAAATGTTGGCAAAGGTTAGGAGTTTGAAAATTTAATCTTTAAGGTTTAAAAAATATATAGTAATAATAATAATAAWAAATTGAATTGTTAATCTGAAGTGCTGACCAACTTCTTTTTATATTATCAGAAGAAGGACACTTCTTTCAGAGAGAATTTAGCCATGAACTTAATTTAGCAAAGAACTTATTTAGCAATGAATCTCRTTGAGAGGCATCTTATTTCAGAAAATGTCTCTTACTGTATCACTTTTCAATTCCTCTGCCTTCAGTTTTGATGACTGTGATTTATTTCAGTGAATGAAAAAGCCCCAGGAGAACCTTCAGTCCTATATCCAAGCTGTGGCTGTGGGAAGCAGAAGAACAGTGTTTTTCTTGTGTCTTTCTCCTGCTGGTATCACATGTGACATTACTGACAGCCAAAGCCTACTTGACTATATTGAATACTTTGTATTTATGTTTATTCCCAGCTATCACAGAAAGGTAAAGGGAAAAAACAGTTCCTTACTGTTTCCAAGCTAGTTCCAGCTGGACCTGAAGATTCTGGTCATATTTTCAAGCTGTCCTTCCAGCTGATGAAACTGTTTTGTTCAMCAGTAATAGCACAACACAACAGACAAACACCACTGCTACATTTGAGGTATCACCTCAAATCTTGCTTCAGCTCATTCCTCCTTCCTATTCCCCTGTTCACATTCTGATCAGCTGTCAAACAGAAAACCCCATAAACTGAAATCCCAATTCCTTTTTAATAGTCTTATCCCTGTGGACAGCTATTGGAGTCAGAAAAGGATATAGAAGAAATTATCATTAATCAGAATAGAAAATGTCAGTGTTTTCCTTCCCTTTGGCAGCACTCTAGGGATACTTTCCAAGGCTTACTAGGGGCATGAAAAACACCTCGCAATTTTATTTCCATTTTTCTAGAAATGAGCTAGAAAAAATGTATAAGACCGTCACTTTATTTTAATGTGCTTTTCTCTTCTATGCCAATTTAATTCATTATTCTCTATTGCAGATGATCTTGAATCAAAGTACACCTCATCTGTTGCTCTTGAGGTGTCTGCTACAYAGTTATTTTATAAGCTTGGTGTAAACTAAGATGTTATAGATATTAGCTGGGGAGAAGAAAAAGAAGTTGAACATTGTCTTAGAGCATAATGGAATACAATAAACAAAACTTGATGAAAATTTCTAATGATTAAATATTTATATTAAAAAACTGGGGTCCCATGCCATTTTATGGTCAAACAAGTTCCAGATAATTTTTTTGACAATACTGTGTATTTTGTTCTGACATCACAGTTTAACAAAATTTAAAATCACAGCATTTTCATCTGGCACCAGATGTTCATTGCTTCTGAAAAATTTCATTCACTCTGCTTATGCAAAAGCCTGTCTCATCAAATATGTATGTCCTTTCAATGTTAACTTGATGTGTACAGTCTTCAGTGAAGGCTTCAAATAAGTTCTGAGTGTTCCTGTGTGCTTTACAGGTTGCTTTCCCAATAAGGATGGTCACCTGAGACGGGAATTAGTGACTACAAGACTTTCACAGTGAAATACATCACCAATCTGAACAGCAGGAGAAAATACAGCTAAGCCAAATGCTTCAGCAGAAGCAACTCCAATTATGCTATCCAGAGGTGATTTTAGAGGTGAGCCATACCTTAAGTTACAAATAAAATTCAGAGTTTACACAGAACAGCCATCCATCTTAAAAAATAAAAGACTTTCCATTGCTGTCAGAAAAAACAAAGCTCTCTTGGGGAGCAAGAGCTCCAGACACAGAAATGGAGCAATCCYTCATTACATCAGCTGAGGACTTGACTCCTGAGTTCTCAAGGTGTTTTAGATAGTGGAGAATCACTTGATTCCACCAGAACTGCTCAGCCTTTTCTGTGGGCAGAATGTTACAGCTGAGATGCACAGCTGGCACATGTACAAAATGGAATTATGCCACTCGTGCTGTGGGTGACCAGGGTACCTCAACAATTTCTTTTGCCAGGATCTGGGTTTTCCCTGACAACTGTGTCCTCACAGACAGATAGTATCATAGAACATCACACATTCCTCAAATGTGTGAGCATGAGATTCCTCGGACCCTAAAAACATTTCACAAATGTTGCCACATAGCCATACAGTAGACTCAGGACTTGATCTGCTTGTAAGAGAAGAAGGATTTTTGGGTATCAAGGAGTTTTTTAAAAGCACTTTGCTCTCTCTCTGGTTAGTCAAGCAGCCCCTTTGACCCTTCCCTTTGGAGGGAGAAGCAATGTCAACAACTCTCCAAGTCTTTCAGCAATATAGTTACTCTGTGTGTTTCTTATGTTGGTGACAGATGAAGAATGAATTTTTCTTGTCAGGTAGAAATTTACTYCTAATTATAAAACATCTTTTTGGATAATTTGATTACTTTCAGTTTGCCTAGGTTTGCAAACTARTTTCCTTCAGATTTCCAGCAGTTTATACATAGGAGATAAATCATAAAAACTGTTAATTTAATGGGGCTTTGAAGTAAACAAATAATTACATGTTCTGCAGAGATAGATAAATCCTAGTATAAATTATAACTCTACATCCACACAAAGTCTRTCCCAAATTCTATGGCAAATCTTCATTGCATGATTACCCATTTTCATAGAATCATAGAATATGCTGAGCTGGAAAAGGACCCATCAGTATCACTGAGTCCAACTCAACATCCTGATGCAAAAGCCTAACCTTGCCTATAATTTTACCAGTGAAATTTAAACCAAGATAAAACCTGACCAGAATTATTCAATGTTTTSTGGTCTATTATCCTACTATTTCAAGGCTTGTAATTGCCCATCCCACTATTCACACAATTGTTTTGCAACTTTAGCACCAGGCTGGTTTTAAACACCCTTTCAYCACCTGCAATTTATTCCATTTAATGTCCTCCATTTCACACTCTCCAGCTCACTTCACCTAAATGATACTGGATACCCTCCCATAACAGTGATCCCAAAGGATTTAATCAGATTACAGAAGAGAAATATGAATTTGGGAACCACATCAGGAGGACCAGCATGGAAGTATCAGGGAGCACTCTGAGAAACAGGATCCGCTGGGTGGCTGGCTAGAGTTGGGCACATATGAAAAATTTTAAGGTGGACTTTAAACTGCATCTGCCAGACATTCATTCTGTTTTGTACAGCAAAAGAGATTAATTTTCTTCTTATCTATTCTCCTAATTATTCCAGTTCATTGAGCAAACTCCACATTTAAGGATCTCCTAGAGATTAATAAGAGTATGTTCAGTGAAATTCTAGCTCTGGCCTGGGGATAGCGACATTACCATCAAGTTCCACCAGGGCACGTTATTGTCTTAACAGTTCAATTTATTCTGGGCACAGCACAACTCTGCTTTTACTCCTGCTTTTAGCTCTGTGACTAACTTGGCTGTCTTTCAACATTACCGGACTGTAAAGCACAAACAGACCCTAAGTTCTTTCCACAATTCTGCTGCCTTGTTAATAATGTGTGTGAACAGAGAAATCCACCTTTTCCTTCCCTCACAACTCCTCCTTCASCATAGAAAAATGACTCTATGGATTGCTCTTAATGTGTCCCCACCTKCTCCATCTCCCTTCATCAGCTGAGCTCTGCATGGCCTGGGCTGTGCTCACTTTGTGCACAAAGCAGACCATCACAGCTTGAGAAATATCACAGATCATTCCCTGGCACAGAATAAGGAAGCCACAGTGAGGCAGGATGGAATGAATAGGTGGCGATGTTTCAGGAGGACAGATATCAAAGAATAACTTAACTGCTCCAAATCATCTACATTTGTAGCCAATTTCTATGCTCTGAACACACTGGGCCCTTCAGCAAACCAGTGTCATTAGGCTAAAACTTATCTTCTGTCAATATTCCCTCTGGAAGGTAATGCATCTTCTTTTGCTTTGGCTACTTGCATTTTATATGAATACCTTTCCTCACAGAATTCTGTTCTAATTCTTGCATGGTCAACCATGAAACAAGACTACTGTTGACAGACCTCAAATCTCCCTGGCACATCATTCAGAACCCTTGGACACGGTTTTGTAACCAGCTGGGGTGGGAGCCAGCTCTAACTAAATAAAAGATTAGCTGTTGGCAATTGTCCCTATAATTTGAAATCTCTTGCTAAATGCCAGTCTGTTGTGCTTTTGTTTTGCTGAGCCTTTCAGCCTAGCTGCTACAGTTCTCAGACTATGAGGCAGAGAGAATTTCTTTTGATCTGTTGTACGAAAGTTAGTCTTGAAATAAAAAAAATAAAAACAGAAGACAAAAAAAAAGGAGGATTCTTTTTTTCTGGAAAATGGAGAAAACATCTCATTAATGTTTTAACTTATATCTTCACATGTCAGTAAAACTAGCAGTAGCAAATTTTCCCCCACATGTCTGAAAGCATGCAAGGCACCAGCTATGTAAACTTCAAGTCTTATTTAGGTAATTGGCAAAAAGGAGTAGTTACAGAATTCCCCAGCAAATACTTCTTCACTGGGAAGTCCAGAATGAACCAATTTAAATTCCATACACTTTCTTTCAGAGGGCATCTTCTRAGMTGTTGGCCCCTTAAAGTTCTGTTCAGTTCAGAGGAAAAATGAAGGCAAATACACAAAATGCAGTAGCACTGCAGATGTCAGGGTGATGGCCACACAATCTCTAGCAATTGTTACTAGGGCTGAGCTCATCTTCAGTCAAATCACAATACCAGACACCATGTGCATCTCTCAGTCTCCCTGCTACCCTGACTGCAGCTTAAATGCATGACCTTACAGCACCTTTTCCAAGAGCTAAGCAAACACTTTTCATCTTGCAGCAGGCTCAATATAATGATGTCTGCAGGTCCTGTGACTGCAGAGGTAGCTTTCTGCACCTACTCAGTCACTCCATGGTCACTTGCCTGTATCAAATGGCTTATCTGCAGAATAAATATTTTCTGGAGCAGTGGTTTGTCATTGACTTTCTGCATGAACCTCTGTAAAGATTGTCTATATAGYTGATCTAATTTAAAATTAAATTAGGTTACAGCAATATGGATTATATTATGTGAATTACACCAGATCAACCTGAGCTTTAAAAARGTACTTCCATCTTAAAAACATTGAAACATAGATTTAGAAACCATTCTTCAAATGCTGCTCAGAGAATGACTGTCATTACTGCTCACTTTCTACCGCTCTCCTGTAAAATAAAGGCACACTTTAAAAAAAAGCAACTAATTTTTCTCATTAACATAACTCATACTAGTGAGAAAACCCTATTCTCTTTATACTAACGTTATTACAAGAATTTTTCTATATATAAAAAAAAAAAAAGACAGAGAAATCACACCTTGTTCAGCCAATGGGCTCATACCATAATAAGGATTTTGCTTGTTTAAAATTCAATGRTATGATGCTCCCATGGAATTCTTTCTGCAGAGAAAGCATGAAGCTACTGTATCTCTCTCATATTGTGTATATATTTAAGCTACATGAGAGTTTCTGAAGTAGAGTCAGCACAGCAATGTGTACAGAGATGTTTATGCACACTGCCTGCCTTGCAGGTGTGAATTACAGGTTAGTGGCTTTTGCTATGRGGGAGTATTTAGAGCTGTTGTTGTGGTACCAATAGTTGAGGCTAGATTCCCTGGAGGGACCATGATCAACAACAACAAAAAGTGTCATCATATGACCATCAATTTGATATTTAGGTAAGTGGGAGGTTTGAGTGGTGCCRTATCCTGGCATATTTTCCAACAGGAAATGATTTAACCATTTCTGAAGACCAAAGGATGCTCAAACAGACAAGGGAGGAGTAGAAAACACATGCAGAGATTCAGACTGTTCTTTCTTCATGCCATTCTTCATAATCTGTTCTATGCCTTCAGTTAAATTTAGTAGAATTTTTTTCTGGGAAAGGTTTGTGAGTTGTAACAATAAAGTCCTTGGGACTTTGGCATTGTAATTTGCTGCTGTGACAGTCACAAGAACATTATAAAATAAGCTCCTACAAGGTCTCCATGCCTCTAGACAAGAGACAGTGAAAGAAAGGGGACAAGAAATTRTACATGAAACTTAGGAGAAAATATSRTKTTTTCTTTCAAACCATCAGTAAAATAGGTTTTGATGCTGTTCCAGCTAAAATCTGTGGGAGTTTATATCAACAGGAGCAGAATCAAGCACAGTTTGTTATGGAGATTATTATGCAAAAACAAGAGATGTGAGCAGCAAAACAACTCTATAATCCCTWATGAAAAATCCTTTCCTATCTCTTGAATGCATTGGCTGTTGTTGCCACTTTCCTACATGAAAAAGAGAAGAGCTAAACATCAGTGAGATGATGCTGTTTGTAATCTCTAAAGGATATCATGCTGTTTTCACTAAGGCAGATTTGATTGTTCTCCTCAACTGAGGAAGTCAGATGGTCCCAGAAAGGCTTTSCTTGCAATTGTGCTCTCAGCTAAGACAAAGGTAAAACAGCTGAGTGCCAAGTCAGATTAACTATTTCAAAGGGCTGGAGAACAGATCCTCAGGCTCTCACTCACATAGACAAGTTTGAGGAAGGACTTTTTTCATGCTTAAAATTGAAGGATTAGGCTGTAAAAGAATGAAACTAATCCCAAGGGTCAGCAATTATTTCCCAGTGTTTTTAAGTTAATAATTAAAAATAAAATTGAATCCTACACATTGAATGGCACAGCCAACTTCAAGGCAGTCAGAGCCAGGAGATGTTAGAGCACTTAGGATATTTATCCTTTACAGCAAGGGATTATTAACCTGGAAATGGAGGAGCTCTTTTAAAACCATTCGTGAAAAATGGCCTGTATTATTACATTTATGCTGCAGGAAGGGAAATTAAAGCCCACAGATATAAACAAGTTTTTCAGCATTAAACCATAGGGGATTGACTCTGTTACAGTACCATGGATACCAGAGCATGTCTCTGAACATCCCTTCCATCATGTGTGAGCAAGAATTGCATGCAGCACACCCTGCTCATCAGACATCTGGCACACCCAGTACATTGGGAAAAAAAAATCCCAGAACCAGAGGAAACAAAAGCTGAGTATTTCACTTCAGGGACAGGGGAAGCTTGGGTTTGTGTATATGTGCTCTTACAAGGAGTAATAGTTATTGTGCAGATGAACATGTCATCTTCTTCCTCACAAACAAAGCCATCAGAACCCTYGAGTCCAATGTGCACCCCCAAAAGTGAGGGTCTGCTGCCTGTGGAAAGGTTGGTTCTGCAATGAACACACAACACCAACATAAAGGAAATCATTGTTCAGCTATGAGAGCAGATTTTTGCCATCAGTGTTTTAATCAAGCTACAAGAGAAGATATATGTCTCATGGCTTTGGCTGTTTCCCAGGTCTGTGGCAGATATTCCATACAGATTYACAGGGCACTTTGTCATTGTTCTGTCCATTGCTCACATTTTATATTTCTATACATCACCTTGATTTCAGTAAAGCTTCTGCTGTCTGTATATGATGCTTCTTGTATTCTCAGAAAGAAAATAATAAACTGCAATTTCTAAACAAAAGACAGGGAATAAATAGGAAGATAAATGTTTGCAAGGAAATTAGACCCAATCTTAAAGAGAAAGAAAGAAAGAAAGAATAATTATAACTGTTAAAGTTTGGAAACCAGTAAAACATTCCCTACATTTCTCAATTTTATACAATAGYGAAATAAATCTAAGATCAGAAAGCTCTGTAAAAGATGTGATAACAAGTACCTAATGTGGAGGAATTCTTGTTATCAATAGGCTTTAAATGGTTGGTTTTTTCACCATTGCAGAAATATGGTACATTAATCTTAAAATTCTTGCTGACCTAATTAATGTACTTCTTTTTTTTAATCACAAAAATTATACAGCCCTTTTGAGTTGTTTGTAAAGTGAAGAAAAGTCTCTAAGTATGAGTTAGGTCCATTACTTTGTTTTCCAGGTTGAGAATTGGTGATCATTGTTCCTCCACCCTCAGGGCTCTCGTCTGTAGAGTGTCCCACTGCTCCACAGTTCCTTCCTACTGGGAACAAACACAATTTTTTTTTTTTTTCCAGTAATGCTACTAGCTATTAACAGTAACCCAGTGATGACGATGATAATGATGATCAGTATTACTATAATCAGTTACTGCTTCTAAAAACATCAACCTGCAATTTCTGGTCTTATCTCCACATAGGAAAGAGCAGACACGGAATACGTTCTATTTAGAATGCTCCACCCCACAAAAGTCCATAAAGAAAATCTAATGAGTCTAGGACACAATCTCTTTCTGTGTACCTTTATTTACAWAGTGTTGACATCTTCAGAGTAATGCAAGTTCTGTGGTCAACTGAGATTTTAGAAATTAGCATACAGGTGCAGGCCTAGATTTCCAATACACTSTAAGTTTTTCTCACCATAATAACCTAGAGAAAAACACTTTAAAAAATTTTTTTTAATTCCCAATGTTAATGTTATTTCATCAGTTAATTCCCTGAGTTTCTTCCATGTCAGAATTTCATTATTTTACTCTCTTTCCAATATGATAATTGGGACTGAAGGGTAAGCCTTTCCTTTGAGTTTGAATTCAGCATAAATAAGAACACTTTCCTCCCAAAAAATAAAAAAAAAACCCAAGCAAACCCAGAGAAAAGCAAACAGCAGGATGACTCATCTTACTGAGGATAAATGTTCTGCTAGAAATACTGTGTGGGTGGATCTGATCTGCTCCAGTGGGTCTGTGGCGCATTGAATAAAAAAACAACCAAACAAAAACTCCCTGCTTTGGCTCCTGGCTCACAGGTTTACAAGAAAAGATACATTATTAGTGATAGAGCACAATGAAGAAAACAAAATCAAGGCTATTGCAAATTTTGGAAAAAAAACCTGATTAATGAAGTGGCCCATGACTGGTGTTCTTCACAGAGCAGCAACCACAAATTTCCAGCTGACCTGTCCTGAGGCCTGGCACTGACAATAAAGAGAATAAAATCTAGGTAGGTGCTAACTGTTCACAAAGAAACTTTTAGTGTATTTAGGAGAAAATGACTGACAATAAAATACAAAACATCAGTTAAACGGAACTTTAGCTAATGTTGAGCTCTGAATGAGCTCTAAGTTTTTTCTCACTCAGCATCTCTCAGCTATCAATGTRTCAAGGAGACTTCTAAAATTTCTGAGTTTCTAAAGCATTTCTTTGGGCCATGAGAGATTCTCTCTCCACTTCTGATCTTTCAAGGAAAGGGGTCTTGTGAAGAAGCTAGGGAACAAATCAGCGATATAAAAAGCCATGAAAACAAGGCGAAGAGTTGTTTATTGCTGCTCCACTGTTTGAAATGGAAATGATAATTCCAAAGTTTTTCCCTTTCAGCTSTATTCTTTGCACTTTTTGTTACAAACTGCTGGTCATGAATGAGTTGAGGTTTTATTATTCCATGGAAATAATGAACAGTGGAAGCAAGCTGCATCTTAAAATAACTCTTTTTATCRTTCAAGATCATCAGCTCCAATAAGAATCAAATAATCTGTCTGATTGTCAAAYTCTGCCACCTTCCATGTGGCAGGATTCTCTTTATCAGAAGCTTTTCTTACCCCACAAAAACCTCTGTAAATCTAGCCAGCCACAACTGTTAAATATTTAATGGGGTTTCCATAATAAAAAATATTCTGCATCTGCCTTAAAATTGTTTTTTAAGGGCTTATAATCAATCAGACTCAGGTAGCTGTGAGCTCAGAGACTGTCATCAATTGTAGAACACCTTATATATGTACTGGGTTTCATAACAGACCTCTGAATGGATTCAACTATGCATTAAGTTGTTAAAATATTCATACCTGTTCCCCTACAAACAAGATTTAATATGTTTAATTTGAAGGGATAGTCAAATTTATAAACTCCATCCCAACTTCGAGCAGCAGGCCATTACCATGTCCTGCTAAGGTAATATTAGCAGCTCCATGCTATCATTCTGCCAGATGTATTAGCCAGATGCAAGTTAATTATTGGCTTGGAGAAAATTTATTGTGTGCCATAAAAGTTCACATGAAGTGTTGCATAGAGAAGTGAAAAATGAAAGAAAAAAGAAAGAGGAGATGGAATAAGTAAATGTTAAGCCTTGGGCATTGAATTTACATTTATGAGATTCTCTACAATTTACTGCTCCAGTTTGTTTTCCTAGAAATGCCTTGGGTTTGTTTCAGATAAAATGCACTATAATGTTTATAACATTAATTTGTTCAAGATGTCCCTTACTCTGTGAGTATTCAAGTATAAAAGTGAGTGCCCCACAGCAAAACTCAAGTCAGTCACAGCTCAGATACATCCCAAGGCAGCTAGAAAACTCACATGTGTACAACTCCTTACCTGACCCCATTCATTAAAATCTGCCCTAAGTCACCACCATAACCAGAACTGCCTGTTTTTCTCACAATATCTGGATTTTTAGTCAGGATGGCATCATGCCCTTGCAAGAAGGAGGCACTTTCAGACCTGGACACCCAATACTCAAGTAGCCACAYGGTCCCCTGGGTGGTGGCTCAGGGGCAGAAAGTTCTGGATAACATTGATCATTTACTCCTGKTTTTTTGCCACCTCTGATGTCAGTAATGGTGTGTTAATAAGACTGCTTATAAATCAGAAATTAGGGTAATGAATCAGTAGCTGTCTGAGACTGAGATCTCCTGGCTGCCCACACAGCAGTCCTTCCCATCTTTCACCACTTCAGTATTCCCTGGCAATTAGTAACTGCTGGTGAATGCTGACTCCTGTGCACCATATAAGTATGATAGGGGTGAATAATTCCACTATTCCTGTGCTATTTATAGCTTTGGAGATCCCCTCTGCTTGGCTCAGCGCCATGCCATGACCTAAAAGAGGTAGCAGTTTTTAATGTCATTTCTTGTCATCCATATGCTCTCTCTTCAGAACGAGAAGAAATCTAACAGATTAAACAGTGGTATGTGTAGAAAAGATTAATAAATAAAATGAAAAAAGGCTTTGTCAGAAAAAGTTACATGCATATTTTAAGTCRACAGGAAAGCACTGACTTAGAGAATTGCTGCAAAGCATTCCATAAACAAACATCAAAGAAACAAGAATTTTTCACATTTTCATATTATTTTAAATTTTAAAGGGAGTGGATCTAACCAAAGAGAGTAGAAATTCCAAATGGCAATTAAATACAAAAATTAATCAGCAAAGATAAGCATTACTTTCCATAACATTCCCATCAGCCTCATTGAGTTACATTTTTGGTACTACTTGGTTTTGACCAGTTCTCATAAATACATAAGAAAACTGGGTTTGCAATTTGAAAAAATATTTGTACAAACAAGAAAAAAAAAAAGGTTTTTAGTCAAGTGAATGGAGAGGGACAAGCTAGTTTAAGAAACCAGCACATGAACACAGAGAAACGAAATGGAAGGCACTTTGGAATAGGATGACAGAGATTATTAGAAGTTGGATAACTCTCTTCTG
Source organism: Alauda arvensis (assembly GCA_902810485.1). Lineage (NCBI taxonomy): Eukaryota > Metazoa > Chordata > Aves > Passeriformes > Alaudidae > Alauda > Alauda arvensis. Next base: position 66,093 of record CADDXX010000422.1, on the reverse strand, counting down.
GGACAGCTATTTTTTAAAGACCCTTAAGTGGAAAAACCCTACTGATATTCCCAAAAGATTTTTTTTCCATGAGTAAATACTTATGAGCTGTGAACTGATGTTGCTAGAGTGAAATCATGAGAACAATTTTGAAAGTGGTATCATGGGAACTACATACATAAATCCTGTTGTTTGCTAACAGGATTTGTGAGCAGAATCCCCATACACTCTGTTACAGATTGAACTCTGAGAGGATTAAAACAAGCTGTGTTTTAATTTTTCAAGCCTTTTTATTTTTATTGCTTTTCCTCCTCAGTATTCAAGAGGACACCATCTCCACAGCTAGAAGGAGCTGGATTGTTACTAGGTCCCTGTCAGCTGCAGTTTGTAGGTTGCAGAGAGTTTTTCTGAAGCTCAGTTGATTCAATAAAGAAAAACAGAAGGATCCATGACTATCCATTACCACGTTAGAAAGGACAATCTAGAACGAGGTGAAATCAGCATGGGAAAAGGAACTGATCTGGATCTCCACCTGAGTCCCTGGTGGAGCAAAGCTGTCCTCCCTCCTCTGGAAAACAGTGACAGAAGAAGGAAGGAAGGGATGTGGAAAGGATTCCTTCCAACAAATGCCCCAGCACCAAGTGTGTGCTGATGGATAGGGATTGCTTCAGCCACACCTGATTGCAAAATTATGCCTGTTCACTTGCCTTGCAAAAAAAGTACAAACCAATGGGTAATTATTTAGCACTTATTTATCAATACCTCRGTGACCTACCTGATTTTAAAGAAAATATAACACATCCATTATTAGGCCTGAGTGCCTTACAACATTTGAAAAATGTTTTATGAATCAAGAGTTGAAGGAGAAGGTAGAATTGGCCTATCTGCCAAAGGCCACTGCAGAGTCAACAYACTATTTACTTTCTCAAAATTAATTTAAGGGACCCCTACAGTTCCATGCTGGCCTTTCCCAAAAAGATGAGCTTCAAGAGCATTCAAATGGAAAGTAATCACCTTAAAAATGAGTACTCTGATAGAGGAAAAGGAGAGGTTTCTTGACAGGGTGAAATATATAAAACCCCCAGCTCATATTTCAGAAATAAATGTCTGCAGAGAGTTGGAAAGAGAGGCAGCATGTTTTTGCAACACCACATCCCAGAAATTGAACCACATGTTAGCTTGAAAGAGATGCTATATTCTAAGCAGAAAGAGCCCTGTATATTTTAAAATATAAGGCAATCTAAACATCATAAACTCCTTTGAAATGTAATTTAGTATTTTTTCAGTAATTCCAGGGGAAATAAAAGGTTCATTTTAAATTCTCTTTCTAAATACCATCTAGCTGTTTCCATGATAGTTGCTTAAAGAGGAAAGAGGCAGAAATAATGCTGGAATGCTTCTGAGCAGTTTTTATTCTTGAATGCTGCCTGGCCTTTGAGCTATTTGCCCTTGCTCTTGTCCTCRTGTACTTATTTCCATGAAAGAAAAATGCCACTGCTCCAAACTAGAAACATCTTACATCAATTTAGGATCTCTACAAAGGACTGTTTCATGAGGTGTCAGCTTGACAAAAGATCCCAGACAGCAAAAACCAATCAAGGCCAYGAAATGCAGCAGAAGCAGACAAGTTATTTTAATTGCATTGAGTTAAATGCTAATGACACCATCTTCAGTATTGTGTTTTCATGTATACATACATATATAARTATGTATACATATTTTATGTTAGACCCACAGCTTGAAAGGGGCGTTAAGTGTGTTTGGCAGATTCTTCATCTGCACAGTGTTATCTATTCAATTAGTCATATTTTGAGGGATGGTTGTTGGTTTTAGTCTGCTTTTRTTGACTGTATTTTCAAGTAATTATCATGGGCACATCTCTAAACTTTTTATAAAAATACCGCAAGCATATAAATAATAGATCTTTCACTTGATTCCAAATGGTAACACATTGCCCACCAGGGTCTTACTTGTCTTTCTTCAGAACTTATGAGAGAGCTGCTAGGAAAYTAACTTTCCAGAAAGCTGTGAAAGTGCAGATGCACAAGTGAACAGCACTCTGGTGTGATTCTACACAAGGATGCACTTCTAGGCTCTGGCACAGACTCACAACCCCTTGATACGCCGTGGAGCTAAAGAGTTTCAGAGCCAAGCTGTAGCTGCATGAATGCTTGCTAGYAAGAGAAAATATGGATTGTGWGAGCTGAAAAYCTCTGAAGTAATTTCTAAATGGTCTCTAGACATTTAGAACTGGACTGGAGACATAATATTAGTCCAGTCAGCAATTTTGAAGACTCACACTTAAAAARCTATTGTGGACCAGTTACAAGAATAAACACCTGCAGGACAAAATTAAAATTTTAAAAGTATTACATGTAAGATGACCTCCTTTTATCTCAAGTTTGCAACTTCTACGTAGCTTTAATATTTGGGTGTCTGCATTTTTTCCCCCCTATATTATTTTGCTAGTAATACARAAGAAAGGAAAATAAAATATGCAGGTATTAATTCCAGTTCAGAAGCRAATGGCTTTGCTGTTACAAATGGCACTGACCAATTATGCCTCATACCTGAAAAGACAGAGACACAACAATACAAAAATTATTATAAAGCAGTCTGTGAACCTTGTTAGACATAATAGCTCAAACAAAATTGAAACCAACACACGACTATTTGAAATTTACCCAAACATTTTTTATCTTTGACCTAATCACTGGCCATGTAATTAATATAAGCTTTAGTTTTAGATTTCAGATATTGCCTAGGGCCTTCCTGAACAGAAAACCACAGGAACAACCCTTTTCACAAAATATTTTGACATGMTTTTTTTTGTCTCTCTGGGAAAGTGGAAAATAAAATGAAGTTRGAATTATCTGTCTGCAAAATAAGGTGTGTGTGCATGTGTGATTCAAGTTATTGTCTGTGTTTCTGAACCTGCTCTCTACATCACTATCTTGACATCTAGTGAACAGAAATTCCTTTTTCAAATTTTCTTTTGCACATTTATGAGGTTACACATTTGTRTCTGGTATAGATCTATCACTTAAAGCTATGGTAGCTTTATGTACAGCTTTATATTCTACACAAGCACAAGGAACTCAGGTCCACAGGTACACACAAAAGATCTGCTTTAAAACTACTCATAGCTTTAAAAGAAAAGGAGCGGCAAATGCCAAGAAGTGTTTGCCATGGCTGGCTGACAACACCAGGGCCCAGTGTTCCACGATTTGCTGCCAATATCCYAGGGAGGCAAAGCTCCTCTTTCCATTCCCTGACTCAGCAAGCTACATATTAGCTTCAGAAATAGGAGAGGCAGGAGTCCATAGATGGAGTAAGTATATTAATAGAAGAAAAGTCACCTTGAAAAAGTCAGKGGAAGAACTCATKTTCTTATAGCAAAACAAGCTGCTGACAATTTTTTTTAAAATACATCATGGTCAAAGTATGGTCTCAGGGATAGAGCTTCACTACTTGAAATAAAAGTCAGTCCAAGACAGTTTAAGGACAACAACCATTCTGCCAGCATTGGATGCAGGAAGTGTTACAAAACTTGGAAGAATCAAGAGGCTTGTTTATAAGACCATTTTCTGAAAGATTTGCCATGGTGAATCTATGGTTGCCATAGATGCAACTCCTGCTCTTGTGGCTAAATAGAAGTATCTCCCACTTGAAATTTTTGAAAAGAGTGCAAAAGTGAAATGTTATTTGGAGCTCAAATATTCTTATAAAAGAAAAAATCCAGACAGGAGGTCCACTCACAAAACAATCTTTCTTTGTGAGGGGAAGGTTTCAGCAGAAGAGTTGTGGAGGTCCTCCCTTCCCTCAACAAACTGCCAAGTGTAGGTGATCCCCCATGACTTGTTACATTTACACTGTCAGAGAAACACTCCTCAAGCTAGTCTGACAAAACACCCCCTTTGTAGTCTTTTTTTCTCCAGGGTTTTTAATCTGTTGATTTTGTCCCAAGCTGCACCATCATCTGCCATTACACTTGGGGAAGTACTCCATGCTCTCATGGATCTCATCTTCAGGCATCTAACCATTCATACTATGGCAGCAGTGCAAACATTCAATAGCAAATTCCTATCAGATTTGAGATTAGGAAATAAAGTATCTTATGATTCTATATCCCTCAAAAATGATAGTGTTTACCTCAATAATCCCCTCACAAAGCAACAGAAGACGGAGCCCTCAGAGAAAGATTGTCTTCATTAAACCCTGTGCAAAGGTTCCAGCAATATACAAAACCACAGATATAGTATTTCTATTTAATTTCAGCTTGGAAAACAATTTAAGCACGTACAGATGCATTTACAGGTGACTAAATATCCCTGGGCACAGGATGAGAATGTAGAATCTAAGCACACCTCAAAACCACCTGCATTTCAGCCCCTCAGTGGGTGGGGCACGTGCAGAGCTGCTTTATTGTGAAATGAAACCTTCACTCACAGGTGATGACTTTTTCCAGGTGCAGCATCTCTGAGTGTGTCTCACACTTTTGCAGGTGACATTGCAGCCCAGCACCTCATGCTTAAAATAGAGAACCTGATGTATTTTGCCTTATCCAATTCATTACTCTCTCACTTTGGGATTGAAAGCCATTCCAGGTAGACAGATCATCTGTGAAGTCTAACACATTTGTAAAGTGTGGACATCTCTCAGCAGAGCTTAGACCTTAATCATTAGATGCTATCAGCASTCTTCTAGGGCTGCTGCTGCATTTCAACAAGCAGAGGTTCAGCTGCAGCCCTGAAGATGCATGAGATAAGATCCTGAGGTCCAAATAAGGCCTCTTCCCAAAAATGGGTGAAGTTTGACCTTGATGATAACTCTCTTCCAGCTGGAACGTGATCAAGGAGCAGTTTGGATGGCACAGGACCACTCTCTTCACTCATATTTTGCTCTCACCCCACTGACAGTGACACTAATTCCAAGAGGATTGTTGTAGGATGTAACTATTAATATAGTGTATWTTTAAAAACTGGTTTGTATCCAAGAGCAGCTTTTGACTCTCTTTGACAGGCACGTCCTGGCACGTATTGCTATACTACRAGAGACAGCATCTGCACATATTAATGCATGCACATTTTCTTATCAATAGAAGCTAACACAAATTGAGCTAAATAAAAAACGACTTCACAGTAAGGTAGAGAGGTCATTATTAATTAGAGTATGCAAATTAATATTAGCCTTAAACAATGCAGAAGTTTGTCCTTTAATATTTGCATAAATCAAAAATTAATTATACAAATGTACTACATGAAAGAAGGTCATTTTTTTCCAAAGAAAAAAAGGGAAAACTTTCCTGTTTAAAAAAAATCATACAAATGGTTTGTTTTATACAAGAAACTCCTTTGCTTTCATTTGTTGCACAAACTGAGAAGGTTTTCTTGCAGAAATACCRATTTTTGTTTATTTGGTGACATCTTATTTAGCAACACCTGGTATACAGCATGCAGGAAGTAAGCATCTTGTTTATAAAAAATCCTGACTCCATGTCACAACACTTATGTAGGATGTGTACAAGGGACCATCGTTTGAGATGCAGCACCCCTTATCTTTCTGTTTATAGGAGACCTGAGACTGGCAAAAGCCAAGAGAATCATGCAGGRCAAGAGGAAAGGTAATGATGGAGGTGAAATTTGAATTTGGGACCTAGTGTTCAGTGCTCCAATCCTATTTTTTTTCCACACAATAAATAATGTAAATAACTTTTGAACATTTAGCTATGTCCCAAACAAACAACAAATTCCAAGCAAATTCTGAAACTTCATTTTTTTTTAAATTTTGTTTTAAAAGGGTACATATTGTAAGTCTTTGAACACCAGAGATTTCAAGTAATGAAGAAGGTTTTTCTAAGAGACATGCTTGCAGAGAGAGGCAGAGTTTTATTTAGAAGTTCCTTCCTCAAGCAAACATTCTTCAAATTCTTTTTATTAGCTCAACATTTTTGTCCTTATATGAGTAACTAATACATTAAAATAAACTCTTTACTTTATAATCTCAAAGTTCCTCCTAGAGTTTCCTACCTTTCCAGTTCAACATTTATAGATTTCTTAATTTGCATTAAACTAGACATYACCAGGGGAAAGACCTGGAGAAAGAATTATGATGGAGAGAGAGGGCCTACCTGCCTACCTCCATACTTGCTAACACAGTGTTCCTGACCTTGCTTCAGGGGCCAGTCTTAAATGTTAGCAACGGATTTGCTGAATTAATAGGATATATAATTGAGTTTGTTAATTATCTGCCTTAGGTAGGCTCCACTAAGGACCAGTCAATTGCCCTAAATCATGGCCTGGACCATATGTGCAGGGACCTTCCACTGCATGTTTTCCTTGGAGTGAGCACTCCATATGGAGATTATATATTCAACCAATAGTTAAAAATGGCAGATTTATTTTTGCACCCAAGCTAAGGGTGCCAATAACTAATTATGTCTGATTTTGATGGAGAGGTACTCGATAAAATGTATTAAGAGATAACTTCTGAGAATGCCAAGTGCAGATCTATTCAAAGCCTGTGCTGATACTGCAACACAAAACGATGTGATAGCAGAATGAGTCCAAGCCAAGTCTGTAGAGGGAGTACAGTGAGCAAACCACAGGAAACTGAAATCACACCATATTCATAAGAGGTGCTGGCTGTTAAATAAAGGCATCATATCCAACAGCTCCCATCTGGACATCTGAATCCTAGGCACAAAAGGTTCAAATTGCACATATTCACCTAAGATTGTCAGGGAGATTTTTCTTCAATAAAAATAACCAATAGTTTGAAATAAGAAGATTTTCAGCTGTCTTAAAGACTGCTTACTTTTGCAAAAATAGCTGTGTTCTTTTTTATTTTCTCTGTCTGTTTGCTTTTGCTCTTTCCTGATTCTTCCAACTCATGCTGTTTCCCTGAACAATTCCTTCATCAACATTTCTCCTTCTTGTTTTCTTGTACTAAAAGRCATGATGTTGCAGATACTTTATTGGTTATCCCTTTCCCCACAGCATTCCCTTCAGGCTGCTTTTGTTTTTCTTCCTCTTCTGTAAACAGGGCAGAAACAAACTAAAAGTATTCCTAACAGTCATGTGTGGGTTTCTAGATAGTTCTTTGTAATCCAGAGTTTAGATGTAGCTGGAAGCACTAACTAAAGGCATCTGACCCTGTTGATCATCAAAATATTAGACATTAAAATCTTAAAAGCAAAATTAATAATCAGCGCCATACATGTATGAAATTAATAATTAAGAGTAATAAGAATAGGAAAAAAAATGATTGTTCCTTTTGTCTTCTGAATTGTATACTAGTGTGACCCTAATTGGGACGGCAAAAAGTATTCTGTCTCTAGGCATTCCTCTGTCTCACAGCTAATTTGAGAAGTTGGGAGAATGTAGGTTCCAGCTCCTCTTCCTGGTTCAGTCACCAACACTGTATTTGTTGCAGTTTGTTGACTTTCTTGCCTGGTGTATCAAAACCCAGGCACAGCAAAGATGTTTCATGCACAGGGACTAAATGGAAATCACAGCAAATCTGGTGTAGCCAAAGTGCTGCTGTGTCCTGCATTCCCTGCGAGAGGAGACAGTGTTTACCAGCTTAGGACATGGGGGAAGTGGTCTCAGCCCCCAGAGCTGGGGTACCATTTCTCCAGGTGCTGGATCTCAGTCCCCTACAAACACCTCCCAGAGCACATCTCGCTGCTCTGCTGCAGTAATGGCTCTCTTATTGTCTGCACTTTTGGGTAGATCCAGTTTCCTTTAATGTCTTGCAAATCAGTTGATTCAAATGCAATTGCCATGTCTCTCCAGAGTATTGAATTATGCTAATAAGAACATATTCTTGTTTTTCTAGTGTTTTGTTCAGGATATAAAGTAGAAATTCAAATCTTTCTCCCGACTTATTTCATTTATCAGTGAGGTCATTCTGGTCATTGCAAATTTTATACTGTAAGCTATAATAATATTTTAACCTCTTTTAAAGCTTCCCAATGAACTGGAATTCACCTATGAGGACAAAACTAAAACAGAAACTGCAAATTACATTGGTGATCTCTTGTAAGCATAGAACATTTTAGCTGGAATCAGTGTGAAGTCAGCTACAGGACTGTAAAAAATGGAGTACTTTGGTGTAACAGCATATTGATTTCCCACAGCATTTAGTAATGCATATTGATATCAAATAATGAAATTCATGCTGGTAACAAGAGTTAACCTCCTAGTTGTATTCAGAAAGATTATTCTAAAGAGAGAAATAATGATAACTGAATACTAAGGTAGAAAAATGTCATACTTCTATTTGATGGGTTTTWAATTCCTTTAATGAATATTTTACTAATGTATTCAACATTAGTTGACAAAAAATTCAAAACTGATTATGGTAAAGCTCTTGCTGAGTATCAGAATGTAAAAATAAAGAGCCAAACAAACCAATGCTACAGATATATTCAGGACTACACACCAAAATAATTTCATTAACTTCCAGTTCTATCATTCTGATTCTTCACTCTCTCCAGTGTGATCCACACCTCTAGAAAAATTCAAATCCGAATTCAAAGCCCAAAACTGGGGTAAGTTTGTGGGTCTCTGCAATAAGGATCTTCCCAAAAAGCAAACATTACATTGATAGAAAATTATTATTATTATTATTATTAATATTATTATTATTATTATCATCATCATCATCATCATCATTATCATCATTAAATTAAGTCTTCCTACAAAATGTCATAATTATTTGCTTTTCTCACTTAAAAGAAAGGCGTGGCATGAAGTAACAAACTGGCCCAGATGATACAAAAAGAGAGAGGGCACTTTTCACTCCATCCACTGCCTGGGATACCCTAGTTCTCAGCTGTGTCCAATAAATGCTATATGTTTCTRAGGGAAATCAAAAGCATAAAGAGCTGTAAACACAATCTATAGGGAGCTGTGTCATTATAATACAATATTACAATTTATTAATGCTTTCATTCACTGCAGGTGATTTTTTCTTTCTTTTATTTTGTCCTAATAGCTATACAACACCTATTTTCAACGTGTTAACAGTTTTTTAGCTAATGTCATAATCTAAATACCACAAATAAAACTTAATTAAAACACCAAACATTTTTAAACTGTATTCTTCATTAATATAATAAATGCATTGTTATTCCTGATTTTATATAATTTATTTATGTTATTAAATTTGTATCTCTATGGGTCCCTCWGAGATAATGTGTTAGGGTGGCTCTCAAACTGATTGAAATGACTGATTTCAGGCATGACTGATGTGTGTGTGATACTTAGCCAAACCAGACAAGTGTGCTCTTCTGTGCTGCAATGATTTCACAGAAAAATAAATGCACCAAATATGAACTGATTAGAAATCTTTTTGTTATTTCCYTGTTTTTCTAGAAGACTAAGTAGAGCATTAATACTTTCTTAAAACTCTTTCCCCTTTTATTAGTGATTTATTAATAGTTATGTWACTGAGCACTTCATAATTCTTTCAGCATAGAAGTGATCATAACATAACTATAAATAGCTAAATTGTCTAGATTAGATAGATAAATCAATAGATTAATGGTAATATTAATTGAAARTCCAAGGAAGATGATTATTAGCAGATCTTTCTGAGATAAATGTCCAAGAAGATGAATTGGTTACAAACCATAACCTGATGCTCCTTAATGACTGAACACACCCATCTTCTTATGGTACAAAACCTTGTCCTTCACCCCATCTCAGCAATTCCCATTTCAATCTCTGGGGTTTTTTGTCTGAATACCAGATTTGCTCATCAAACATCTCTAAAAGCACACGTTTTGCCATATAACCTGCTAAGGTTACTTTTCTTTTCCAGGTCAAAGTAGTTTCTTAAATTTTTATAACAAGAAATAAACCAAATGCAATTCAAAAGCTATAAGATCTGTAGCAAAATATGTGCAAGTCCTTAGGACAAGCTTCCCTAGAGTACTGAAATTTGTGTGAGCTGACTTGTGGCATGCACTAATAATATCTGTGGAGACTCTGGCACATAGGAGCTCATGGATCAGTCTGAGTGTCACGGAGCAAAAGATCACAAGGTCCCTTYTGTCAGAGAGAGGTGCTGACAAGAAGGCTGTGCTCATTAGTCCTTCCCAAAGGCTTTGTAAAAAGTGGGATGTCTCCTTGCTGAGCTTCATTCAAATATAAAGCTGAAGCCCTATKTCCAAATCTCCCTGTGTGATGGCATTCCTAATTAGTCCTGCTATATTTTTGTTCCCTATAAACAGAAGACTTTATGCATGTTAAGATGAAGTAGAACTTTAAGTATTCATCTCTGATTTTTTTTTTATTTCTGACATCCCAGCATACTATGGGAAACCCTATCAGTAGAGGCAGAAGAAAACAGCAAAAAAAGCTAACTAGAATCTTTTCCTCTGAAAAATATAGACAACATTATATGTGTGATCAAAATTATTTATGCTAGTCAAAAGGAGCAAAGGCATAATAGCCATTTTGTCCTTGACTCTCACAGACACCCTAAATTCATAAACAAATAACACATACAAGATGAATGAAGCTCAGACATCAAAGTATGCAAATTCATGCCAGTGAATGTCCCCATTCTTTTTCAAATAGGTTGATAAACCTATATGTTTGCCAAGCATAAGCACTGAAGTCTGCATGCTGTGTATATGTTGCCATTGGGAGCTTGGGCATACAGAATTTGAGGAACAGAAAAAATAAATCAAGGATTTATGACACAAACTCATAGTGCATACCCTACTGAAACACTGCTGCTGTACCATCACAGAAAGCCTGCTATTGCAGTTTACATTAAGCAGGATACAGAATGTAAAGATATGAAATTCATCAGTGCATGGCCATGAGAAACTGCTGTAGAGTGGGAGCCATTTGAATGCCTAGTAAGAAAATAAGACTGCCACTGTAAACACAGTAAGACTTCTGATATTCTTTTCCATGAACTAACCTCCAGGCCTTTACAGACAGAAATGAATTASACATCCAGATAAGGTATGGTTTTCTTCAATTCAGAGTAGGATACCAAACCACAGGGAACTTTAAACCTTCCTTCTTCATTAACAGTGAAGGTTTTCACATTTTCATGCTATGTACAACCTCTGTTGCCTGAAAAATAAACCGACTTTCATTTACAMACTACCCCAATTTCACAGAGTTCTAGCTCTCCTTTGCTTATTATGTCTAAATCTTCAGCTCTACTAATCTATCTGGAAAAGCCTTGCAATAAAAACATTCCACAACTTCCTTCATTGTACCCCTCAGGTATGGTTTGACTAAAACCCAATTGTGAATGAGTGAAAAGAACAGGGRAAAGAAAATGACAGAAAACACTGGTTTCTGTATAAGTGCTAAGAAACCTTAGCTCATTTGTATTCTCCACCCTCAACAGAGTTTTGGAGACTGATAACATAATTTTCCTAGAAGATGGCAGATATGGAAAATAAACATTCTTTGAAATCAACAAAGGACACAATAGTACCCAGGACCTTGCAAGAAATTCTAATGCTGTAGTTTCAGAAGAAAACTTTAATACTGCTCTGTSATATGAGTCTAAGGAAACAAAAACATCTTCAATTGTAGTTTCTTATGCCTGTTTTACTTCAGATAACAGACAGCATGAAAGAGCTGGCAGCTGAAACTGGGCAGTGGCGGAAGTCATAGCTGTGACTACCAAGAAGTATTACAGGGAGGGTGCTGCACTAATGGGTGCCCACTGTCCACAAGCTCCAGCACAGAGTGGAGTTTACCCACAGACAAGCTTACATGTAAAATGAGATCTGGTTACTATATTTCTGAAGTCTGTCAGTTTGTCTGTGCACTCTAGGTGGGAAGTGTTTCACTCACTCCTTGTACAAGAGCGTTAGGAGTGTGCCAGACCTTGATTTGCAGGAATTATCTGAAAACTAAGTCAATGCTGATATCACAGCCTTTGGCCTCAAGCATGAAAAAGCCCCAACAGAAACAAATCCCAAAACAATGAGCTGATAGTTTTAAGGTGGGAGGAATTATTGTCCATAACCTGAAATTTCTTAGATTCTCTTCCCCTTACCCATTCACTTCATTGCTAGTCACACTTCCCTGTTYAGCTTTGCCTTAAGTAGAAGGGGAAAAGATTTGTGTCTCCCTCTGAGCTCATGCCATCTCTAGCGGAGATCTTGCATCAAACATCAGCTTTGGTTCACTGGCTTAATTTTTAGGAGGAAATTTCTTCTTCTCCTACAACTGCGGTTTCAGACTAGCCACAGCTCTAAACCCTCCCCTCCAAGGAGTCTGGGAGCAACCAGCTGGGCCAGTTCAGAAAGAAACCCTAATCCATTATTAGTTCAACAGGAAGGAAAGTGAAGTCTGCACACCAAAGCTTTWTTTCAGAAGACCAAACATCAGCAGTTTTACAGTGATCTTTTAATTTCCCATTTGGTTCAAGAAAAAAAAAACCCCAAAACAATCAAACCAATTATTGCCCAGAACAAAGCTCTCAAAGGGCTTTCCATCTCCGAAACAGCCTTGCTAATGATCCATTCTCAGTGGTGTGTCTTCCTTTTCTTTACGACTCTCCTGCACATTCATTTTCAATTAAATTAAACCTTCCTACTTAGCTTTTTTTTTTTTTTTTTTTTTTTTGCTTTCGTTTTTTTACAACAAACCCCAGGACAAATTTTTAAAGAGACTCTGAAAGCCTTAGTCTGAGTCACCATTCTTCATGGGACACCCAGAGCATTCTCAGGAGCTGGCTGCAGGCATCCAGGCTCCCTGCCCTCCTTCCTGACTGAGGTTCTGTGTTATTCCAGCTTTGCAGTTCTTGTGGTGGTGCTGGATGCAGGTATCACAGGCCCTTCTGAGTCCTTCAATTCCATTTGCAAAAGACTGGCATAGACCTTGCAGAGTACAGAAAAGTCAGGGAAATGTAACTTATTTATATCCAAACTCCCATGTCGCTTGTAATTCCTCAGAAAATATTTTATTGTTTACTGCTTTAAGGCCCACTGATACATTTAAAACTCGTTCCCTTGGGCAGCTGAAGCAATGAAGCCTGATTTCCTGCAGCAGCATCCCTTTAAATTCACTTGTACCCTCTAAAAGTGAAGGTACAGTGGGACCCCATGGACTTTATATCTCTCTTGTTGCTTGGAATTTGTAAAAAGGGGTTGTTTTTGAGGCAGCTGCCATACAAATTTGAGTACAACTGTTGTGAGTTTGTGGGTAGAGGCTTGGAATATAGATGGATAGCATGATACAGATTTTATATCTATTGAGTAGAGATTTGAATAGTTCACTTCAGGTATTCTCTGGTACCCTACCTAGGGCAACCAAAGGGTGAAGAAGCTAAACTGTTACCCAGTMCACCATTCAGTGCCAGAGATGAAATACAGTAAAAGAAAATATCCCAGCTAGAAAGAAAAATAGACAGGACCAGGCCACACTTGCTGAGATAGTATGTCAATGTTTAACACTGAGGATGAATCATAATGCTGCTTACTGCTTACTGTCAATAGATGAAGCCAGGAAATTGGGTGTTCAGTGGAGCAGAGCAGGACCTCTGCAATCAGAGTGCATAATCTAAAACATGTCACTGCAATGTGGGGAGGGAGAAGTGACTAACCCAAGAAGATGGACATTGCTCATTTCAGCTGTCAGGGTAAGTAAGTAAAGATAAAATAAGCTTTTTAGATTCACAACAAGCTCCTTCAAGTTCCTGACTAAAGGAAAAAGCGTTTTGTTCCCTGGATGCTGCCTTTTCAGGGTCTTGCCTCAATTTCACTTGCATGAGCAGGCTGAAGAAGAATTTCAAAAGCTTCAGGCAATTTTGTATATCTGTCTTTTGTAAGCATTGCCCATTAATTTTTTCAGAGAAAAGCTGAAGGGTCCTTACATTGCTCCTTGATTAAACATTTACTGACTGCTAATTTGGTAAGGCATTAGTGCTATAAATGATTATTCATGTGGCAGTGGTGAGATGGGTCTGAAATGTCTGCCCATTCCTATAGCCTTCACATCTTGTATGCTCMTACAGGATTATTAATCTTTGTCAGGAAGGTCAGGAAGCATCACATAGTGATTAATGGTAAGTTGCAGGGGTTTCTGATAACTGAGCTCCAGGGATTGTGGTTRAAACCTGTTATTAATACCTCCCTTGCCCTTCCTGTAATTCGCTGTGACTGCAGATGAATGCTGAAGAATTGCTGGTTTTTCAGCCTGCAAGGACACTCACCACCCATCTCTCTCCTCAAAGGGGTCAWCATTTTTAGACCTTTTGTATTGCCAGTTGGGCACTAATGAGAAAGCATCAATGGACCAGGAACAGCTGCATCCACATTTCTTTCCCTGTCCACAGTTCCCCATGTAGGCACTGCCCTCTGAAACAAGCTCACAAATTGCAAGCTGGGGCGTGTAAAAGGGTAAAATAAAACAGGCAGTGTCAAAGGTGTACAAAAAGTACAAAGACTCTTACTTAGTGAAATCTGCACGGGAAGTATTTTTTGCACTCAGATAATTTTAATCTCATGCTTAGAGACTTCATCTGAGGCTGCCTACTTGAAAAAAAAAGGTCAACAAAAACCATGCAAACATCCAAGACCCCACTAAAAAATCCTTTTTTTTAAACTCTAAGCTTAGCAAATACACATCCTGCTCAAAWGTAAGGCACTGTCAAAACAGGGTCAGGAAAACTCTAGCAGGCAAACTTCCAGAAGAACTCCAGTGTAGATGCTCATCTTTCTAGGATAGTAAGGGAACAAGGCCATATCTTCTGTCTTTGGGAAATGCAGGTGGTYYCTCTCYTCTAGGGCTAGCTCTGCCYAGAGGCGACCCTGCCACGATCTGTGGGTCRAGGACACACACAGACCCCRGTGGGTGCAAGAGTGGTRGAAACCTTCCTGCTGCCATTGGAAAAAGAGGCTGACTCCTTTGGGGGTCTGAGTTCTCAGGGTTTATTGAGCCTGGCAAATTACCCTGAGAGGGGACTGCCCAAAGGAGCCCCTCTCTGGCGTGTGTGACACCTTTTAACAGGGGGAGGGACAGTAACAACAAACCAATCAGAAGGGATCGGGGTGTGGTTACAACTAGGATAGACATCAACTGGGAGCAATGGGGAGAACTTGAGGGAGGGACAAACATGTAACAATGAATCACAAAGAAGAACTGGGAGAACTTTCCAGAACAAGGGGACAGGTTTAAGGGAAACGGACAGGTGCCAGGGGAGGGCACAGGGGACATGGACAGGAGCTCGGGGGAGGGCACATCAGGGAGGCAGACCAGGCAGAACCCAGTGCAAACAGCAAAAGGGGGTGGCTTGGAACAAACCAATACAAATGGAAAATCACAAACCCCAACAGGGAAATGTTCCAGGTGATTCTGAACTCTTGCTCTTTCCACTAGAGCACTGACTCTCTGCTGCTTCCAAACCACAGGTAGGGTTTCAGAGCTGGAATGCATGGCAAGGTCAGCTAACCTCTCTATCCGCTTTGGTCAGAATGTCCATGCTAGGAGCAGAAAGAGTCTCACAGGTTGTGTTGGGTGTGTGGAACAAGTTCTCCAAAATACARTCAGGGGAGCAATGGTGGCTAGACATTTTGGGAAATATCTTGCATGGATATTCGAAGAWGCCTCAGTGTCTAATCTCTGTGTAATGTATGGACAGAAGTGCTTAGAAATTCTTTCATGACTATTTCATTTTTTAGATAYCCAAATATATTCTAAAATTTAGCTCTGACAGCCTACTTGAGGCAAAAGGCCTTTCAGCTATGTGTTTATGTGATTGTGCCTCTTGTTAATTACTCTCTGTTCCCGCATTAAATTGAAATAATGAATTTATAGCTGGTGCAAGCAAAAGTGTGTGCTTGCATAATCCATAATGTATCTGATTTTAAAATAGTAAATGCAAAGAAACAAGTGTATGTAAATCTTTGGTGAAAATTGTTATGAAAATGCATAATCTGCAACTTTTTTTTTTTAGGACACCTCTTACAGTGTCCTCTAAACCATGTCATAAATGATATCCTGGAAAACCACTGCATCTTCACATGAATAGTCCTTATAGAAGGATGCTGTAAGMAGTATCAAATTAGCTGCCATAGAATTTGGCCACTTGGTGCTTTTGCTGTCAATGTCACACCCTGTGCTGAGCCACTGTTAAGTGATTGAGCTGATTTAAGCAAATGCATTGCCTAAGTCATTTATTCACATCTTCTTGCCACAAGCCTAAGAAAACTGCTAAATGTATTAAATAATCAATCCACTCAGMAGCTGATSATGCAGTAGTAGAAATGAAGTCCTGCTAGGTTTTTATTATTGCTGTCAGAGAGGCTCTTTGGATGCTCTGAAAGTGCATGCAAAAGGGTAAAAATCATAGCTCACACTTAGAAAAGCCTGCATGACTTTTGAAAGAACAGACATAATCCAAAAAAAATGGAAAGATAATAGTATGAAATTGTTTGTTTGGTACTGCAGCATTCTGGAAGGCCACTGTATGGGTTTGAAAGCTGTGAACTACAGTATGTGTCCAGATTACAGTATGCATCTGGCTGTTTAATGCTTAGTGCATTAATGATACAGGATGGTCTGTAGGTTACAAATTATTCACTGACAGGGATCTATGGATAGCATCATTCTGCACTACTTTTTTTTGGTCATGTGAGTATGCAATATACATAATTATTAACTGTCAAAAAAATGGTTCGTTAGGGAGAAGGCAATGCAAGGCTCACCAAAGAGTTGCTTATGACCAAAGGAACCAAAGCATTTAATTCTCCATGGAGCTTTGCTACAAGCATATTTCAATTCTGTGACTCATGTAAACTTCACCAGAGGTAAGAGCATTGAAATCATAAATGCTAGTTACAACCACCATMATTTAATTTTTATGTTAGTTATACTTGTCTGGTGTAGGGCTCRGGTCAATGTCACATCCACAACTGCTCTCTGTGTTAATTCTGAACTGGACCCTGTAAAAGCAAAGATAAAGATGTTTTGGGAATAACAATGCAATGTGTGTCKGATTTTCTGCTTACTMATATCCAGAGGACAAAACCATGAAGATTCATTACTGTGCCTCTGTTCCACTTGCACACAGGCATAGRCAGGTRTATAAAATAATAGAGAATATAGGCTCAGTGTCCTCTGAACAGKGGRCSTGATTGATATCACACACTGACATCGRAACTTGACTTTACAGAGGTCACAGCAAAACTTCTRTTGATGAAAAAGGGSACAGGTTTCACTTCTAGAGGTTTACTMTCCTTTCTCCTCTCTCATGGTAAGAATGAGTGCAACAAAGCCCACTCTGAACAAAAAAATTGTAAAGGTTGGGCTGATATTTTACTGTGGAATASTGTTAATGAAATGAGCATTATCATAAACAGCCTGGTTAGAAAGAAAATTTATTGTTATACATAGAGCTGATAAAATAACACCAGAAAGCAAAGCAAAAAAATGTTCAGAAATATTTAATATCATTGGTTTTGTATGTGAGAAAAATTAGCGCACAATCTTTAAAGTATGTCAGTTGAAAGTAGCAGCAACACTCCTGTTTCTAATAAAGTGTAGGCAGTGGAATGGAAACATCAGCAAAACAGCACTGTTAGAGTAAATTTAAAGGGTTTGCCAAAGATGTGCATATTTGATCCTATGATTTAAACAAGAGAAATATCAAAACTAAAGTGTTACAGAGAACTTCCAGAAAGGCTAAAAATAACTTGATACAGGAAATATTAAACATCTAGTTCAGAAGSAATTGTAAAATAAATCATACCATTTTATGAAGGTCTATAAAAATAGAAGCAATCAGTTAGAAACATAAAACAACATAAAAAAAGCAAACAAGGTGAAAACATAGGTCACCATTTTAAAAATATAAAGAAATCAGAATGAAGGATTAATCAAATTTCACTGAATAGCAAACACAATAATAAAATCATATTTATTATTGTGAAGAGAGACTGTTTAGCTCACTACAGCATTAACAGTTCAGCAGGGATGGTCCAGAGGGGTGGTCTTTACTGCAGCAATATTCCTGTACTAGCTTTGTTTYACACAAACAGATTCACAAAATGGTTTCATAGAGGACAAAGAGGAAATTATTCTTCGCATGGTATTAGCTCCTCCTGGGCTTGGATGCTGTATATTGATRAAAGACATGAAAAACACATACAGTATTAGTTAGTTTTCCAGACAGACAGCTACTTTGTGGGATTCCCACTGCCATGAGGTGTCCCAGAAGGTAGAATAAACTGACCTCATAAAATCTGAATAGTTTAAAGACCAGCCCATGTATTGCAAATGAGACAAGATGAAGGTCAACAAAGTAATTTCCTTAACAAAGTTACTTATGCTGGAAGAAAGTCTGAGGCTTGTTTTTCAGCATTGCACTAATCAATGAGAATTAGAACTTTCATGAAATCTCCTTTTCCCCTTGGTTAAAAACACCAACATAAATACAGTGAAATTTTTCTGATAAGAATTAAGATCTCCAAGCAACAACCACCATTCATTCCTATTACAACAAGTCCAAGGCTGCCAGAAGGCGCTTTTTTTGTACCACAGATAGCTCCCATTGCTCTCAAATTGCTTTACTGCACTGCTTCAGTCCMTACAGATTTAAAGGTAATGAGTCTGGCACTGTCCAAAGCATCTCATGATATTTCCTCATACTCAGCTAAACACAATTATGCTGGAGAAACCCAGTGCCATTGAGTTCTCTTGGAGATTAGTGTCAGCCTGAAAGAGTCAAGAATGAAAAGAGAGCCTCAAAGGGGGTCTTTGCTAYGCCAAATAACCGAGGTGGTTGCGAAGAATTAGCTCCTTATTGCCAGAGTCAAAATTCAACCACACTAARAGCCTGCTTAAAGCACAATTGCTGAGAAAACTTCCCACGAGAATGCTACAAAGAATTGACCAAAACTCACCTATCACAGGAAACAGATGATAAGGAACAGAGAAAGGGAGGAAAAACAAATGCTAATGAGGACATCATAGATTGTGAATGCAAAGAAAAATTTTAGAATTATAGTTTAAAATATTGTTATGCCACTATATAAACTATGAATAGTTTATAAATGTATTTTAAGTATACTTAAAATATGAGTTTGCTTGAGTTGCCTTTACTATTGCCAATGGTACTGCTGCTCTTCTATCCCCTGTTATTGCCTGGGACCCTGATTTGTCGCCTCTGTTGATTTTGGCTGTCGGTTCCCAGAGTTTGATTGATTATTGTGAGCAGCAAGAGAATTCTCTGGTGAAAAACTGCCACATCCTAGAATTTATCAAAACAAATAATTGACAGGATTGTGGATTTATACTTTCTGAGTACAGTGTCGGAATCTGAAATAAGTAGGAAACTCAGCTTTATAAGCTGTTTCTTCAAACTGGGTCARGGAAAGATTATGGTTACATCATTCAGTTTGCTGCACAGTTGAGCAGCTGAGGGAAGTGCTCATTTATTTGATATTTTTTATTAACTATGTAAATCTCAACATCAGGCCATGCTGACTGTCAGAGTCTCCAGGASTTCAGAACAGAGATTATACTGCACTGATGTCAGTAGCAGGCTGAATATAAATATTATAGGTGTAGACATAAGGGAGATAGTTACATTAAATTAATAGCAAAAAAATATCTTTGTACTCCCTGACGCAAGCAACGAAAGTGTTTTTGTGAGTGCAGTTCTACACGTTACTGTTGCCAGCCACTTGGACTATGACCTAGAACTTAGGCAACTATAAAGCCAACAATAATTTAATTTAGCATTATTTAATTTAGGATTATTTTACCATTCCTGATTTTGCTAATATGGACAAAATGAAGGACTGTAAAAAAAAAAARTCAATCTGCTTTTATCTAAAGCCTTTATACCATGAACAATCWGAGAACAGCAGGGTTTGTGAATTCTGGAGCAAGACTGATACAGAAGATCTGTTTTAATGGTAAAATCACAGCTGCATTGCCTTCATGAGCACAGCAGGTTTACAAGGTGGATCTGAGTACATTGTTTTTATATGCAAGYGTGATGGGATATGAGAAGCTGTTGTAGGTCTGTCCTTTCCAATTACTGAGTTTATCTACTTATGTTTGAGTGGAGGCTTTTAGTATAATCACCATAAAAGGTGGGGCTCAGCCCTGGGAAACTGCATAATTTCTCTGCTGTTACAGCTGATGATCAAGTGCTGCCTAGCACATTCCCTGCATTTATGTCAGCTTTTTCTTTATTTTGCTGCTAATCTCTAGTTGAGAGCTTACACAGCCCAGGAGCAGTGTCGTACTGCTCTTCCTTTGAAATTCGTCTTTTGTTACTTCTTTACAGCCATGCAAAATGGATCTCATGGAACTGTTCGGAGCAAGATGATACTTAAAGCTCCTTTTCTCCTTCCAACAGAAGGTTCCTAATCCTGAAGTGCCATCCCACTGAGGCATTCAAGGRAATATGGGGGTAATGGGTATCAGATGCATAACTTTCTGAGGAGCATTAAACCCCTAGTAGAACAAGGTTAAATCCTTGAAAAAAGCCAGTTACAGCTCTGTGTCTTGCAGACAGAGTATAGATTACTCTTTCAGGCTACCTGTGAATGTCTGCTCATAAATTTGGAAATCACAGCCAAGAGATGTTGAGCACTTCCCTAATCTTCACTGTCAGTGAGAGCTGGCATCAGGCTTCTTGGAGTCCATCTATGGGTTTAAGTAAAAAGCCTTGCCTTTTTCTGTCCAACTCTACTGTGACTTGCACAACTACATAACAATCCCAGGGATGCCCATCAGGCCCTGATTGCTCACACCTAAAACCAACTTTGCAACCAGCCACTATTGCTTGTCTGGCTGTCTCTCTTAAGAACCCGGGGGCAGAGGAAGGTGCTCTCRWYCATTGTGACATAGCTTAAAGAAAARAATTCCAATAGCTTTTRTATTACCAAAGTGTTTTGCTGTTTGCAGGAAGCCCTGAGTAGCATACCAACAAAAGCATGACCTTCCTGCACAAATAATGACATATGGAAAGGCAGCTCCTTCTGCAGGGCAGTTAGAACAGWAGGTTATGAGTGATGAAAGTCTTCAAGGGCACTTTGCTTGAAATGGTTCTGTGTACTTTCTCTGCCCTAGTGAGGACACACTACTTATCACTCTAATTGAATCAGTGACTTATTCTTATAGACAAACATACACATTGGCATTCCTGGAAKGCTGTGAAAGATGCAGGGATAAAGACAAGTAGGTCCATACTGTCTGGAGCTTTATGTCAGTGTCATTTCATGCTCCTGTTACACTCAACCCATGCTATGGTAGCACACTGAGACAAAGTGACATTCTGTTGCCTCCCACATGAAAGAATCTTTTTCTTTTTTATGGGACATAACTTCAGCATGTACAATAATACATTCCTCATTGGCCTCAGAGACCCACAGCAATTCCCAAAACCTGGACATCTGACCACCGTTGTTCTGGTTTTCCTTTATCGTTTTTATGTTTTCTAGAGTTTTGTATAAATGGCCTGCATATCATTGCAATGTCCTCAATGTCTCAGTTCATTGCAATGACCAAGGGACAATTCCTTCTTAGTTTAGGATGCCTGAAGCTCACCACGCAGAATGGCTCAAACTTCAGCAGCAAGAGAAACTGGTGCCCACCCTCTGCCAGCACACCCAGCTGGGACAGCATTTGGTCATTCAGCCCATTCTGGGCTGAGAAAAATTTRACACCTACATCCCCCTCTAGAAGTATTAAGGTATTTTCAATGATGATTAGGTGCAGAGCACCAGAATTTCATCTTCTTTCAGGTCCCTAAGTGCCAGGGTGGGAAGAAGTTCAAACATTGACAGGTATCCTTTCTCAGTGGTGACCAGCTCWGTGTGTCACCAGCTCCGTCTCTGCCAAGAAGCATCCAATGCTGCTGCTGCATCCAACACTCCTGTGTGTATGGAAACCTTAGTGCCTGGCCAGGGTGTYCTAGATCATCACACAGGGACAGCTGCCACACTGTTAGGTAGTGTAACATTTCATGTCAGTGCCTAACAGGAGGCTGGCCGTAGCCTCTCTGCTCCTCCCAGCTAAAAGGATAATTTATTGCTAACTCAGTGCCTCACTTTTCTTAGATTACATGTATTTTGAGGTCCTGAGTTTTGAAAATTTGAGGCCAACAGCATTCTGAATATTTAATGACTGAAATATGAGCTATATACATTGAAAACAGTGGTTTATTTCAGACCCTTAATCCTACTGGTGTAGGGTCTTTTTCCTTTTTCCTGTAGATAGCCTGCAGTCTTCTAAAATCCATAGATGTTAGCTCAGTGAGTTCATATGGTAGAATACTGACAGTAAATGAAACTCCAAGACATGGGTAAGGCCAACTCATACTAAAAATGTGAAAAATATCAGAGGAATTTTACTCATCCATTTTTCATTGAGGACGTGTTTGTCACAATAAATTATAAGTTGATATCATATCTGGCCCCATGATTGGTCATRTCTCTGCTGCTGAGGTCCAAATTCTAGAACTACTTTGGTCGTCTTGGAGCACCCTCTGTAGATCACCTCAARTGCAAAAACTCAGGAACTAGCTCTTCTCCAGAAGCAAAACAACTAGAAGTAGTTGTGCAGAAACAGACTCACTTTAATACCAGAAATAAAAAGGGAACAGAGCTGATAGGAGAAAAGGAGACATGTTTTGAAACAAATATTCTCCATGTCATCTCCAGCCCAGCTGGGAGGAATTCCCTGGGCATTTTACTTACAGAATACTTATAGTGAATATAAATAGAGCAATCTATGTAAGTTTGAGATACAGATACAATTAATTAAAAAACCCCAAACAGCAAACCACCAAACAACCCAATGCCCAGAAACCCACACCCCAATCCAATCAGTAAGAGTAAAAAAATCAGCTTCAGAAAATAACCTTTCTTGGATCAGTGTGTGTGTGTGTGTGTGTGTATGTGTGTGCCCTTCTGGATCAAGGTGTTAGCAGCCAAAGAGGATTATTGAGGCTGGAAAAGAAAACTCTAATAAAAAACATAACCATCAGTTCTGTGCCACTTATGACTTATCTGAGTGTTGCTTGGAGTTTTGTGGGTTTGTTCGGGTTTTTTTTTGTTTTGTTTTGTTTTTTATTTTATGTTATATGGAAAAATGTCTTTGAAAAAAAAATGTGTCAGTGAAAATCTGTTTAACTGTATAACCACAGATCCTTAAGACTTTTCATCTTCTACACTACATAAAAACTGATGTGGAATGGAGGAGTGAAAGGATGTCTGTTTGCAAGAAAAATATAAAAAACCTAGCAGAATTACAAACACTAGGAAAAAAATATTTATTTTGACATGAATGAAMAGTCTCACTGGGCTGAGATGAAAAATATTCAATTTTAATCTATAAAAAATTCTCCATGCAAAGAATAATAAGTGGCAAGAGCAACTTCTTATATAATGCTTAGTGATTTTAAACCATTATTTTTTGGCAGTCACCCTAATCTGATTTTCCAATGCATTGTTTCCCTCTCAGCCTATTATCATTTATTACAGACACACATAAACCCAGCGATTTTTATAGCAGTGTTTTYATTAGTCCATTTCAATTATGTTGTTTATTTTGCAGACTGTAATGACTTTAATCCTCATTTAAATACATAAAAAATACATAACCCAATAGCTAATTACTAGAATATGTGAGAAATTATGATTAATTACCCCCCSMAAAAAGCCATATGTCTCACGTAGATACCTATTGTGTATCTACTAWGTATTTTAAAGATAGTGAAGAAAAAGCCTTTTGAGAGAACAAGGRTAATGYRAAAGAGAATTCCTCTTCATTGCAGCTTTGACACCATAATTAGYTCACTTTCCTCCCAAAAAGATGATGAGAGGGGCATGGGGGAAACACATGTTGTCTAAGTAACAATGACTAATAAAAGGACTAGTGAAACAGTGACAGCTTTTTTCTAATTCAGAGAGGACCATTAGCAAAAAAAGTCCTGCTGCTGCACTCCCAGCACCAGGGCTCCAATACTTTTCACTTGCATGCGATCAGAATGTGACTAATGTCAGAAGGAAAAAGCTTTCATTATAATTCGAAAGCAAATTTTCAAAATTGCCACCAACTACTTTCGGACTGCAATTGTACCATATACCATAAAATTGCACAATAAAAAAAATCAGAACAATGTTTGAAATTATTAGATATGGGAAAACTTGGAATTCTAACAGGAATATTTCCCTTTTCTTTCCCCCCCAAAAGTCACATTTATTTCTCTAGCACCTGTAATACCACGAAAGAAATAAAAAGGAGATTTTCTCCAGAGATTAGCAAAATCCTTTGAAAAGTCAACCAAATATTTCAGTAATAATTCCAGTGTGTTTTTTATATCTGGGAACAATGGGAGCCCTTAGGTCTGCCAATCCAAAGTGAGGAAATGGAAAAGCTACACTTGTTCATCCAGAAGTAGTTAAACACTTAAARGCACACCAAGACACATCCCAGAGCCTTTCCCAGATATTTTTCTGTTTCATTGTGAAATAATATTTCTAATGAGCAACAAGAGAGAAAGTCAACAAGATATAATGAAGCAGTCCAGGCATTTAGAATGCACACTCTTATGATTGTGTTTATAGGTCAACAGGCAAGAAAATATTCTGGGCTTATCTTTCTATTCCTGCTTGAAATTTGAATTTACTTACAAATATATACACCYGTGAAAACTTGAATTATAACATCTTTGCAGTGTGGGGAAATTGGGAAATTCCAGCAAGCCCTTCTGTGAAAAATAACATGTTTTCTCATGTCAAAGTGTGTACCAAGGGGCTACCACGTGTATCTCAGATTCATTCTAAATGCTTTTGGTTTTGTTGGATATTATCATATTTGTGGGAACTGTGGGAAATATTCCTGAACCTAAAGACTGCAGGGAAAGAATGRAAGCAGCATCTGTCTACACTATGCTTTTAGGTAAGACCTTGGATGACAGGTAAGAKGGAGAGGGAACTGAAATCCTTCTACACCAAAGCAAGAAATTATTTTAAGGCCCGAACGTTCCTTTAATTCAGCCCTCCAAAATGTACTTTTTCTGGGGAAATTGTCCTGGCTGCTCTGGAGGTGTTATTTGTCTGGACAGCACAGAGACTAACCAGCTGTGGAACAATGTTTTCTTCCCTGCATATGTTCCTTGTTCAGCCTCCTGGCCTCAGCCTTCAGGAAGGGAAAGAGAGGATGATCCTGCCTCCACAGGCAGGTGCTTTCAGAAACCCCCGTCAACTACAGTGGTACTGCTTTGTACTGAATTTGTTGTGTCCTTTGAGAGATATTTAAAATAACAGGGAAGATCTGCCTGAAGATCTCCCAGGAGTTCCGAAATTGCTTTGGAGATACAGTCAACCACCCAAGTTTATAAAACAGCCTGCTGGTGGAGCAGGCTGAGAGCTTGGGAAACACAGCTGCAGGGCTTTGAGTGATTTCTCAGGCAATTACCTGAAAAGCAGCTACGGAGTTTTTATTCAATTCTCTCCAACAAGACTGAAACACTCTTGATTTTCAGGTGAATTGTGGCAAGCCAGTAAATATTTGAGCAATACATAATGAGATAGAGAAATAAATAATTATGGTCAATGTCCTAAGGACCAATATGAAAGACAAGAGAATTCTACTGGTCTACTCACCGCATCATATTCTATTCTACAGCAGATCATAAAGAGAAGTTTTATTTAAACTCATTTAGCTATGTGTCACACCTGCATCACTTATTGTTTTGGGGTTTATGTAATATTCCTCTAGTTACTTTTTCTAATCTACAGTCAGRCACTATGTAATTACATTACAGTGTTACATGTGACTGTCACTTAGAAGGTCAATAATTAACATTAACATTACTGTGGAAGAACATACCTGGAGACCTAGAAAATGAAATATCAAATCCACAGGCAGTAGGTTGTAATTTGCACATTTTAAACTATGTAAATCCACTGAAAACACAAATCTTTGGTTTGAAAGGAGGAAAGTTTTAAGATCACTATGATGGTCTGCAAGTATTTAAGTGAACTCTAAAAGCAGAAGTGTTTTTTAGGTACAGTTCATTTATGACTCCCAATAACCATAACTCACAAAGAGGTTGTACCTGCCAGTGTACTAAGTTACCATTCTCAGTGATCTCTCAGAAATAGATGCCATAATAAGTCAGGCTGTAATCCTGACAAAAACAAACAAACAAACAAACAAAACACCACAAACAAACAACCCATGCTTTAGATCTCTGAAAAGTGTTGGTGTTAATTGCTGCTTTTCTACCAAGGCATCTGGTGTAACTTCTGGGTTTTTCATCAAAGACCACTGTACCAATTCAAGCTCCAGAGCAGATTTTATAGAGCTAGCACTTCTGTGCAAAGAGGTGACTGTTGCATTAAAGGGATTTATAGACAGCCATTATATGGTTGATTTTCTGGTCAGATTTAATTAACCTGYGCTTGTCTCATCCACTTCTAAAAGAATGCAGTCAATGCAAAAGTCATTAGTACTATTAGCACACTCCATTCTTTCCAACTTCAAAATATAAAGAATTACATAAATACACTTCTAAGTAAGCCCCTAAAACCAAAATGTGATATTGTCCCCRTAAGACTTTGTCCACAGTACACTTGCTCTGGAAATTTCTTAGTAGAACTACTGCTCACTGTAGTTCACTGCATCATGGTAAGTAAAGAGTAGCAGAATAGAAGATGTTTTAAAAAATAATTTCAAATAAAAAATGYTCAAAAGAAAAACTGAGAGCACACTAGCACACATGTATTGAACAGAAAYATCTGGAATGACTTCCATCCCTCCATGTCTACTCCCAGTTTCTGTCCTTACAGCAAGGAGAGCTGAGTGGCTCAGAGGATGATGCTGGAATCATTACAGTGTTTTTATCAGTATATCCAAGCCAATCCAGGCCTCATTCAGAGGCACCCTCATATGTCAGGCTGCAGACAGCAATGGTACAGACCCTGTATCTTGTATGGTGCARCTTCCAGKAGGTCAGCCTGGACAGCTTGAAATKGTCRCRWTTTTAGAWGTTCTGGCTTAATTCAGCTGTGYCCAGGAGATGACACCTGTGCCCAAGCTAAATTTTAAAAATGTTCAGTCCAGTAAATTAAGATATTTATGTGATGAACACTGAAAAGTGAGACAGGAATAAAGGAAGATCAATTACTTCAAAGTCATCCTTGAGGCAGAGATATTAAAGAAAAAATATCAAGTGTGCTTAATTTACCTGCTCAAGTGAGAGAGTWATGCACACACAGTACCCTCTAATGAAAAAAAGAAAAATCATGTCAGAATTGCAGGTACCTGAAGTAAGGACACAAATTGTAGAAGGAATCTAAGTATCCTACATATCAGACAACTGCATGATTGAGCCAAAGACGGGAGGAAATGATAATGAACAAGTGATGATAATAATGATAAATGCACAAACACAAAAGAAGAAATCACATGTTAAGTGTATCCCAAGAGGAAGAAAGAGACAGGAGTGCTCCATTTATGCAAACTTTCAATCATACAAAAACAATTCGAGCTTTTCCCCAGCACATGCAAGGTCTACAGTGCTAACTTATTTGGTTACTTACCGGAGGGTTGGGGGGAAAAGAAAGGAATACTTGTAAAAATTCCTTGGGTGCGCTGACAGGCTAAAGTAACACTACAACAAACAAACAAACTKATTCCCTCTCCCAAAACCCCAGCTCAACAGCTGTGGGCAGCAGGCATGAAAACAGCCAGAGCTAAAAGCTAACAATAGATCAGCTACAGGTTCAGACTSTGCCAAGAACAGAACTCCCTGGCTCCGAGTGCTTCATCCCAGAGCTTCAGAGAGAGCAGAAAAGCCATTGTGCAGCGCTCTGCAGGGCAAGCCTCCACCACAGCAGTGAGATTTGGCTCCCTCATGGACAGAGAAAGCCAAACTATGAGCAAATAAACCAGGCAATATTTCACACCATTCGTGGGTCATAAGCCCAAAATGAAGATATAACCAGTGTCTGAGAAAGCTGGGATGTAGAAGACAGGTTGAGCAGAAGTGCAAGAGCTGAATGCAAAAGAGCTAGAAACAGAGCATAGAAAAATGGGCAAAATAGTATCATAAAGTATGGTTTAGACTTTCCACAGCAGCTTCATTTCAAGYGGTATTTCTTTCTCCTGATCCTTCTTGCATAGAATAGGAGGAGCAGAAGGCCATCAAAGGGACAGGATTTTCACTTCCACCCCACTGTCATAGAGTTCAGTTTCTTAGGGGACAAAAATAGTCTCCATGAGGGATTCTCCCATGCATGAAATGGGTTTGAAAACAAATAGTATCACAAGAGTAGCTGCTTAGAAGACTGTGTCCCCCTGATGGGATCTTCCTATGTTATCACATCTTTATTTCTTTGCAGCCTCAAGYAATAAAATATAGAAAATGACATGTATATATAATTCCAATATATTTTTCTAGTCTTGTTCATTCCGTTCAAGATATTCTTACCTACACATCTTGGCAAAATATACAGATAGTCTGAAACATACAGATAGTCATCTTTTACTGCTTGGTTATGACCATTAACCAAATKCATTAGGCAGGCTACCTGAAGAAATTTTCTTTCACTGCTGCATTATTAAAGGCAAAGAGTGTTATATTGAGTGATAAAATTAGTTTAGGAGCATAACTTCAGCCAGATAAGAATTTTGCAAAGCTCTAAAGAGCCTGGACTCCTATGTTTTTAGTGATACATTTAATTTATCACTCTCCATGCTTCATGAGCAACCRGTATTGCCTTCAGAGTCCTTCTGAGAAACAACATCCCATGAGCAGTAAAACAGTAAAATGCATTGCATCTCTCCCTRGGCTCTAGTTGGGAAGCAGGTTGCTTGCATCAGAATTATTTCAGAGATGTTATACTTTCCCCTCATGTACATGCACCTTTATTCACACGAACTACGTAAAAATAATTTTTTTTTTGTGACATTTTTCTCCTGTATCACARGCAGAAGAATATAAATTTTTGCTGGACTAGAATGAATGCAGCTCATTTACATCAGCAAATTGGGGTTGGTGGACTACATTTTGTGTTCACTTGCAAAAGTATTACTAGATATATTACAAATTTTCCAGACACTAATGGTGATGATCTTCAAAAGGTTTTGTTTTTGTTTTTCTTTTTTTTTTTTTAAAGCAAGGAACATTTCTGAAGGTTGCTACTGGCATTTTTAAATTATTAATAATAGGATGAGATTTTAAAAGAGTTTAAAAGATGTTTTTAATAAGGGAATTATGGTTTTCAAACAGACTAATCTTAGATCTTTGAAAGCCATGTAGATGTTAATTTAAAATGCTGGTTTGGTTATTTTTTGGAGAAGATTAACATATTTTAAGTRTTGATTTACAATTTTCTAGGCACAAATAAAAATAAAATATTGTTGCACTGTATTCAACTAAACCCAAATTTTCAGCAGTTAATTGCTGTTAAAAAAGTTGAAAAACTTGGACAATCCTTTCTGAATAGAGAAAGACAATGCTCAACAAGTTACACAGGAAAAGATGACTGCTGTAAATTYTCAGACAGAAACCTGTTTTGACATGACATCTGGTGGAATAGAGTTTCTAATTAGAAGAAGTCCAAGTGAATGTCAGAGTCAACTAATTATTTCATCAGCCAATTAGGAGAACCAGTGATTTCACAGAGAGATTACAAAATCAATGAAGGGGGAATGAAAACATTTTGATTTAAAGTGTTTCTAATGTTAATTGAAGGGCACATTTGTCACTGGCTACGTATTGTTAGGCAGCCCTTTGTGGTTCCCTCCACTCTCTRTATCAGCAGAGTATGGCCACAGCCAGGCTTCTCTGAATGAACACGTACCAGAGGCTCTCTGCTACTCACTGTCTTCCTGTCCTCCTTGGTATTAACTACATCTCAGGGTTTTTCTTGCCAGATGCTCAACTAGCACAACAAAGAAGAAACAGAGGAATTTTTTTTCTGAGTTGAAAGCTGAGGGAAAGAAAAAATAACAAGACCACCTTTTGCCTTGGATGCCCACAGCGGTGAGCACAACAAGAAGATGAACACACAGAAAGCAGTTAGAAGCCACTACTTGTAGTAAGATAGGTAAAGAGTGTGGGRAAACAAAGAGTTGGTACTAAAGGTAATCTTACCTCTGATGTATTGCAGCTGTGTTAATTATCCAAGAATGGGAACAGCCTTGCTTTCCAGCTATGGGTGTGATAAAGAGTGAGCTGGCTGGTAGGGCTTTGGTTGTGGTTGCAGTTGCAGCTCAGTTGGAGTCTGCTGCTGTGCTGTGAAGACCCAGGGACAGGAGGCAGTGCAAGGGACAGATAAGGTAAGACTTTGCACCAGGGACTGACAAGGACAGGGGCTGGGCCAGGGCCAGGCTGGAGCTGGTGTTGGTGTTGTGAGAAGGAAGAGAGAAGGAGAAGAACTGACTGATGGGCTGCTGGCATAAATGGACAGACCCTGAGAGCTGCTTGGAGCTGCCTTTGGGAAATAGGATAGAGACTGTTAAATAGCAAGGTGTTAGTGCCTGAAGCCTTCAGATTGATATGAAAGATTCATAGATAATAAAGTCCTGATACTTGAAGCCCCTAGAAGTTTTTAAGGAAGCAGTTTGTGTGTTTTGACCACCTTGACTACCACAGTGACCCACTGGGATGTAGTGGGGGAGGCAGTGTTGGTGTAGCTGAGAGTGGCCGGTGAAAGCCACAGGGAGGTCTGGACCTGATTTTCTCCTATCAAGACACCTGGAATTAGGTGAGCCACCAACTAGCAATAATGGGAGAGTGCCTGCAGTCTCTGCCTCGTGTAGTGACCGCCTCGACGATGACAACTACTTATTTTGGACCAAGACTTTGCTGTTTTGTAGCTCTGTTACAAGGCTCAAAACAGCTTTATTTGCCCATGGGTAATTGTCTATGCACAAGCAAATCCTCTGATGTGCTGAACTCGTGGTCCTCAGATACAACTCCCCCAAAGTSACTTGTGTCCCTTCTCTATCAGCTTCTGATTGCTTGAATACTAGCACTCCTTACTACAACAAATCAAGCTACTGAAGCAGGAAATCAGATTGTAACCACACACATTATATTAACTTTAGACTCCACCAACTTAAAATGTGCATCCCAGATGTCTCAGACAAGCATCTCTCTAACCTCTCACTGCATTTGGCTCCCCTGCTCCTGTGACAGCATGCAGTTACACARTTCCTGTGGGTTAGATCAGTGCTATGTATAGAGGCTTCACCAGCATGCCAAGACTTGAGCTTACATCCAGGCTCCTCAGAGGTGGGTCCATTCACCATAAGACCTTTTTCCCCAGTGTTCCAAAAGCAGTTCCCAGCTACCAGTAGAATGTTCACATATCTACTCACTGCTGGGATTTGTGCAGTGGGGCTGATGCACAATCACCACCTGTTCATCTCTTTTGATACACTGGAATGGCCATGATCCAGTGGGGGTGATAATGCCTGAAAATAGAACAGCATGCTGTGAATGCCAAGCACACATCCCACATACTCCCTTATGCCAGCTGAGACTTGTGACTCAAATCCACTCACAATTCAGAAGAGAATGTAATATCAAGACTTGTAAATTATGTAGCTAGTAAGGTAAAAGAATTCCTAATTTCTTTTGAAAATGGCCAGTAGTTTGGGCACTGATCTAGGATTCCTCCAGGGTTAGTCATACCTTCTGCTTTGAYTCATTTGACTTCTTAATTTCTAGTCTTTTCCAGAGCTTCATTTTCACTTAGAATATGATCTTTATCCTCATCTAGTTTTGATGATATGAATTCAAAAGAAACTCATGGAAGCAAAGTTTGAGTTAGGGACAAAGACCATAAAATAGAGAAATGGAAATATAATTGAAAAAATCGATCACTGAAAAGTAAAAAACAGCTGGAAAATACATTTTCTGTTAAAATCAATTTTTATTTAAAYTAATCTTATTTCCCATTAATGTTTTCATTATAAACAGCCTAGTATTGGGGATAGCATCCAGATAGCAAAAGCATTTCKTCCTATTGGAAAAGCAAAGTGCAACCCTAGAGAGCATCACAAGTCTGGAACTGGCAGAGAGTGCACATGAATGAATGAGCATTGTCACACCATTGTAGCCTTAGTGGACACCTTTTTTTTCTGTGGGCCAGGATTTCAGAAGCCAGTGCAAAACCCAAGCTGTCATTGTGATGCTCCAATTGTTACTGAATGGCACACAAGGGCCTGATGGGATCCTCTCACCACTCCCACTCTACTGTGCCATGCATGTAAAATTTAGGTGATGTTGCCMGGCTATCTTAGAAGGCAAGAGAGATAAAACAAGCATCTCTACCACCTTGCTTGTGTATCTTTTATGTATAAAGGATAAATGGACCCCTGGAGCTGTTTCTCTCTTCACTGATGAGACCTCTTAAGTACACAATCATTGCTTAGACCACTAAGTTACACTGAATTAGCATCCACATTATACAGGTGGGTAAATATTCTTATTTACATTTACATGTTGACTTCACATGAATGAGTGGCAAAAATCTGCTGAACCTGAGTGACAAAAATGATAATGTTTTCAATGTGAGCAACAAATATTTAGTTACAGAAGAGACGTTTTCTYATTTCRCAAAATGTGTGTTCCCATCTCCCTRTTGCAAAACTTCCAGAAAACAGAAGGATACAATCACCAGGAGCAAGACCTTCACCTTTGGCTTATGAAAAAATGGCAAATGCAGACAGACRTTTTTCCACATGGATGCCAGTAGTAGATTTTGACTGATGCTTTCCTCATGACTGCCCCACCATTGACTGTAGGCTCAGAGAGCAGGCACTCACTCAAAGTACAGAGGGACTTTTAAAGTGGATTCTAAAATCTGCCCTTTCAAAATTGATCAGTTTATTTTGTAAAATGTCCATAAAGCCTATGATAAGGGGTTCAYATTTAAATCTGGTGCCATTATTTTTTTGCTACTGCAGTACATATTGGAACCTCAATCATTGCCATTGGCAAGATTTTAGTACTTTATTTTTATTAAAGAGAAGATAGATATGAATGATTTTAAGAGAATCTYTTTATTAGCAAGACTTCTCACATGTCAAATAATAAAATGCTTAGCTACCCCATACTGAAGAGAGGAAAAGTCTAACAAAGTTAATTTTATTGACTCGTACTTGGCTGCATCATCACATAGACTGGTGCATTTCAATCTACACTTGAGGGACCCTGGGGGCTTCATGACCTTCTTTCACAAGAGCCATATGATTTCTGCACATCATTCCATAAATCTAATGGAAATACATCGACAGCTGTAAATTAAACCCCATTGCATTAGACAGTGCTGCAAAAGCAGTAGTTTAAAGCCTCAAATGATTGTARTGACCTTCTGGCCGTGGGCTCAATGATCCTAACGTTGAACACTGAGTACAACCCAGTTTGCTGTGCTCTGGGGAACAGTGCTACACGAGTCACTTTGTATTTTCCCTGCTAAATAATCAATATTGACACTGCTTAATGAAAATTAAGGGAGTGGATACACTTGTCATTTGCCTCTTTTCCACAAATAAATGCCTTCTAATTCTGGCTAGGCTGGCAGAGACTTCTGCCTAAGATAAAATAAATTTTAGAAATATGGCTGAATTCAAGGAAGAKCAGACCAGAGTATCATCACCAGAACACTGAGCACTAGTAAATAAAAAAAATGTGATATACACAGACAAGCCTTCCCATCTGTCTCCAGTATCCACCATCTTTTTARTATTTTTACAGCTCTACCTATACTCTTTTCATTTTGATTGTGCTCAGAAAAAGCTCAAAACCAATTTAACATAAGAATCAATTGGTCTTTTTGCATCAATGCYCAGCTCTTGGTAAAGTAAGAAAGTAAAAGATTTTTGTAACTCTGCATAAAGTTTTCAGTGTATATTCATAGYTTGCCACAATCTTATTTCACTGAGCTTAAGGCCAGAAGGGGTCATATATCAACTAGTATTGCTTCTTAAAGGCAACTACATTTCCTCCATTTCTTCCTCCATTGAACCTGTCACTTTGTGTCTTTAAGTGTMTATTTTATGTATTTCAGAAAGGCAATTACTGTTGATTTTAAGACATAAAAGAGACTATCCAGCAGGGTTTTTTTTCTAATTCTTAAGCATCCTCACCATTAAATTATTTTCTACTCCTTTAGTTTCTGAACAGGAGCCAAGGAGCAGCTCTTAGTTATGCTGAAGAACTGAAGAACATTTTGATACTCAGTGTCCACTTAATCAAATTACTTTGTCTTTATTGATAAGCTAAGCAAATTCACACAGTCCAGTCCTATCCCTCTCCTGCCTTAGCTCTCCCCAAGACTGCAAAGCCAGCACAAGCAACCAGACCAACTCTTCTGGTCACCCTCTGTCCCTCAGCTGTTTCTCTTTTCTGCCTGCATGGTATTTGTGCACCTGGGTGGTGAATAAGTCTAAAATACCGTGGTCCAAAAGAAGGAAAAGAATCAAGGGAGGAAACAATGCAGATCTGGAAAGGTTAGGGTTGCCCTTTTTAGGAAGTGCTGTGGTTTRTGCCAGCTTCATGCCAGCTTGTACAATGGTGAGATAATACACTCTGTTCAGCTCAACAGTCTTTTAAAATTTTTTTTCCCCAAATTTCTCATCTCAGATATTTCAAAATCACTCTTAAAGTATGGGCTCAGGAGGTRAAAGTCATCTAAGAGTATCAGTCCTGCCAGTGGCACTTGCCAAAGCAAAACCACCTGCCAACTGGTAGCCATTATTCTCATATTCATTTTTCTCCTCTTTACATGGCCACAGTTCTCATTCACCTTTTCCACAGTACTGGACAAGGACTCAGGTGGAATAGCTTTCACATTATGATGTTTAAATAGTTTTCACGGTTACCTGATTTACAAAATACTGTTCCCTCCAGCCATGGCATCCTAAATTACTTAGGAAACATGAGCACAACTYCTGTAAAGAGAAATGTATGTTCATAATTCTCATATAGCATGACTTCACACAAGTACACATGAATAAAGATTAGTTCCACTCTCACAGCTGTTTAATACAATTGACATGGGGAATAATTTCTTGCCTGGAWATATATTTTTTKAAATATTTCATGTTCCTTTTAATCATTTTCATGTGCAGAAATGGAAAATTAAATGTCATAGAAAGCTGGGGTTTTTTTGTGAAGAAATCACTGCATCACACGTGAATATGAGAAGTATTTACTTCCCCTTACACTTTATTGCTTCTCTCCTTTTTGAAAATGGCTTCTCATGTGTTTGAATGATGAATTTTCCCTACTGCACATGGAAAACAATCTGCAGATAATATTTTCCCAGCAAATATCCATACCATCCTTGAAACAGTACACGCTGCATTGTTAGAAATGCAGAGTAAAATTTTTGTAGACAGACTGGGAAGGAAACTGCCAAGAAGGCTTACAGACCAGCACATCACCAGCACAACAGCTAGGGTGGAGATAAAGGGCAGTGTCTCCCATCTCTTCAGTTAYATCAGGCATTCAAACATGCTGATGAAGAAACCTAAGTGATTGTTTTGTGCTCCACTTCCACAGCAAATGAAAGGAAACAAAAAGAGCAGTGTCATTGCATAAGAAATGATGACTGTTCCCCTGGTAATTAATGTTGAAATACATTTAAATCAAGGTACTTATAGACCTCTAGAGTGTATGGTTTTTTATTGGGTTTGTTTTTCATTTCTTCCCCACACTACTCTATAACAACTGATATTTCTTAATAATCKATCTTATTAATTATTATTCAGGTTTATAGGACTCCTTCTAAGTAGACATTCTCTGATTAAAAGCTCTTTTGGTGATCTTAATTTCTATATATGGAAGCTTTTTAAAGACAAACCTGTGTCTAAATTTCATGTAAAATAATCTAGTATAAGTCACTGAAAATAGCRTTTTTATGGGGGTTTGCAATGATTTTGTTAGTCTTACAATAAAGTTCAGAGAGGCAATCTAGTGTTATGCATAACTGACATGAAAAGTTGATGTCTGTTAGTGCTACCTTTTTTTGTATTTTTGTATTTTAACAGAACCCACAAATGAAGCCTGGTTCAGAAAAGCTCAGTCAAAGGAYCAGGGCTGTCTGAGCAAAGGGAAAATGCTGCCATGAAGCTGGTAAAAACTGAACTATTCCTCCTATTTAGCTCCTAGTGCACAGGTGTCCCCAGCAGGAGAAATGGTTTTCCTTGGAAGTGACCTCAGAACCACCTTGCCATTCTGTCCAACTAAAAGGATACCCATTTTATACAAAGGAGTATAAGCTTCTTCTCTGTGATAAGAAAAGTCTTTCACTCTTCAGGGCTACAAAGAAACTTTATCAGTATTTATATATCAGATTTAAGACAAAAAGCAGATGAGAAGCACTGGTACAACTATGTGAGGATTTCACACTGCTTCATAGTGAAGTAATGAAACAGGATTTGTACAGACAAAGTATCTTTTCTTTAGGCAAATTGATGATAAGCAGGAAAAAGACAGATAAGAATGAGACCTTTCTTATCTAAAGAGTTTATTAAACTCTGAAGAGTTTATTATCTAGTGCCTCTCTGCAAATTTTCCTTGTTTCTTTTTTTTCCCCTGAAAACCTCCAACATCCCATCCACATGCAAGGAAATTCCACAGAGCCTCAAAATCAATGATGAAATCTCTAAGGGATATACTGAAGTCTCTCATAGTAACACACCATCAAACACAAAATTTTCAGGGATTAACATTTTGTGGCTCATTGGCTTCGGAATAGAGGGGTGGGTGAATATCCTGTTTTGATGAAAAGACTTCCCAAAGCTTTACTGTATTCTGTAAAAATAGTTTCACATTGCTCCTTCTTGTACAATGACAGCAGACAGAGAAAAAAGCAATCAGGCTCACTTGTTTTCTTATGGAWCATACCATTAATTTGAAATTAGGAAATAATTCTAATAAAAGGCAGTTGTATACTAAATGGAGGAAATAATGWCTAGCCCTAGGAGTGGAAATTATCTATGCAGAATAGGGCTTGCCACCTCCATTAACCACCATTACATGAAAGCAAATTCCTGTAATGCTTTCAGTAGAGCCATGCAGTTTCAAAACAACATGCAAAAAAAAAAAAAAAAAAAAAAAAAAAAAAAAAAAAAGCCTGTTTTTATGTGAACCACCCCTGCCAGTCTCCCAGACTGCAGATACATCAATAATGTGAGCTGCTGCTTCCTGGCATGCACAGCCCTTTGCAGTCTGGGATAGACGTTACCACATTCTCCCRTAACCCTGCTCATCTGGGACATGAGGAAAGAAATGCAATTAACTTCCAGGAGAAGGGTTTTCAACTGAAGATTAATTACTGGGAGTACTGAAGTCCATTCTTCTAATTGCTATTAGGCATTAGAAATGTTCTGAAAATAAGGATGTTAGAAGGATATAAAGCTATTAGATAGTGTCCAAAGGAGGTCAATGCAAATGGTGAGGGGTTGGAGATGAAGCTGGAGGAGAAGCAGCTGAGGTCACTGGGTCTGTTAGCCTGGAGGAGATGGAGGGGAGACCTCACCAAAGTCTGCAACTTCCTTGTGGAGGGAAGAGCAGGGGCAGGTACAGATTTTTCCCCTTTGGTGACCAGCAACAGGACCTGAGAGAATGGTCTGAAGTCATGTCAGGGGAGGTTTAGGTTGGATATCAGAAGAAGATTCTTCATCCAGAGGGTGGTTGGGCACTGGAACAGGCTCCCCAGGGAAGTTGTCACAACACCAACCTGACAGAGTTCAAGAAGTGTTGGGGCAATGCTCCCAGGCACTTGCTCTTGGGGCTACCCTGTACAAATCCATGAGTTGGAGTTCAGTGACACTGATGAGTCCCTTTTAGCTTAGAATATTTTGTAATTCTATGATTCTAAGTATTTTTTACACAACATTTTTGACACAACTCTGCTCATATAAAAATAATTTTTTTTTTCAAAGCCACATTGAACTACTGAAAGATCAACAGCACATCTGTAGAAAGAAGTTATGGTTGCACAGATGAAAATGAAAATGTGAGTGTCAATTAGAAAGCTCTGAAATGGAATGTGAAAATTATCAGTCATAYAAAATGTATCCAAAATTTGCCAACTAGTCTGTAATCACAATTTATACGGTAAGAAAAGAAACTGTGTATAACAAAAGAGAGAAAGAGAATGAAAAGGTATTAACTGAAATATAACAGAGAATCAACTAGAGGAAGTAATTATTCACCTTTCACAAACATGACTTCTACAGAACTACTAGGTGTCTGGTACAAGTCAATACAGAATTGCTGAATTTTGTTTCAATGACTGCTTATGCTCTCTGCTTTTGCTTTCTACTGTTTTCAGTACAGGAAGTCAAAATTCATGGAAGTTGTCCCATTAGCACAGCTTATATATTATGAAGCAATCTGAAGCAAAATATTGCCATAAAGGCAAGTAAGAATGGRAAGCAATAGCTAAAAGCCAGTGAAAGGGGAAGCTCTGTGGGACTCTGTGTTGCACTGAACATTACAATWTATACTCTGAAAGCATTGGACTTTTTTAGCAGCACTTGTGAAACTAAGTGCTCTTTTCAGGTGACTTATTTTATACGATAAGAAATGCTCTAATAACTTGWGCGCTTAAACAAGGTTGGAAGCGTGACCTTCTGTGTGCATGGAGCTGGATAATGTCACTGACAGAGACAGATGTGGATAAAACTGCCAAAAGTCATCCTGGAGAAACTGGGACACACAGGACGTTTCGTGATAAGGAGAATAATTTCAGAGACAAAGAATATATATATATATATATATGCTACAGTGCAGATAACACATGAATTTCTATCCTTCCACAGGCCTGGGCAGGGTTGGTAACCTGTACCCCAAACATTTCAGCCAGTTACTGGCATTACATGGAGTAAAATGMTAGCTGATGCTGGGGGAGGGATGTTGTAACTGAAGAGTTTGAGTTTYTCAGTTACACATTTAAAGCCCAAAATTCAGGAACTGGATTCAGAATTGAACCCCTGTGTCCCACTTTTATGCACTTCTGTAATTTTAAGTACCAGTTCATGTATTATTTCCTTAACACTTTGTTCAGTAGTGTAACAATTCTGTATTTACTTGTTAACAACCTATGATTTCAGAAGACTGTGCCTGCCATTTCTCATGCTTGGAGTTCCACTGTTACCATAATCACATGCATGTTTTTAGTTGTTATCAAAACTTTTGCTGCAGAAAATTCTCCCTTCCCTAAGGAAAGGAAGGAAGTGMACTTTATCCACTTGCCCTCCTCRCAAGTGCCAAGGACTGTTGGGCTKMTATACATAAATTCAAATCTTTAAAAARCAAACAAACAAAAAGCATCACAGAGAAGTTTTCTTAAAAGCCAGGGATAGAACCTGGGAGTAAGAAAAGTGCCACACTTCTCACTTCTCTCTGCTCCATTGCAAAGTTTCTCTCTAGAATCTAACCTGGCACAAAACAACTTGAGTTCATGCCTTGAAAAAGCCTTGCTGGAGGCACTGCAGCCCCTCCAACAGAACTCCACAGCTGCCCTTGGTCAGTAACATCCTGGCACATGATCTTGTTCTTGGTTTGCAGGTGGAAATGGATAAARAGATTAATTCCAAGGCATCAGCAGTAAGCAGTGAATTGCTAGGTTAAGGTAGTGATGTAAATGGGCTTTGGATTTCATTTCAGATTTTTGTGCAGGATGAGCCTAAAAGTGACACAGGTTTTTAAAAATTACAATTTCTGAAGTTGTTTTGAAAGTGGCCTTAAAGGAGATTTCTTATGGTTACTTCTCCTCTTCATGATACATTAAAAAAAAAACCCAACCAAACACAAACAGACAAAAACTCCATCAATCTGAAGAACAGTCATATCTCCAGGAAAAAAAATCTTTCAGTATAAAGGAACCCATTTGTAGATATTCCTTTCAATGCCACATAAAGCTTGGATCTGCCTTCAGACTGTGGAATACATATAAGGAAGAAGGCATTCTGAAAAATTCACAGTTTACCAATGTTCTTCATTAGTAGATTTCTTCCCCACTTCATATCAATCAAAAGCATGCTGGGATGTTTGAAGGGCCTGKGAGGATTCATTTTGGCTAGAGGTGGGCTGGAGTTTTCCCAAATCTAAAGATTAAATATTGAAATAACATCCCAGCTGTCTTCAATTTTACAGGACGTTGATGCAGATAAACAGCATGACAAAGTGAGAAATGAGTTCAAGACAGACACAATTCCTGCCAGCAGGATTGCAGTCTGCTTACAGTAGGATGCCTAAACAGAGGGAAGGTRGAAATAACATAATCAGTTGCTTATCAGACCTAGGAACCAGAGTAAGTCTGATAGGACTGCTGTGAGAATTGCTATGCTTGGGGAATTTAACAGCAGTTTTGTGCCTATGAATGATCACTATACAAAATTACTTGAATGGCTMTTCACTCTCACTTGGCTTTGATGTGATAAACCACAGCCTGAATATGAACAAGGATTAGATTTCAAATAAAACCAAAATGAGGACAAAAARCTGACACATTGGGATGAGGCAGTTTTCAATAACCAAGACCTGGCCAAAAGAGACAYCCTTTGCTGCTGCAACAGTCCCTCAGCTCCTTGCAAATGTTTGGCAAGAAACAAATGGACACCTCTGGGTGGTCTCATTAGGAAACACAACATGGAATCAGTATGTCATGAGTTAGAAACAACTGCTAAAATGAGCAAGTTTCCTGACAAAAACCATTTCTGTCCAGTGGAGCCTAAGTCCATGAGGTATCTAGGAGCTTAGGGGGGGGCTGTGACAGTGATGCTAAACCCCATTTATTTTCCTCTGTTATAGCCTGGGTTGCTGGAGCAYGTCCCACTGAAGGGTAGGAGCAAAACTTGCAATTGGATTCTGTATTTGGCAGGTTGCCAAGGCAGAGAGCCCTGAGCTACTCACAGGGAGCCTAGCTTTCTGAGACATATTCAAATACTCCTGAATTTTCCTTTTTCTCCATCCCTTTATGGTATTTGAGAACATCAGTGTTCTGCAGCATCAGTACTGGTAATCTYACCTCAAGGTTTTTACAAGACCTATCAGGATTCTGAAAGTGTCAATTTTTGTTCCAAAGGTAACTTAATCTTTCACATATTTAGGTGGTAAAAATAATTAATTATTTTTGATACCTGTGGATAAATCCCATTCACAGACAGAACTTCTTTTTTTTTCCCACAAGCATTTAAAGTGGCAGGTGATCAACCAGTGACCAAAGTAATATACCATGGACTCTCTGCAAATAAACAGAAATTCTTCATCTGAAGTTCTAAAAAAACTGTGTTTTTATTTAAATCAGATGGCAAGGAGACACATAGGGTCCAGTGTGACCTATAATTTGTCAAATATCTTAACAACAATAAATGCTGCCTCCTACAGAAATAGCCTGTTAACAGAAATAAATACATTACTTAAAAATCTCAGAGATGAAGCTTCCCAGCTTCCTAGCTTGTTTACAAAGTGGAGGAAAACCTCTGAGATACAGTCTGCTCATTTGTACACCTACCTTGTCTACTGTTTCTGAGGGCAACACCTCAGAGCCGTCTCTAAGGAACACAGGGAGGGGATGGCTTGTTCTCTTTACTGCTCTTTCCCTTTTTCTCTGACCACTGTCATCTTGCTGCATTATTTCTAGTTTGTAGGGTTTGAGTTCTTCCACACTGTTCCATTTCTTACCTTTCCCCAAGTAAACTAGGATATATTTTATGTTCCCATTAAGCCACTGGATATGTTTAAGCATAGACATCGACAGCCACAAACACAGCTGAATTTCTTCAAGGCAAGAAAGATTAATTCTAGCCCCAAGGACTTAGTATTTATAAATGTAAACTGTAGTTAAAAAACAAATTCAAATAAGGCCTGATTATTTTATTTCTGTGGTTTGGATAAATTTGTGATCTGATGAAAAGACGCAGAGGTTTCATTCCTTTTTATCACTAACTATCCTTGTGATCCAGCTCTTTTTTTGGAGTTTGTTTTTGGGTTTTCTTCTTTCCTTGCATTTTTAATTTTTTTTTAATGAATTCACTAGTGTAGTCAAKACTAAATGGTACTGGAGACCATAATCACTAGCTTTTGTTGATAGTTTATTTTAAAAAGGAAACCTACTGTCAGGTAGGATGGATTCACACAACTGGGGGTGCTGCAGTTCTGTTGCTACAGTGT
The DNA here is from genome assembly GCA_902810485.1 of Alauda arvensis. NCBI lineage: Eukaryota > Metazoa > Chordata > Aves > Passeriformes > Alaudidae > Alauda > Alauda arvensis. The sequence continues at coordinate 23,955 of CADDXX010000422.1, read as the reverse complement.
GTTGAGTACAACTGTGTTAACTATCTTGTATTTCCCTGTGTTGAATTATCTACAGGAGTGTTTGTCGCATTTCTCAGGCCCAGGGAGAGTTGGGATGCTGTGGGCAGTATCACCTCTTCCTTCTCTGGATTCACTACTTTAGATGGTAAATAAACAGAACTGCAAGTGACAGGGATTGCTGTTGARGACCATCAGACAAGCACAAAACATGAACTGAGGTTGAATTACTATTGGCATGAACAAAAATCCCAAGAAACAACACAATGGAAATCCCCACAAATGCTAGAAGAGTATTCAGCTTGCAAAAACAGGAGGAAGTTTTAGAAGTTAAGCTAGACTATACAGGACTCTTCATCCCTTGTGCATTTGTACTGTGATGTAGCTTTAATTAAATTACCATATTTTATTGTTTCCTGTCTCATTCAATGAACAAGGAGTTACTCAGTCTGTATATATCATTGCTATTCATGGTATAGCCTCTGGTTTTATTCTCCACACATCAGTTAAGTCTAGACTGACTAGAGAAATGATTAATTTCTGTATGGACACCTTCTGCAGTTTAAGCAGGCTGTTTAAAATGTATCACAATCATCAATAAATGTGTTTGTGAGAGTAGGTATCACATCCATTTTACACRTAGGTGAAGGAGCCATAAAGAAATTAACACTCGTTCTATTTAATTTTAATCCATTCAAATGACAGCTTCAAATTATTTTATCTACTTCTATCAGAACATTTAATTCTAATTTGTCATACCTTGCAAATATTTTTCTTTGCATTAACAATGTGTTTCCTGTACACAATTTTCCAGATTTAAAACTGTGAGAAAGAACCAGAGCTGTTATCACGTTGCATCATACTGACACCTGTGTGTGTCACCAGCAAGGTAGGACACGTCTGATCTCCTTCACAGACCTGTGCCTCTGCACCTAGCAGAGTATCTTACATGAACAGCAAGTATTCTTTCTCTGCATGGGCCTACATTAGAGGAGATGGCAAACTTCATCATCAGGGCTTTCCACATGAAACTGTCTGAAGTGCTTTATAAATATGGATATATATACATGGATATAACAAGAGCTTCTCTTGTTAAATTAGGCAGTGTGARTCACCCCATTCCTAGCCAAGTAACTGAAATGCAGAGACACGGATTTTAAACTCCCCAAATTAYTGGAAGTGCCCTTTAAGTTTGCAGGTCCAGCTTTATTTTCCAGAGCACATAACTTTTTCCTTTTTTTTTCCCCCCCCATTCTTTCTTGGTGTGAAAGATGCTCACACTGAAGTCAGCTGTCAGCATGTCCACTTGATCTGCTCTCAGAAATGTCCCTTAGGGCACTTGAAAAATTTTGGGGTACCTCACCAGAAAACACTTCTGCCATAGATGTCACGTACAAAGTCCGTGCCCAAGGACATGGAAGAGGCCAGTTCTGTGGTGTGACATTTGGCATTTCTGGTCATGAGGCAGTATCTTATTTTCTACAAAGATGTGCCTCTGTCACAGACATTTGTTCCACCCCTGCACCAACCAGTGACAATAGGAATCCCTCCTGGGTGCTCTAAGAATAGTTTTAAATCTTTGGTCTGGGAGCATTTCTGCCCTTCTGAACACAAAYTGGGGAGGGGTGCTCCTGTATCAGCACCCACTGTCTGCTTTGTACTGTGTCTGCCTTTGAAAAGACAATGATGTGCCACAGACAGAAATGTGCCACAGTATGTTCCAGTCAGGTCCCTTGCCTGGACAAGAGGATTCCACCCTCTCCCTCTCAGACTGGGCATTGACTGCATTAGCCCTTTAGTTAGGAAGTTATGGAATTTACAGAGACCCCACGGACTCCAATCTCCTCACAGAGATATTAGGGTACCTGACATGAAGTTCCAGCAAGATGCTACCTTTCATCCAGTGAAACCCAAATGAGGTTGCATAGAAATGAGCAGAAGTGGGCAAGCCTGGACTTACCATGAAACAAYAGGGCTGCTGGAAACAAGAGCCAAAAGAATTATTGTATTGGCTCATTCCCAAAGAATTACCTCCAACAGCCAGTGTAGATTGGATGAAACTGCTGAAACCTTTCAGAGGAAAAGGCGTAAATGGCACATTWGCATAGCACAGACACAGTTTGATTCTTCAATGCACTCATAGGGAGTTTATATCTCTGGCACTACAGGAATTTTTATCTAATCATTTTAAACTAATTTCTTCATTTCTGATTCTCATCTGGATATTRTTAAATAGTGAAAGCTGACAGAAGTTGCCAGTCAGTGCTGTTACATTGGTTACCACTGTGGCTCCTGACATCCTCCAAAGGTCTCTCTGATGGCTTTTGGCTTCTGTTTTCAGATAAAGTCTCCTTGCTAGCCACAGCAAGCAGTCCTGAAGGTTGATATTTCTTCATTCAGTCAACYCTCCACCCTKAMTACCAGCATTAAGTCTAGGTRTATCTTCCCCATCTAGAAATAYCTCRCATTTTGATTTTGACAAAGGCTTGAGTTCATTATAGGATGAAATATCAATTTGGTGTGGRTATGATCTTTTACTTTAAAAACATGCTAATATCTTTCCTATGACTTTTAAGTTCTGACTTTGAAAGGATGCAAGATTGATCTTCACAATATTTTAAAAAGAACAGTGACAAAGAAAGGTTGAAAGTCCCCTTTGAGAATTAATTATATATTTTAAATAAATCATATTAGAGATGAAAGGCTTTCTTAATGCACACATTTGAGGCAAAATCCTCATTCCTTTTAAGCACTGATTGAGKAAAAGGACTTACAGGAAAATGGACAGAAGAAAAGCAAAAGATGGAAATTTWACAGTAATGATATTTTGAGATCCTTCAGGGAAAAAAATCAAGTAATATACTTAACAAAGTATATTAGAGAAATAGAAATACTATCTTCTCGTATATAAGCTTAAATAATACAATAAAACAAAATAATTCGTTGAAGTTGATAAAAATGAAATCAATTATTCTAACTAGATTCAAATCTAATCACACCTTCTAATAATAAACTAATGAAAAAATGAGTTGACTCAGCCTAATCAGAGAAAGCAAAAAAACACTCAACCCATTCCCTTGATCAGACAACATTCATCATAACTCTTTCTGCACATCTCTGCACACAACAGCAGCAAAAATCAGCACTCATCTCAGCCAGAACTGTTTTCTAATCACCCAATGCCTGAAGAAATTGGCTGAAATACTACCAAAGGATTGCATCTTTTATTTTTTTTTTAGTTAAAAGGCTGTTGTAGCTTCACACATTAATGGTTTGTCCTGGTGTGTAATGGGTTATGTCTAACCTGCAGAAGGTTASACAGCCTGCATTAACAGGGAAGCACTGAAATGGAATATGAACTTCTCTGAAAGTTTAACCTTACTGAGTGTTTGCTGTTTTGCTGTCTCGAGAGACCTGCCTGAATTACATTTTACATCTAGACAGTTTAATAAGGTGGGTTTGGTTTTTGGTTTTGGTTTTTTTTTTTTTTTCAGTTTCACAGAACCTCATTAAGATCATTGTCTTTATGATAACCCTTTAGGACATTTTTTCTTTATTAGYAACAGAGTCAGAACCCTCTTTGCAACCATTTTGCCCAGCCACAGCTCTTCAGCTGGGCTTTTATTGACTAGGACAGGACTTTCTGTATATGTGAATACTCATCTGGGGACCCAGACATTTTACTCCACTTAAAAGCAAAAAGATATTCCCATAAGTGCAACCTGACTGAAATTTTCCATACCTTTAGAGAAAATAATTTCTTTTACTCTTGTTTTCTGGAGTGCCMAGTATCTTCAGGTTTGTGCTTCTGTGCAGGAAGACCTGTGGCTGYAGACCTTGAAGGGTCACTCAGCAGAGCAGACCTCTGGAAAACCTGGCAGAGGTCTTTGGCTGTGTCACCACCAGAGTTTCCCAAAGCTGGGATATTTACAAAACATTGCTGTTTCACCAGACTGCAGGATTTCCCCRTAGATCTGGAGAGCTTCCAGTTTCCTTTGATATGGATGCCATTTTACTGGATGGAAACCCCTGGATTTTGCCCAAGTAGTTCATGCACTTACTAGTCTGAATTAAATTCAGATCTTTAAACTGAAAATATTCCTCTCTCAAGTTTTATCTGACTGTGGCCCTCACCCTGGTATGACAGGAGGCAGTGGAGTCAATCCTTGTCATTTTTACAACAAGTGCATAAAAATCTGGGGAATGCTATCTGCAAGCTACCTGGAAGCTTGTGTTACAATCATCAGGGTCATTTTTCTTCTCTTCTCTCCCATTCCCAGCATCATTCCCATCAGGACTTGGTTTTGGCTGAGAAGCAAAGAAGTCTTTTAGATCATTTACTTCCTTTCCTCAGGCCTTCTGCCTGATTTTTTCTGAAACACTTTTCCGTAGAAACAATAAAAAAATACAATTTTTTATTTTAATTGAGAAGTACTGAACAAGGTTAGCTTCAGTTCTTGCCAGGCATCAGTCTGATGATTTGTACTGGCAATTTATCATCTGAGTCACTTGCCAGCAGGAACAAGAGTCCCTGAAACTAACCTCTCCACATCATGCTAAATTTCATTACATTATTTTTCCAGTAAAAACTTGCTTCTTAAGAGGAGAAGAAAAGGTTATAAATAGGTTAGACACATCTCAAACCCTTGAGGGTCATTGTCACAAACTTAGTTATTTCTTTAATCCTGACTAGCAAATAGCATTTTTCATTCTTCACGTTCTGCATGTTTTAACTAAGTACCTGACTTCAAAATTATTTAATCACATTTTATCACCATGAGCATTAATATCACTCCTAATTAACTACAAAATAACTGAAATATTCTCAATCTAAAACCTTGGGAAGTCTGAATGAAAAATTTTGTTTAGCACACAAGATTTCTGAATCTTCTAKGTCTGARAAACTGGTCTAGAATACTCAGATGAAAAGACTATTTTCTGATAATTTTATCCTTCCTTCTCAAACAGAAATAGCTACTCTCCTGATGTTCACCATTTGTGTCCTATGTCCTCAGCAGGTCTAGAGAATTTTCCAGAAAGAAAATGATTAGAAAAAAAACAAAAATTTATCACATTTTTCCAAAAACCTTAGAGCGCTCACTTGGAATTCAGTCAGAGCAGGTGCATGGCGATACAAGCACATTCTTGCTTGCAGAAAYAAGTAAACAAGAGGCAGTTCTCTCATAATTTACTATGTCTCAGCTATTGAACAGAGGGGCCCAGTTCTTCAACTCAGATGGAAATACAACAGAGAACTGAAGCAGGAATATTGTACAGCTTTCTACAGAGACAAGATAAAATAGATGGACTGCATCTGTATGTTTGCTTTCTTATGTCATATCAGGGATGTATCAACAAAATAAGAATGATAAAATATATGATCAAATGCCTGGATTGTTGCCCTCTGTAGAGGTCTAACCTGAGTCCTCAAAGCCTTCATTTACAGTAAGTTGTCTCCTCACTATATTTTTCTCAAAGGGATCACTCATGTTTTTAAGGTGAGGATCATACTGCCTCCTAGGAAAATGCAGTCTGAAGTTGCTTTTATGAAATAAAAGTTGCCATGAAAAGTTACTGTTTTCTATGATTYTTCTCAGTCAAAGGAAACCCCTCCATGTAACTTTTGAAACTAATGGAATTTTCGTATTATTTAAAACGCAACTTAAAAACTTATATACAGCAGCTTATATTGTGTGCAGCCTTATAATGTTCTCAGCATTAGCCCCAGAGAGGGAAATGGGTAATCTATACATGTTTTCATCTGTAAGCATTGTTGAAGACTAAATCCATGAAATCTCTTTGTCATTRTCTTCCTGTCACTCTCATGCACACAACTGCTCACAGCTGCTCAGGACCTCAGCTCGATGCCAGCTGGATCAGCTGGCCTCTAGTAAGTCCTCTTGTCACACACTCCTAGGTGTCTGCCACGTAGGTAAGGAAGTACCTGAGGATCATGTTAAAATCACTTCTGTGATTTTTTTWTTTACTGATAMAAAGGATTYTTTACCACTTAAATCCTCTTTGGCYGTGCAAATMAYACGTGCTAAATTTTGCAATTTCTTAAAGGAATGATCCCATTTAAAACCATGTCTGTTTTGGTATAATAAGCTTTTAAATTTGTGTAGCTATTCACTGATTAATGATAATGATAGAATTATGTAGTCTTTTATCAGGTTAGGTATTACATCCTGATTAAAAAAACGGGACAGCAGGTTATGTTAACATACARCATCTGTGTGTTGCATCAGATAACTCTGCAAAAAAAGCACATTTTTCATATGCAGTTATGGGACACTGACATATGACCAGCAAKTGTCCTATTAGCTACTGCCATTCAGTGTATTTTTTCTGCATGTCTAAAGCAATTTGGAAGTATATTTACTTAGCTCTAGGCTCTGACTGTCTCCTTCATCACAGAGAGGTTCATACTGCTGTTGGTCCCCTTCTCTTGGCAGCATCACTTTTTTTGTGCAAATGCACTGACATGATGTGAGAGATCAAGCCTTCCCAAAACCTGCTTGCAGTGACACAGACCTGAAGGTATCCACAGCTGGTGTCCTGAAAAGAACAGCGACAACAAAAGTATCCACCATGGGAGCATKTAACTTCAGCAAGTAGGGCTAGATAAGGCTGAGGAAGCTGCTTAGAAGAATATTAAGAAGCAGTGGTTAAATGGGTAAAATGCTCCCAGGGCATTTAGCTTTATGTTGTCTTTTACAATATATGTATTGCAACTATTAGAAAAGACCACTGTGGAAAGGATTCTATTCCCTGTTCTTCAACATCAGTATGTCTAAACAGAGGAATCAGTGAGACTTAAAAAAGAAAAAATAGCATCTGAGCAGGGAAAGCTGCAAGTAGGTTATATGTTCCACAGCCTGGCTGATGGATATGCTCTGAATCTGGAAAAAGGAAAAACAAATGTGATTGCCAGTGCTCTACCAAAATGATGATGGAGTAATAGATGACCAGTTTTTACAAAAAGCAAGGTAAAGTGACAGCAATAGAGGGGAAATGGCTTGCAGCTGTGCTAACAGCAGGTTTTTTACCCAAAGTCTGAGGAAATTAAAATATATGATTGCTAAACTAATTGCTGTGTGTGGTGTATCATTTCAGTTAACCTTGGTGCTGAAAGGATGGAATGAGCCACATTTGACAATTTTTAAAGAGGGGGCTCAGGAGGAATCCGTGAATTACAGGCCAATAAATTTGATGATGCTGATAGGCAAAATGACAGCAGGCAAAGCTGAGAAGGCCAGCAGTGGACACAGCAACACCCACTGTAAAGAGGAAAGACTCAGCCCCTCTCAYACAGTGAAGAGGGATGTCTGCCCATTTATGCCTCATGATTTTTACATATCCCATTTTATGTCTCACTGCTGGTAAAATTCATCTGCTTCTGGTTCTTGATTATAACTAATGCCATTCACATTTCAATGGGCTATACATGTTCCCTCTATTCCCTCTAGGTGTAAATGACACAAATCCAGATGATAAATTCATTCTTTCTCTAAGAGAAAATAAATACATTTTCTTGCACCCAAGAGACCACAGCTGCATGTTTTTCATTATAATAATTCAAAGATTTTCTGTGTTCTTCAGCCAAGGAAAAAAAACTATTCTTTCTGAGCTTAAACTGCTCCAACTAGCTAATTTAGGAACATTTGGTGTTCTACAGCATTTTGCAGTTGCCCTCAGAGAGCAGCTGAAACGCAAACTTTTATTTTAAGTTTGGAAATTTATGCATCCGTTAACAATGACATTGAAAATAATAGTTTGGACACATTGGAAAGATACAGCAGTTAGGGGAATACACTCACACATTTGTTTTAGTCAGAAAAAAAGAAAGAGCCATAAACTATAAAAAACTGGAAGTAATTTTAAATTTTTTTAGGATGTATCAAATTCTTCTGAAAGTGAAATCCTGTATTCAACAGAAAAAAAMCAAAAATTGAAGATCTTTTTTGGGAGTTTAAGATCTTAGACTACCAGTCTTTCACAGAAAATTTCACAGAAAATTTCTTTTCTCCTAAAGAAAAGTGCTTTGTCTTGAAATTGCAGAGCATTTTAATTATGTTTGGAATTTTTACTGTGATTTTCTTCCATCTATTTAGTGAAGTATTAACATCTTCATAAATAAAATTCACATGGAGATTTTCTGAGTCACTTCCCGTTTGTTTTTCCCATCTATTATCACTGTCATCTCAACAGTAAAATGAAACTAAAAAGCTTGGTTTTTCGAATGCTTATGTAAATACGTTTTGCACTGCTGGTGTTTAATTCTTTATTCAGTTGATGAATAGTATCCATTGCCATGTCTGTGAATGCTGAAATGAAAAGATTTTGAAAAGCCAAACAGGTGGTGAGATACTGTAACTTCTTTTCCTTGAATTTATCTAACTATCCCAAGCCTTGTTTYATTCTCTGTATAAGAAATCAGCATKATTTAYTTSTTATAACTTCAAGAAAATAGAATCCCATAACACAGCATTTCTATTCATAGTGTACAGGATGTATGTACCAAAACTGCTAGAGACAGTGAAATCAWTGTGGGAGAGGAATAAAATGGGGAAAAAATAATAAAAAAATAAATAGATGTTTACAATCTGAATATATCTTACAGAACTCTTGCACTGCCAGTCTGAATTGTTTGGAACAGTCAGAGAGCCGCCTTTGTAATCTTATTCTGTCAGCCCTGTGCCTAAGCTTGGTGATCTTGGCTGTTTGCTCTGGCACACAAGTCTACTGTGAAGGAAAAAAGGGGGACACAGCTTCCCTGAGTTCTACTGTGTTTTACTGTGCCACAGATACTAAGGAATTTCTCAGCCTGACTGAAGAAGCACTGCCTATATTCCAAAATGAGAGGAATTCCAGGTTCTTTGCTTTGAAAATATCTTCCAGACTAAAGAAAGAAGGGAAGCTCACCACAAATGACTGCATAGAATTAAATTCATCTGCTACAGAGGGATAGAGAATTCAGCAACACCTTCTGAGGTTTGAATAAATAACGAGCAGTATAAAACTAGATCCTTTAATATGMAGTTGTAGCAGCAGGAAAAATTATATAGAATCAATGTACCAAATTAAGTACATCAAACTAAATGTGACCTCTCATCTCACAATCAACTCAGATTATCTAATTAATGATGAGAATRTTGAAAAAATCTTAGGCTGCAGGTAGGGGAAGACATTTTTAGCATCAGTAAAAATCTGCTCCTGAAAACATGATGAGGCCAAAGGACTGCAACCATGCAGCTAAGAGAGAGCAGAGTGGTGCTCATACACTGAAAATAATAATAATAATAATAATAATAATAATAATAATAATAATAATAATAATAATAATAATAATAATAATAATAATCGATAATCGATAATCGATAATCGATAATCGATAATAGATAATTGAAAGAAAACATTGATCTGGCTTGGAAAGCATAAGCATATATGGCAGTTATATGCACTTCATTGAAACTAAGTAGAGGTACCAAGGATAAAGTCCAGTGATTTGTCTCAGTGGATAAGAGAAACATTATATAAGCAACATAAACTGTAAAACATAAGGAAGGATTGGCACATCTTTTGGAGATAAGCTAAATAGGCCTCTACTCAGGGGCTCAATGATCAATAAATGCCTTTCCTGTGTGATGTTACTTACGTCTTCCTGAGCCTTCAAAAATTGTTTTTGCCAAAATCTTTCTCAAAGACATTGTGCAATGCACCTTCTTTTATAACAGGAGTTTCTGTAAGGCAGATGTACCCGACAATGGTTCCTGTTAGTTCTCAAACAGCTTTCATTTTGGGTACTTCACCTATATATGAACGCAGTGTGCTAAGTTCCCATTTGTGTAAATGATGAAGGAAATTCTTGTTTCACAATATTTCATACCAATCTTTCTGAGGTAAAAATGATCAGAGAGGTTTCAAATCTATTAAAAATCAGCCTCAATTTATTCTGTTTTAAAATGTCCCCAGGGACCTTTTCAGTCACTGCTTTTAACACTRGTTCTCCTGTTCTGTCTGCTCCTCTGTAGTTCTCTCTTTTTAATAAACATCTTCGTTATCACAATTGGCTTAGCCTGAAAAAATGCAAGTTTTCCTTGGAGAATTTTTCTGCAGAGTATAAAGCACATTGCCTAAACTGTTTCAGAGCTACAGATCATTAAAAATAAATTACTCACTTTGAATATTTTAAAAGCCATTGCTATAAAGCTTAGAGGTAGCTATCTGGCTAGCTATAACTTGGAAATTGCCATTAAAAGGAGAAATAGAAATAACTGATAGTGAATAGGGCTTGTTTATAGTTTATGAAAGATTAGTTGGACACATATAAGTTAACACGTCATTTGTATAACATGTTAATAAGTATTTTGTGTGGAGTTTTTTTTTACTTGTCTTTTGAGGCTTTTTCTTTGTTTGTTTTCAACAGAGAGAAATRGAAATAAAACCAGGAGTTAATTTTTGGTGTACTTGAGCAAAACTCTATTTTTCCTGGTGAAGTCAATTAATGAGGAAGAATTTGCACTTCAAAAGTGACCCTCCATCACTGCCTCATTCCACTCAGGGTCATAACTAACTTGTGAAAATAACAGAAATATTCACACGAGTCATAAAACTTCCCTTGATCATTCCCTGCCCACCAGGGTGAGTTCCCAACAAGCTAATGGTATCTATCTCCAAATTATTTTGGAGMTATGAATTGACTCAGCCCTCCTTGGGATAGTTTTGACTTTGACTTCAAGCAAGCATCATGTGCTGGAAAAAACCTGAGAAACGAACAGAAAAAAGTCATCACTGCCTCGTTCATCTTTCTCTTAATCAAAGCATGGTTAAGAGCACGTCAGGGATCTGCAGAGGCACTGRGCCTGCTGGGCAGAGACATCTCAGCCTCCCACAGCCTGACCCTGCAGCTTGCACTTGGCAGGCAGCTGTGGCAGACACATCTTGCCCACCCATACATGTTGGAGCAGACACAAGAAGGAAAACATTTGCTTGGTTTCCAAATATTTGCTTGGATTCTTTTCCAAGGAAGCAAGTCTTGTCAGAAAAATGCAAAGAGATGTAGAGAGACAAGTAAGGGGTCAAAATTCTGCCCTGTTTCCTTGCCTACCCTTGGATGGAGATAAAAGTGGGGATAGTCCATTTTGCTCCTCTGCACATTTGAAGATGATAACCAGGCTGCAAATAGTGGAGCTGAATGACAAAACTTTTGACCCTCTAACCCTTTTTCCCACAGTCATACATGGGCTCACTGCCTTTGAACAGCCTTTTACAAACACAAATAATAGGCTCCCAAAAATRAAAATACTAATTTCCCAGTTAAATKGCACTTCAGTGGCTCTATTACYTTYCTYCAAAGAAYACACTGGCAAYGTATTGRTCAGACTTTTGCTGACTACTTCTCTGGTGTAAACTTTCTTTATTGAAGAAAACACAAACACAAAGGAAAGGTTTGAAGTATCATTTTCTGGTAATTGTTTTGGATTTAAGACTCCAAACAACACTTGTTGACAACTAGAAGATGCACACAGCTGCCCAGCTCTGCCTCATTCTCTCCCTACCTGCCCTGATAACAAGATTTCAGATATTCAGCTTCGTGCTATTACTGTTGGGCATCTCTAACACGGGGAAAAAAATGGCACTAATGCTTTTTCCATCAAAGGAAGCCCTTCTAAGCTCATGCCAAATTTGTTGGTGTAGCTTTTTTTTTTTTGCTTTCCTCTCTGCCCAATGCTCTCCCCCTCTTACACTAAACAATGAGTGAGCAATAGTAAAAAGGTGCCCCTAGCACTGTTCTTTCCAATATGATATTGTTTCACTATATGAGTTTTCTTTTTTTCTTTTTTTTTTATTGGAAGGTTTGACAATGCAAGTGACAAACATCTGAATGTATGTTTTTTCCTCAAAATTAGAGTTTGGTAAGCTTACTTGRGGTCAAAAGGGCAAAGGGGAAGGCATATAGAAACCCTTACATCTGGGGAAATGTAGTTGTACAAAACACAGCACAAAACCTGATAATGGGCAATATATTTTTGCCAGTTGATGCTTTTCTAGCTGTAAGCCTCCAGTTTATGAAAGAGAATCKTCAGTTTGTACTACAGCTCTAGGTTAGTGATTAGTAGAAAATTTTTATTTCACACGCCACTTGTTATTAATGATTACAGTATTTGTTTAATGACTAGTCTATTTTTTCCCATGTTCCCATGACAGCAATTATCACATTGTTTAAGATATTGTGATTAAGGATGGTAATTTTAAAGGGTGTAATTTACTTCTGATTGCTATATTGTGTCCCATGAATAGCTATGCTTCCTTGTGGTGTACACTATCGTGGCAAAAAARAAGAAAAGAGAGCCTTGCCTGAGGCTTGGTGAAGGAGAAGGAAATTAAATGTTAACGTGAAAGAAAGCTTCTGTGTAAACACAAAATTGCTTGCTTGGGATACAGCACTCTCAGATGGTCATTGTGTAGTTCAGATAAAGAAAAACTGAGGASAATCTGGAATCATGTGTCTTCATAAAAATTTTCTTTTAATCCTTGAAAATTATTCAAATCCTAACAGAATACCAGTTGCTTAAATTGCCTACCTACAAAAGCAATATATGTTTATTTACATGAAGTAATACAGGCAATACTGCTTGATGACAGTAAACTATTACAGCCTTGCATGAGGCATCTGAGTTACTCTTATAAGTGAATATTCTTTCAATTTCCTATCATCAAGTATATAACATCCTAGGCTAAAAATAACTACATTTCTTTATACCCCCCTGTATTATATAGGCTACATTACAGATGGCTCCATTATCCTAAAACACGAATTACAAAAGTTGAGAGGTTTCTGAAAYAGCTATTTCCCTTGTACAACACAAGCAAAAAGTCTTTAGCAAAAAGCCCTTTAGTTTTCTGCCTGTCATGTATGCAGATGTTTTTGTCAAYATATTTACTCCAGCRGTGAATAAGAAAGAAGKAGMAAACTAGAAACACTGTCACCTTTCTCTCTTCCAGCTGTCTATTGGAACAGAAAGAAAAACCTTTAAATATTTAAGATATTCTACAGCCTTGGGGCACAGCCTAGTGACCCTTTCTGTTCAAGTAGGGGAACAGTAATGACACACTTCCTTTGTTGGTACTGGAGCAGTCTGCCATAAAAATGTCACCTGATCTAGCRAGGCACCCATTACCTGAGGACATTTTGTGCATATGGCTTCCAGCAGATTGCTCCAGCACTAGAGCAAAATGAAAAAATAACTTGGATCTTAGAGCTTTCAAAAAAAAATTTAAAAGCATCCTCTTCACCAAGCCAAATCCTCCAAGCTTCTTCTCCTAGCTGCTGGCTAAGAATGTGTAAGATRAAAGATCAAATTCCAGTGAAGGTCACAGACAAAGTTGCTAGATCTTATGAAGCATTAAGAGGTAATGAAGAAATACACTGAAGAGTAAAATAATCAATAGGGCCAACAATTTTATGTTTTGCTCTTYCTTTTTACATTAGCACAGCTCTTTGACATGCAGTTGTGTCTGCTGCCTCCATATTATGAAATACTGTGTCTCYCCAAAAGGCCCTTCAGCAGGAAAACTAACTTTCATGTAGAGAGAGCAAGAAATTCAACCATATCACTTGATGGCCTTTTGAAAACAAAAGTATCACAAACATCTGACTTGCACAATGTGGAAATTTGAAGTAAACAAACATCCTGTGATTGGGAACAAAGGAACCATTGATTTTTTGCTRTTTCAGGTTCAAGACAGAGATAAAATCAGATGCCTAAGTAATGGATTCCCATAATCACCAGAACATAAAACAACATTGGGGGAACCTGGCAATGCAAAAGAATCAGACTTGCTCATTTCTTAAAATTTATCCACTTCAAGTTTCCCACCATACATTTCAGGWATTATTCAGTGAAGAAAAATTATGCAGAAAGACAAAATCTCAGAGAAGAGAGGCAGCAAAATATAAGAGATTAAGTAGCTTGAAAAACACTGACAATGGCTGAAGGAAAAGGGTGAATCATAAACCCAAAATTCCATATTTGTTCTGTGAAGTACTGCCAAACACCGACACACAGGAAAAACAGCTACTGCTAAATAACTTTATAGAAATTCCCTTTTCCTAATATAACTGTGGGATGGGATATTTATCCACATCTCAGTAAAGTCTGTAGAGCACAGTTGTGGTGTGTACACAGGATACATATGGAGGTTATTTTCTTAGTATTAGAACTTTCTACCAAGAGGCCTTGACCAGTGCAGCAATATCACTTTTAAGAGTTGACCAAATTAGTCTGCAACTAGTGCCAAGCTATGTCCTTTAGTGTAGGATTTTATTTTCATGGAAAACCGAGATTACTGAATCAGGGCTGTTCCGCTTTTTCCTTCTTTTATAGAAAAACATCTGGTTGCCAATGATTAAAGCTCAGCAAATGGAAATGGCTGGGCACTTTGGATGGCATTGTTTCAAGAACAGGACACTGCAATTCATGCTCATGTTCAAGCTCCCATTGCAATCCATAAAGATGCAAGACTCATTTCAGATGCCTGGATGTGGACCTCTGGCACTTTTTGAGTTACACTGTGATTGTAATCCAGGGTTGCACGTATGAGTTAATGGAGTTCAGCAAGCAATTCATGCTTCTCTAAAGCTCACAGCTGAGACTGAGGTGTGTTGTTTAGACAAAGACACACAAAGTGCCATTTCAGAAGGCCCAGGTTACCCCTCCCAGCCTTCAGTCAGCTTTCCAGAGGGATTCTGGTCTTTCATAGTTCTCACATCTGACTAAGTGAATCTCGGAAACTCTAGGACAACTCAAAAAGCACACAGCACCTCTGTCAGGACAACTGTCTTGAATGCAAGATCTCCATTGACTATAGTGGGAGCATGGGTAGCTCCCTTGCATGTAGACCCCCAAATAATAGACATTTTTTTAGGCATCATAGTCACAGATAGTTTCCCATCCTTTGAAGATGTGTGTGGAAAAAACTTTAACTCGCACAAGTTCAAGGCCCCTCAACCACAATACTGGTGGTGTGGTCACACTTGCTCAAATTTGGTTTCCTCTTTTTCCTCTTGCCTAAGTGATGTTCTCAGCACTGTTTTCCAGTTAAGCTCAAAAGAGGTTTTGGTGGKTTTTGCTGACTTATCCAAACTGGATGTATATGGAAATGGCAATATTATTCACCTGGTGTCTCTCAAACGTAGCCCTTGCACAACTTCTGGAATAGCTTAACTGAAGTATCTCTTGGTGCTTTTCTTTTGTTCTTTCTTTTATTTTTCTCTTTTTGCTAATAAAAAAGAATTTGTGGGAATCCAAGAGTTTGCTCTTCTGCAGAAAGCTAATCTGTCCTTAGAAGACTTATCAGCGTCCAGACAACAGCCATTTGTGTCCAAGCAACAGCCTCACTCATTCTGCTCTTTGCCCTCTTCCTCTTAAGTGACTGGAAATGTTCAAACAATGACAAATAGAAACACTGTAAATTCCCTGAAAAAGGYCGGCACTGGCGAGGATGAAGCTCACAGTGTGAAGGTCACAGAGCATATGAGACTAAACCTACCCCAGGCAATAATTCTGGCTCTCACAGCRCTAGCATCAACCGTGGCATTAACAAGACAGCTGCAAAATAAATCTTATCTCCAGCAACAAATGATAACACAAATACCTAAGGACAGGTTGTGGGAGCCTCTTTTCTGTGATGGCTGTTAGCAGAGGCTTCAGTACCCTAAGTGCCCTTATCCAGTGCCTGCTACTGCAGCTCTCTACAGAAGATCTCCTGACCTGCAGTCTCAGTGAGAGTTCATGTTCCTTACACYATTCAGATCAGGGCTTCAAGGGGTTTTCTTTCTTTCTCACCCTTCCTGGCTAATATATTTTGCTTGAATAGTAGGGAAACAAGTTTTTGGAATGATGCTGTATCAATGACTCTTCTAGTCTTACAGTCGCCAATCCCATCCATCTCAATCCACTTCAAACTGGAATTCAGGATGGTTTGGAACTGTTAAGCAGCTGCTTAGTTCTATTTGATGTTGCACTAAACAGGAACACAGACCAGGGTTTAATAGATGGATTTTGATGGATTTTTGTGATTTGTATAATTCACGTTATACATCTAAACATTTCTCTACATTTCCGTATATGAAGAGTGACAAGTCCCAAGGAAATTAATGGTGTATGTTTTAAATGGTTTCCATCATTTTTTTCCCTTCAGATTGTGCTAAATGCCTTTACTAACAAAGGATTACAGTTGCTGCATTTTTTACAGTTCAAAAAAGGGCTGTGGTTAATTAACATGTTGCCTTAGAAATATTTTTAATTTGTTTATTTTATATTATTTTATTTCAAGGTTTCAATCAAATTATGAAAGAGAAAAARCAYCATATATGTTTATAAAACTGTTAAAATAAACATTTGATTAATGACTTACCCATGCTACCCAGTGGTTGCCTAGAAATGAAAACATGTCCAGAAGAGAAATGCTACATGAACTATTTGCAGACAGAAAAAATGGAATTCTGCCAGCCCCAGATGTTAGAAGATAATACCATTTAATTTGGCATTGATGAGGCACRATCCACTTAAGATACTCCTATTTATAGAAATGGGGTCACATCATAGAAGCATAGAACATCTATTTTCAAATACAGAGCACATGAATATTCTTGTTTCTATCATTGTGCTTTTTTTTTAGAATTTAAATAATTTGTAATTCTTGTAATTCGCCAGTGTGTCATTCTCCTTTTGGGCTTCTACAAAAAAAAAAATCAAATACCTGGAGGAACTTTTTCTCAGGAGATATTTATTTTCTAATTAAAAAAACAAAATCTGTCCAACATGACCTCCTCTGTGTTTCTGGAGCCACTACAAGACTTAAAAAGGATTTGTTCATAATGCTTGATATTTAACCAGAGGATAGCTCTTTGGCAACAAATTCCTTCCTTTCCTCAGTGGCATAGCACTTAAAAGTCTTTSCTTTGATTGCACTRGATCCTGAAGCTGGCTTTCCATCAYAAAGTATATCCTAACCATTAGAGAAGAATTTCACAAAAAATCTTTCAAAAGAAAAAAGGAAAGGAAGAAGCTGTTTCTCAAAAGGTAATTTGTCAATTGAAACCAGCAAACCTACTGCAAAATATCTCTCCTTTCTCCTTCAGATTATTCCAAGTAAAAGCAAATTATCATTTCAACTGATGATACTAAATAGAACTTTGAATCTTGAACTTGTATAAATGGTCTTGTGACATATAAAACAGGTGAGGCTTGTAGGGAGAAGCAGTGGGAAGGATACCTTATAGAAACTGAGAGAATTATTTGGGAAGTTGGACAAGGTTTTTATCACTCAGAAAGCACATGAAGAGGATAACAGATTTTACCTACCTTAACAGAGACTTGCTTCTCCTTCTATAGTGTGTCATTTTCCTGATATTCTCTTGATGATTTTTCCACTCAGCTTGAGCACCATAGACAATTAAATCCAGAAACTGTCAGACCTCAAAAAAAGTTTTTCAAGTTCTTATTTTTTACTAGTTGGAGCTGGTTCAAGGAAGAACATTGCTATAGCAATACAAAAAAAAAAAATCTCTTTGAGTTAATGTACCTTTAATTGATACACAGGGACMCAAAGGGAAAGAGGAAAGCTATAAATACTGAAATGCCACATCATGTTATCTGTAAGTGACTAAACAAGATGTGTGAAGGAATAAAGATCTTTTTTAAGTCATGTTGCTGAGTTGTCTCCTGGGGTCTGTCACAAAAGGGTGTCACTTATCTCATGAAATCCTGTGACTAAGAAAGAAAACTGAATTCTGGATTCCAGCATATAGAAATATTTGTACCTCACAACTAGATCAAGAAATGTCCATGGGCAAAAAGAACAACAGCAGAATAGATTAGAACAAACAACAAAAACTAGGTGGTAATTCACTCCACAATCACTTTCTCTCTAGGAGAGAACTGCTGGAGGAGGTACTTCTTCTATCGAAGCATAAATCACTTTTGAAGTCTGCCCTRCTCAGCCTTTCTGGCTCCCTTCCATTCTCTAAAGGATCTAGGAACATCCAAAGCTTTTCAGAAAATACCAAAGGCCGTCCTATGAGCAACTGTCACAAGAAGAGGTTGGTGAAACTTTCATATATGTTTAATATTTTTATATATCACTCTCCCTTTTGTTAGTGTAGCTGCAAGTAGGGGAAATAAGGGATTGTGTACAGTGTAGATCTTTATTTTGCTTGGAATAATTTTTGACCCATCATCTGAAGAGTTATGCCCCTTAATGTGACAGGTCATGCAGCAAACCCACAGCTCCACTGACTTGGCCAACTKGTGCATCACCAGTTTAACTTTTATTGGTTGCAACCAGAATCAGAAGGTCTCATATGCAGAACACTGCCCTTGCACAGGGCTCATCCTTTGGCTTTATGCTTGATCCTGTAGTGTTGAAAATCACCCAGGTCACAGCCTCCCCTTGCACAAAGCAGTTAACACAACATTGTATTTTCCAGCCATCATACCACTCACACTGGTCTGGAGGGATCATATGAATTAAAAGGGACTTCAGCCTTAATAAGGGGAAAACACTTATTCATATCAGTGATTTGTGGGAGCCTGGGTCACCCCTTTGGGTGCCCTAAGGGGCTCAAGACCCTCAAAAGGGATCTGAGGGTCTTGGAACAAAGCAAAAATACCTGTGCCTTTGATCTGAGCCCCTGGGAAAAGCTGCTGACATTGAAAGAAACAATGCAAGACACRAGAGTTTAATTAGCATAATTATTAGCATATCACAGGGTGAAAAGTAGAATTTTTAGATTTTAATATAGGGSTRAAGARGGCAAARATGGAGGYATTTGGGTGTATCTATTCTCCTTTTCCTGGTTCTTCTTGTCCTCCATCTTCTGCTGAGGTGGTGACTTTTTTGGATTGGATTGTGGTAGAGTTTCACAGTTTAACATGGGTCCTAGGTATTGGTACCTAGAGGAAAATGTTGTTTGTAGTAATGCAGCTTTAAACCAAACYGRTATTTTCCACATAAGGAAAAAGGATTTCASCTTTACCATAAGACTTAAAAGGAAAAGCCCTAGAAGGTTCCTTGCTCTGCTTGCAGCCATTGGCTTAAGGCCAAGACAGAAACACAGATAGGTCTCTTTACCTGTCTTTCAGAAATGTGGCCATTCTCTATTGGGCAGTTTGCCAAAAATCCCACCYMAGTCATCCTATATTTAAGRCAGAGAACAAAGCTTCTTGGGGTGTCATAGCAGGGTACAGTGCTTGTAAGTACCTGTGCTCGGTTTCTATTTTGTTCGTTTGTTGTTTGTTATTTTATAAGTTTATTAAACCTTTTGCTTTACAAAACATTCCCAAGGAGCCATCTCACAAATTATTTTTAAGCCATTCTGTGAGGTGCAGGCACCCTCAGAAACTTGATATATCTGCACCTGGCTTATTCCATTCTGGCCAGATGCAAGAGTGTATCAATTGTTCAGGTAGTTATGAGTACAAAAGTTAATGCACCCTTGTAGGAGAGTCAGATTTTGCTTCTCTGGCTTCCTGCACACTCCACRCTGGGCAGAAAGAATTTGTAGAGATAAGAAAAGAATAAAYAATCTTCAAAGACAGATGCTCAGACTCCGKCTCTCCTTCAAACCTTATTACTTACTCTCAGGACTCAAAAACACATTTAAACCCTGGAGTTATTGGTTATTATTATTATTAATAATAACCAAGATTATGCAATCAATGTCTTGAACCCATACAATTGTTTAAAATTTAGTGTGCAAGAGGTTAATCTGAAACTGGGAGTCAGACCTAATTTAAACACAGCACAATACTTTGAAACAGAAAACTCTTCAGCTTGACCATTCAGTGTAGACCAGGAGCTATCAAGGAATCATGAATATTTAGTTACACCCAATTTCCCTAAGAAGATACTAATAACATCTCCACCCACCAAATCTTGAGAAGTTGTTTGCTGCTGTGCATAAGCAGTGTAAGACACAGCCCTTCTGAACTGGTAAATTTACAAGTGTGGATTATTTTCAAAAATGAAGGACAGTAGAGAATGAGAATCTTGTAAATCACCAAGGCCATGAGATACCACAGCTTCATCATTCTTCTTCTGATACGCAATTGTAACAAAGCAACTTTTCTCATCACATCTCAGCAAGCACAGGAAAAGGAATCTCTTCAGAAGCTTTTCTTCCAGACTTTTCTTTCAGAAATATCTCTCAAATGGAGGACATATTTCTTGAGGTTTTGCCTTCATTAGCTGATCTTACTTGCATTTTCAGCTGGCATTTTCAGTTGGCTTTGTAGAATGMATATATTACTGTTATGAAAGAAGTTTTTACCTTTATTGAAGAACAAATTATTCTCAGTACAATGTCTTTGCAGTTTTGCTGCCAGACTGTTCCATTCAATTTCTGCAAGATCATTCAAGCTCCATGGCTTTAGTTTGAAAAGGCTGACTTAAAAATGAATAGAAAGATTTTAAACTGACTTTTCCATTAAGAACTCTAAAATTTCCTGTTTTCAAAAAAATGAGCTTAGATGAATGTCTGCTTTTTAAAATAAATATCATTTTCCCAATATATTTGTCAGTGACCATAAAAAAAATGACAAGAAGGCAAAAATTGGACTGTTAAAGGACAAACTTGCCATTAAAAATTACTATGAAAATACTATGAAAAAATTACTATGAAAAATTACTATGAAAATATAAAAAAATGCGATGAAAAATGGACAGCTAAAGGACAAACTTGCCACTAAAAATTACTACRAACATAATTCATTTTAAAAACAGCTGAAAATAGCACTAATAGCCCAAAAACCATCAGAAATGAAAGCTAGTACATTAAATCTCTCCCACTGTGTGCAAATATTTTGGCTGATTTCAGGTCCTGAATAGGGAAAAAAAATTCAATCAAACAGTGTATTGGTCAGCCATTTTTCTTTGAGTGGCATCCCGAATTTTGTGCCAGTATGCACTCTGCAGACAGCACACTGCCAATGCCCTCTCTGATTCCTATCGAACCCAAAACAATGTCCAGATCCTGGGAAGGATCCCATTGCAGAAACTGCCCCTTCACATCTGGAGAAGGCAAAACTTCTTCTTCATCCTGGGCAAAATGTAACATACTGCTTCTCAAAGCACATGTCAGAAATCTAACAATGCAGGTTGGGTTTTTTGAACAGCTCTGCTGGGGTACTCCTCTTTTTCCCACTAGGAAGCTTGAAAGCAGGGAGAAAAGTAAGTGCTTAGGGATAGCCAAGGACTTCAGTCAATGGTAACAATAAAAGAGCATGAATCATGTCTATTTAGCAGGTTCATATAAAATTTTTCCTGTTGGTGTGAAACTCTTCTCCATTACATAATTGGCTCACCAGAAAAAAAAAAGGTGGAGAAACATCATTGCCTTAGGAGGCAATAGTAAGAGTTCATTCCTAGGCAATGGGTGATGTTGCTTGACAGTGCCACCATAAAAATAAATCTATAGGGAACTAGCAATTGYTCCAATTAGAAGTTACATTTGAAATTAAATATTAGATTTTGAGTTCCCCCAAATTCTTTGTAAGTTATTGAGTCTAGTGGCAGTTCCTAATTTTCCTGTCTTTCTAATGCCCACAGAAGTAAATAAAGTTCAGTTTAAAAGAATGTCTGATCTGAAGGAAGCTGCTATTAGAAGATGTGTGAAGCAGTTTTCAAATGACCTTTTCATGTCAGGCACTAACAGAAACTGCCAGCAGTAATTTAAGGCAATGGTGAAGAATGTGCTGTATTTGGTGGGCAGAGTCAGCTCCAGTTCTTCACTATCTCCTCCACAGTCCCATCAGCAGATGCAGAGGCAGCTGTGCCCCTGAGGAAAGTGAAATTCACTGGATGGGCCATTCACAGCTGGGAAGTGCCCCAATGGAAGATGCTGGAGCTAACCATAACGTGAAGCAACCCCAGGGTGCTTCCAGCTGACCAAAGGTTAAATCAAGAATCTGTGAGCACAAGTAAGACTTAGAGCACTTTGTCCTTGGTTGTACTGCATGATGAGAAAATATACCTCAGATTCACTCATGGGTTTGGGATAAACATAATCAGATAATCAAAGTTCTACTGATTGAAAGGAGGAAATCACATTTGGATTCAGGAACTCTGTTTTACAATCTACCTCTGTACACTAATGACTGCATGCTAAAATATGAGAAAAATACCAAAAGAAATATAATTTTCCAGCAAAAACATGTTCCTTGTTGTTGAGTGACTAATTGATTTTTTTTCCCTGCAGTGTAATACAATTATTGGAAATTGCAAAGCAATAACAAATACTCTGCGCATAAAATGGTTGGAGGATCAGAAATAACTGCTTGAGGTGTAGGTCATTTGTTGTGCCGTAGAATGTTCTAACTACATTAACTTTGTTGTAAACCTGAAACTTCTAATTGCAAAAAAGTCCAGATATGAGTGTCCTTGAACTTTCGTGAATTCAGAGCACTGTCAAAGAAATTTAAAAAAAAAAAAAGGAAGTGAGAAGACAGAAAGTCCACAATTCTACTAAGAAATTGTTTTCCAGTTTCCATTATCTATTTTCTATGGTCCTTTTTCACAGTAGAGCACAAATGCTGTCGTGATTGGCAACACCTGCATCCCTGGGCAGCCATCCTTGGGTGGTTTCTGCTGTGATCCTCTCTCCTACCAAACAGCTCCTGTTTAACTCAGTGCTGCCCTGCTTTTCAATGGCCATTGATGTCTGTGCAGTCTGGCTGGAAGATACTAAAAACACCATGAGGGAATGAATGCAGGATTATCACTTGGCAGTGATTTGCCTACCTTTGTGCCTGATGTAGCTCATGGAGGAGAGGGAAGAAAGGGGCTGTGGCAGTGCCCTGTCAATTTTTGGATGCTGCTACTGCTGTTATTCATCCCTGCACTTTACAGAAATGAAGATGACTATGGAGACCACACTGAACATCAGAACAGAAGTCAAGAACCGTAAGATAAAGGGAATTAAATGTTCTGATGGGGAGTGTTGAGATGTTAATTACTCATACTGGAATACAGTTTCTGTGTTTGACATACCTGTCAGTTGATGTTCAGACTTACTGCCTTTGGCAGGAGAATTAATAAAAAATACAAGTTTACTTGGCCGCAAAATGAATGTTTCTGTAAGTTTGGGGTTTTGTTTTTCCCCAGGAAGCTGTTATATTTGCCTTTAAGCCATTAACAACCAAGACTTAACAAACTGCTCTTTCTGAAGTGCCTGGAAAAGCTCACCATTATTAGCATACATGACAGTAGCAATCCTTTTGATGCCATTTTTTATTTTGTCTTGAAGTTTACTGAGTAACAAAAGGCCACATCAACAAGGCAGCCATGAAGAATGAAGGGGTGAGACAGTGAAAAAGTGAAGGAGTGAGTGATCAAAAAAAGGCAGATACTGGGACAGTAAATCTTAGCTTTGTGAATTGCACCAGTTTATTTGAATTTGCTTTCATGCACAGATCCAGAATTTATGTTGCAGAAGAAATGACTAAAACTACCATAAAAAAAAGACAACATTTGATTGTAATCCATTAAAAAATTGTTCTTGGGTGGG
This sequence comes from Alauda arvensis, assembly GCA_902810485.1. Taxonomy (NCBI): domain Eukaryota; kingdom Metazoa; phylum Chordata; class Aves; order Passeriformes; family Alaudidae; genus Alauda; species Alauda arvensis. Next base: position 386 of record CADDXX010000422.1, on the reverse strand, counting down.
TTTCAAACAGACCTTTGCAAAGATATTAAGATTAGTAGCTCCTAAGAGCCTAAAAACCCCCACCTCTAATCAATGAGATGTTGTTCAGCCATTTCAGCCAAAGATGAAAAATTTAACTCCCTACATTTCTTTGCTTTAGGCAACCTCACAGAGCACTTGGCCATTCCTAATGCCACTTCTAAGCAAAAATGTGATCAGTGTAACAAACTTTAGGCACAGTTTGTTTGTTTGCAAACTATTTGTTTGCACACCTGGCCCATCCATCCCTATGAAAAACATGTGGGTTTCCCTTGCCTGCTTGCCTTTTTGTCCAGTAATTCCATGTGTCTCCAGCTTTAATTCTTTCTTCAGAACTTAGGACTTCAAATCACTAGAGTAATTCAAAA
>CADDXX010000421.1:706658-731398 GCA_902810485.1 Alauda arvensis | reverse complement strand
AAGGTCTCTTCCAACCTAGAATTTCTGTGATTCTGTGATTCTGTGATTTATATAATTCAGCTGTGAGTGCAAATAAGATTTTAACACTCCCTGATAGTTTTAACACTCATAGTTTCTCCTTCCTCATACCTGAGGTAATGCCTTCATTCTCCCTGTTCCCTGTCAGAAACAAATTTAATCCAGCCATATACTTAAAGTAACTTTTTGATAAAGTCTTTAAATCTTATATGCTACTTGATGAAACCAAGAGCTTGGTGGTTCATGGGGGTTTTTTTGGGTGTTTTTTTTTTTTCTTAATTTACTTTTCCTGAGGATGAAGTGAAGATTGGATTGAAACAAACAAGCAAACCCCCCACTACATATTACCTAACATAGTCCATCAATGAGATTGCTTTTTTGACCATGTCATACTGAACATTTTGTTCAGGATTTTGTTAATGAAAAGTTCTGTGGTTTATTTAAAAAACTTGGAACTAATCATCTCCAATCCTGCAAGTCTCATGGATCAGAGAAATTTTTGTCCATCTTTGTCCTTTTCTGTGGAAGGAAAACAATGAATTATTCCACAGTATATGCTTGTAACATACTAAGTTTAATAAGTAGTAATAATTTTAAATAGCAAATTAGTTGCATTTTGAGTCTGAGATGCACAGACTTCTACTGATTTAAAGAGAAAAAGGTCTTTGTTTGAGCATTGCCAGCAGCTTTAGGGAGGTGATTCTGCCCCTCAACTCTGCTCTGGTGAGGCCRCACCTGGACAGCTGTGCCCAGTTCTGGGCTCCTCAGCACAAGGGAGACCTGGAGCTCCTGCAGCAGGTCCAGCAGAGGTTTACAAATTTGATTAGGGGTTGGACATCTCTCTTCTGAGGAAAGGCTGAGGAAGCTGGGTTTGTTCATGCTCAAGAAGAGATGACTGAGAGGGGACCTCATCAATGTCTGCAAGTCTCCAAAAGGAGGGTGCCAAGAGGATGGGGCCAGGCTCCTCTTGGTGGTGCTGGGCAATAGGGACAAGCAGCAATGAGCCAAAAATTATGCACAGGAAGTTCCATCTGACCATGAGGAAGAACTTCTGTACTGTGCAGGTGACAGCAGTGGAACAGATTGCCCACAGAGGTTGTGGAGTGTCTCTCACTGGAGATATTCGAGAACTGTCTGCACACAGTCCTGTGCCAAGAGCTCTAGGATGACTGTGCTTGAACAGGGAGGCTGGACTACATGATTCAGTGTTGTCCCTTCCAAGATGACCCATTCTTTGATTCTGTGTTTCATTTTCACATGGAAATCTTATAAAAGTTGTTGTAAAAATAAAGCTGACATCTTAAACTGGTCACTTGAAGAAAATGCCACACACGTACATGTTTGAGAGAAGAACTCTCATCAACAATGTCATTAATTGACATGAAATTTTATTATTATTAATTTTATTGTGTAAGCATGCACTTTCTTGTCTTATACACAATCACTATGAGAATAACAGTGGATCAATTATTGATAGCTCTCTTTTTCTTTATCATTTTTCCTAAATTTCTCCAGTCTTTTACAGCTCTTTTTCTTTCCCCAATACTGTAATAAAATAACAGAAATGATGCGAGTTATTCATCACTCCCTTCTTATATCCATTATGCCTCTGAGTCCACCAGTGGCAAATATAAAAAAAAAATATTTTTTCCATAGCTCCTGACTATCAACAAATGACCACTTGGCATCAAGTGTTCACTGACTGCTTTTTTTTGGGGGGAAAGATGTGTCAAAACAAGCTTCTTTTTCTTCTTGTCACTTCCAGACAGCACAATGGAGACTAGAAAAACTCATATATGATGGGAAACCTGGTGGCTGTTGAGCTGTGAAAAGAGCTGCCATTAGGAACCCAAAATATTTCTGCCAGGTCAGCAAAGTATGAGAAAAGTTCCCATTAAGCAGTTTACAACTATACACTTCTTTTTTCTTCCTTTCCCTCTCTCCTCCCCCTCCAAGCCTTTGATAGCCAGCAATTCACTCTGCTGGCACACACTGTGGCCTTTCTCAGAATATAATTCACAATGTTTATAACTGTCATTTCAGTCTCTGTAGTTTGTATTTTTTCATCTCATAGCCTTTCTCTTTTTCAGGTTCTTGTCACCCTGGAAAAACACTGGTGTTTATAACCTCTCTGGCTGCACTGACTGGCTTTKTCACCAGGGGTTTTTGTAGCATCCTTAATGACCTGTTAGGAAGAATCTTGTAAACATCYTGTCATAGTAAGTGTTAGGCTGAAAATCTGTTACCTTAACTTGTATCCTCAAAATATTGGCATATTAAGTGCTTGGCAACTGGCCGATGTGATGGGCTCAATAGAGTAAATTCTTCAGATTATCTTTTTTCTTAGTAGTATTTATTTTTGCCAGAAAATGGCCATTCTAATCAAAGAATGGGTGTGTTATCAGACTCTGAATTCTTGGGACCTTTCGTGCTAAATATTTATTACTAAAAACACTATCTAAAAATGGCAATATACATCTAAAATAAAATTCAAAACATTTTTTGTGAAGTTTTGGGCAATATCCCAAATGAGATATATAGGAAATTCCAAGTAATATGTTTTTTATATATATTGCCATGGGAGAATGTAGAATCCTCCAACTCTGCTCTGTTATTTCAACAATAAGAAATGTCTGAGGCATACAGAATGCTTAGCAGAAAGCTGTATTTTCTAGCACTAATAGATCTTGTGTAATCAATAGTCTTGCAATAGCTAATCTTCCCAAATCCTTTGGAATAGTTATGTTACTTTTTGTACTAATACTTTAGAGGTGAGAACTAGGTATTGTTTAACTCAAAAAAATGCACCAAAAATTAAGATGGCATATTTACAGTTTGTTTTAATTTCTGTTTCTGTCTCAATTTTTAGTTTTTGTCTTAGAAACTTGAGAGAACATTCAAATTGAAGTGTGATACTGGAAAAACATGAACCTTTATGTATGGCTGTCTCCAAGGTGCCACAATCTAGATATTAAAAACTATCTTAGATAATKTCCATATGTATATTAATAGATATATTCATATAAATAAAGACACTATAAACATATGGTGAGGCTCACACATTAAGAAACAATGCTGAATTTGAATTATGGATTATGTTATAAAAATTTAGATTTATATCAAGAAAGTAGGTTAAAGTTAACCTCTTGTCCCAAGGAGGTACTAGGATGACTGTCTGTAATGGCTTCAATGCACCTAAAGTCGTGAAGAGTAAGAAAACCTCAGTTATTATTTTGGCAGAAAATTGTAAGGCAAATCAAAGAAATGAAATAATTTCTTTTTACAGATTTATATCTCCCATGGATTTGGAAGTCAGGGAGACAAGTATGTGTTCTGGCAAATGCTTATTTTTTTCCTTGGAATGAGGCAAAGGACTTGTTGCAAACTGATCACCAATTCACTGCTGCCAGGAGTGCATACTGGGTGAAATGGAGAAGTCCTTTGAGACAAGGCTGGGATTTATTTGAGTGAAATTGTGAGTGCATGAGTATTAGTGACACTGGAAAACTTAGTCATCTGGAAATCAGGAAATGAGTATCACCACTTTACTCAATCCTTTTCTCCATGCTTAGAGATAAAAARGCATATTGCTCCATTTTGCAGGGATCAAACAATATTTATGAAGGATAGCATCACAGCCGTGTGTTCATGTCAAACAAGAGCATACTGAAATACTCAATATCAGGAAAAGCAGAAAAACACAGTGAATATTGGAATCCATCCTAGATAGTGTTAAATAATACCAGCCAAAAACTCTTAGATTTATTCCAGGAACCACTTCATGCTTATCAGCAAAAACGCAGCAAACCTATCACAGTGGTCAGATGAATGAAGTACTAATGGGACAAAGCAATCTGAAATAATTAAATTTTTCAGATAATGCACAAAACATAGTTGAATGGATAATACTGTAACATTATCCCGTGATCTCCATCAGTTCTGTATTCATACACATAAAGAAAACAACACCATCCCCCCCAYACACTTCCAAAGATGATTAGAATCCAGAAATTGCCTCAAACATGTTTATTCCTCTCTTTCATCTCACTGGAACTGATCGAGGTTTTCATTTCCTTCATGAAGGTGTGAATGAAATTATTTTTTTATTGGACAACAAATTTTCTTTTAAATACTTGCTAAAAATAAAAACCTTAAAAAGCAATAACTTCTATTCTTATTGCTAAAACTGAAATACTTATTCAGAATTTTAGAATATATTCAATGTGCGGGAAAGAAGTTGTCATGCTTGTAAAGTTTATGTTTACAAAAAGTATAAAGATTGGTTTAAGAAGGAAAATCAAAATAAAACAAAAACAATTCCACAAGAGAAGGATATATTTTAGTCCCATTGCTTTGCTTTTCATGTTATTATTCAGTTATTTTATGGGCATAAATATGATCTGTATAGACAAAATACCTGAACTGATTATTTGTATGTGATTGCTTTTTGTGCTGTCAGTGATAGAATCAACCCTCTGCCTGGAGGAGAAGGTCATTTACCTGATCCTCAGCATCAGTAGGAGGATCAGCTGATAGTAGAACTAGTAATGATATTTTTGAATTTGAGATATATAATCAGATAGCTATTTTATAATAAAAATGGTATAAACATGAATCAATCAAAAAAGAGAGTAGTTTTGTGGTGACCCRGTTTGAGAAAGCTTTAAGATTAAGACTTTGAGAGCAGTAAAAGTTCAGTAATACATCCAAGCTGCTGAAAAGACTAACAAAAATGCTTTTAGGGGAATTAGGATTCAACTGTTTTCACTTCAGCTGCAAATGACAATTTTGTTTTCCAGATTAATCATCTATATTATTTCAAAATCAGTGAAAGTTCTTGCATTGGTTAGCTGTAGAGAAGTAGTTCAGATTACTAGCATAGAATTTCTAATATCTCAATATCTGAGATATGAGACTGACCTAAAGCCTGCTTCTCTCTCTCTTTTTAAATTTTTTTAAATCACCAAATTATTGAATAATTTAGGTTGAAAGAGTTCTCTGGTGGAAACATGGTGCAGCTCTTTTGTCAAAGCAGGGCCACATTACCTCATGCCCATCAGCATCCTCACTTCTTCACTCGAAGCAGTGAGATTGATGTCCATGGTGGGTGTCTCTATTAAGGTCATTTGGTATATTTCCTTTAAATGAATTTCCAACCTAAGTTTCAAAGTTCCACACCTCCCTCATTCAGTAAAATCTGCTTCCAGGTACAAAAAAACCTAACACAAACCAACCTTCACATCTACTGGCTTAATGCGATACCTTTTTCCCCAGAACTCTTCCTGATTTGTGTTAAAGTTATCACTGGGCATGAGAACTGAAAGTAAGACATAAGCTTTATTTTTCTTCCTAAACTGTATTTTTTGACTGGCTAATGGAGAATAAATATATGCACACAAAATTTCAGAAAACATATGCACACATATTTCTAATGCATTTATTTGAATATAGAAATTTAAAGATTACTTAAGAGTTAATAGAATTTTCAAAGTATGGATGGAACAACAGTCTGGCTTTTTTAATACGCAGTATCACTGTCATGCAAGTTTGAAAGGAAAGAAAATTTATGCAATCTGTGATTATGTTTCTCATTTCTATTTATTCCACACGAGAGGGATAGAGGAACACACAGCAGATATTTTAAACCCATCAGATAACCTCAGTCATTCTGATGCTCTGGAATGCTTTTTATGATATTTCTTCAAATTATCAGGCAGAAAAAGAAGGAGATATTCTTTCACTGCTTAATAAAGATTTTAAAGATGGAGAAAGATTGGGTTGGTTTTGAGGGAATAAAGAACGACTGGTGAAATAAAATTAAAGGAAAAAGAATACAGTTCATTAGTGTCTGTATAAACCTGTTCCACCAAGTTCAAAGAAGGGCTTCTGTTGAATGAGTATTTAGCTCTATTCAGTGATCCAAAATAAGTAACATGAAAGAACAATAAAAGTTGTTTGCTTCTTTTGTTGTTATTCTATCCCCATTAAATTATTCTTAATAGCTTTTTAAGCAACTAAAAGCTGCAACAATGTATACAGAGTGTGGAAATATGTCATGATACAACACACAAGAATATGTGTAATATGAGGTATTTCTATTCCATTTTTATCCCTGATTATTCATTACTGCTGACAGCATTTAAACACATTCAGTGAACATGGCAAAAGGTAATTAACATGGGTCTGTGAGTTCTCCTAATTTCATCAASACAGTGTATTTTGTTGGGAAGACTGACATTAAAGATCTTATTCATAAAACTCCAGCTTCTTAAGCATTTTCCTTTGCACTGCACTCACCCATGTTCATTCTAACGTCTTTTCCCCTCCAGGATTCTTTTTCTAGTCATCTCCCAATCATCCTTTCTCCTCTTGTCCTGTATTGAAGCCTTAGCGCTATTGGCCATGATCTCCTTTAATTCTGGCTCTGGCAAGCTATTGAACCATCCTCCTTTCTGAAGGGCTTCCTCCCCTTCTGAACTGCTGCTGAATATCCTTTCCTCTTCTCTTAGCATTTTCTTTTTCCTAATAGCCTGTGCACCRTTGTCCCACTGCAAATTGAAATTCAGTTGTCTGTGTCCATTGCCTTCCTCCGGGAACAGAGGTTCTTTGCTTCTGTTTACTGAAAGTTTGGACATTTGTCTCTTTCTGAGGGTGATGATCTCTGTCAAGATTTCTTGTCTCAATCTCTTCTGATTAATCCTGATATAGGGTGAGACAATTTCACTTTGATTATGTGAACAAGTAGCACAAATATAAAATTTAGGAAAAAAGGTCTAAGTTATGTCATTATCCAAGGAAATACTAAGACACATACAGAGTAAGTATGGTCGTACTGACATTTTCATATCAGAAAATACACCTTATTAAATTACTCAAGATGTCATCTCCATTTGGGAGTGTCTATCATTATTCCTTCTTCTCTTAAAACCAAACACATTTTTGTGATTCATTGGCAAATTATTTTTTTTTTTACATAGACTGACATCATCTGAATTATTCTGGGAGAAATGAACAATTATTCCTAATGGTGTGAGAAACACTTTATTTCTCCAAATATATTACTCAAACTTATATGCACAAGTAATTTTACATAATGAAAAATAAAAGCAAAGATATCAGTATAACATGTCTTTAAATTCCTAGGCTGTAAGTCAAAAATTATGGCTGTTCATCATGATGTGGACAGATGAATAAAAGATAATTCTTATATAATGGTGATGCTGTCATTTGGTCTGAATTTCAATATCCATTTCATTCTTGCCAGACCGCTAATGAGAGGAAATCAAGCCAGAAAAGGAGAAAGAGGAAACATATAATGCACATACAGAACAAGTTTATGGACATGTTTTGGGGTAAAGTACTTTATGTAATGCCTGTCTGGTGCTTCTATTTGGAGTATCCAGTACTATCTTCTGGGGTTTTTTTTGTTTTGTTTTTTTTTTTTAAATTTTGTTCCAATGAACATAACAGTTCTGGTTAGTCTGTTGATGAACATGTGCTCAAATGTGTTGGCATAGTATGCAAAAATAGAATAACTTTGAGCTGGTTGAAAATAGGAGAACCAAATGTAGCAGATAGACCAAGAAAACTGAATCCCATCTATCAATTTTTATAACATATTTTTTAGAATAATATCTACCTATTAATCTTTTTTACCATTTAAATTTGGATCTATAGTATTTCTGCTCCAAATATCTTCTCTCTTCCTGAAAACAGTTGTATGTAAACCCATCTTTGCCTATCAAGTATGGCTTACCCAATGTATAAAAACAAAGAAATGTAGCGTTGAGTGGCTTGTAAAACATACAAAAATTATTCCTTTCACCTCCAAAGAGATTACAGAGAGCAGTCATATTCTGACTTGTGGAGATAAATGCAGTTAATCAACACACACAGAAGAGATATGGAGTCTGTTGTTGTGTGAACACGTCAGTCAGGTATATAGGAAATTTCTGTGCTTGTAAAGAAATTTGCACTGATGATTTGTGTAACTTGAAGCTGAAAAGGAAGCAATTGTTTGAATTCATATGCAGTGGTTTTGTAAATTACATGTTCACTTTAAAATACATTTCTGACTAATAGTGCAGCAGTACCACTAAGTCTCCTTAAACTCTTGATAGCATTGTTCTGATTTCAGAGGCCACACGTTGCTAAATGACTGACTTCACCAGCAATGGAGAGTACTCTTAATTCAGGATTTATATTAAAGTCAGAACAAATTACTTTTTGTGTTCCTGTTGAGAAAAGTATATATTCTTTGGTCTGTGTAAATGCAGAAAGACGGAAACCTTTCTATTTTCTTATTCCTTTATGTAAAAAACTACTTTTTTAGATCCACTCATACAATGTCTTACAAAAGAGGGTCTTATTTTTATGACTGGTCTATTAACATATTATTTTTAGTACACGTAAACAACTGCATTAATTTCCATTTCTTCTTGTAGGAAGACTGAATTGAGAAGTCAGATTTGAAGAATTTGTACTTCCAACCATGGRAATAGCCTATTAGCTTTATAACTTAATTTCCAGGACTAACATTATTAGCTGGGACCCMAAAAAAACAGGCTGAACTCCATTGACTTGACAATACAAAACAGAAGAGTTCCTCAAATGACTGTTAGGACTGGATTACTCTGCTTCCATCTTGCCCAGGGCCTGGATTACTTAGAGCACAGGGCTTTTAGGGGTATGCACTTTCTTCCAGAATATTCCTTTTGATGGTAGTGGTAATCTATACCCAAGATATCAACCTACATGGAAGCACCCCAAACATTCAATACATATCTTACAAGACTGCTTATGCTGTCTTACTCTGCACTCTTGCAGAACTTTGCTTTAAAATTTTCTGTGGCAAAAAGTGCATGTATAATATCTGACTTTTTTTTTCTTGCATTAATTGAAATTATTTATTTATGTATGCAGGTAAGCATGTACAGCTCTAAAAATGTTATGAAGAATTTTGGTTACTAGAATGCAAAATTCAAACTTAAAAAAGTTCCTAGCAGTATCAAGAAAAAGTATGTATTAACTGGATTACAACTACTGCCTGAACTTTGTCACCAAAAAACGGTGGGGTGCCCCAAGAAAGAGGGACATCATGGAGTCTTCTGAGATACTGATGYGACTGGCCAGAATATAAAATATTGGCAGTTTAAGAATGCAAAACCAAAAAAATATAAGCAGTTATAAGAAATGCAAAAGGGTATTGTTTGCAAAATGGTCCTAAATTCAGAATGCTTTCAAATAGCTAAGTTTAATATTACCACAGCAGCATATATCAATCTGCCCACAGAAGTCAGCTTTTGAACAACTGATTCAAGGTTAGCAGTTGTTCAAATGACTTGTCATAAAAGCTTTATGTATTAGTCAGAGGTATAAATCAAAGACTAAGGGTGAGAAGTTGAGTCCACATTTGCACAGCTCTGATGACACTGCTACTAAGGTGCTACTGAGCTCAATAAGAGAAACACAGAATAGGTAATGTTGGAAGGGATCACTTTTATCATGTGATAAAAGTCACATGATATCAGGTATAAAATGATCTGAACTTAATTTTGTGATTGTACAAGGCCCAGAATTTAGTTGACAAACAGAAAAAAAAAAAAGAAAAAGTGTAAATGATAGTGCTTTGAGAAAGGAAACCAGAGTTCCTTGGGTTTGCCTCAAAAAGTCAGAGAATTTCTCCCAGCATGTGATTTACAGAACAGCAGTTACACTTACTTTTGCTTTGCAGGGTTTATTATAAAACAACTGAACCCAGTTTTTATCCGTCTTCTTCCCTTGCCCTCTTATTTTTCTCCCAAATTCCAGTTTAAAGATTCAGCTCTCCCTGAATGGTTGAGATGAGCAGTTTATAGGTTTCTCCTAGCAGTTGTGAGGTGGTAAGAGAAGGCAAATATCACTAAGTTCAGTCATCTCCATATCTGAGCTCTGACTATGAGTGTATGTTAAATGCATAAATGAACAGGGGAAATGAGTGTTCTAGCCTTGCATGCTTGCCTTCTTTCTTTATGAGCCAGCATTGCTCAGATGCTTTTCATAAGTGATATTTTTACTGAAGAAAATTGCAAAGTCTGCAGAGTTCAAAATAGAAATGATTTTTGCAAACTCACACACAAGCACATATATATTTATACATGTATATTTAAAAAGCATCAGGAAMAATTTAGTCATGAAAGATGAGAGGAAAATTCTGAGCAGTCAAAAACACGACATTATCAAGAAGTTTTATGAGAACAATTTGCAGAATCATAGCTAGCATTGGGTCAAGAATTAAAACATGAAARTACATTTTCTAAAAGGTGAGGGGATCACACCACTGTAGAAGTAGTCTGAATAACTACAGAAGTGAAGTAGATTTAAACTGACTGCTAAATAAAACTATTTCCATAACCAGCATAAGGAACCTGTGAACCCCAAACTGAAATGAAAATTGCATTTTAGCAAGCCGATTATATGTACTGTGTAAAAAGACCAGTCCCTTCAGAAAATCTATAACCTAAAGTTTCAGGAACATCTGTAAATTAAAAAGGAATGTGTCATGTGTCATGATCAGAAAGCCTGGGTAAGAAACAGGTTTGATTGATTCCTATTAGTGGTTTGAACAGACTTCATTATGTCACATCTGGTTTCTGGAGTAACCAAGGATAATGTTAACAAATTAATAAAACTTAATTTTATTATAAAATCTTTCCATGTTGGTCACTGTTCTTGGTGACTCTATGGTACTATTTTTATAGTGACAATTGCACTGATATCTCAGACCTTTTGTCTGAGGTATCACAGATATAATTTAATTAGTTTTCCTTTAATKCATGTTGTTGAGATGGATCCAAGTTAAAAGAAATAACCTATGATAATTTAAAAGTAAATAATACCATAAGATTAGCTTCTGTTTTCAAAGATTTGATCAAAWATCCACTCATTTTCTATACCTTAATGTTATATTCAATCAAAGTTACTTTAGGGTATGTTTGAATTTTCTCTTTYRTCATACTTTATGATAAATATTCTTATATTTAATTATCTCCATCACTGAAGGTATTTCTTAAGCAAAGGAATTCAACTTTATATGACAGAAATGAAAACCACTTTTCAAATAGACTGTAATGAAACATCAGATCTAATATGAAACATGACCTCAGCTGAGGATTCTGATTGGTGTTTTCAAATATCTGATGTATTTTAGAGCTATGCCTTTCTTCAACCTCTCTCTGTATTCCCATGTATTTCCATAATGAGTATTAAGTACTGTTTTGATTGTGGTACTCTCTGTTTTAAAGTAAGCTCAGTCATGAATGTTTGGACTACTGAAACATCTCTGTAGAGAAAACCTGACCTAATCTTCAGTCTAGAACAGTGAGAGATGGTCTGTGAATGCTAAATTAAATGGTCAGTCTTATTTCTGTCTGATTTCTGACCCACTTTTGCATAAAGCTAAAGTAAAAATGATCCAATTGTAAGAGGTGCTGATCTATTTTCAGGTTTAACTAGGGCAAATGGAGGAGTGCAAGAGAATGYTCAATAACACAAAATTTCAATCTATTGAAAGATACAGCTCTCAGCCAAGAGAAGGATTGCTCATCATGATTGAGCAGCAAAATTAGAATGAATATCTTGGTCATCAGAGATTTCTGYAAAAGTAATATTACACCCTTAGAGGTGTGGCTCAATTTACCACGAAAACTTTCCTCACAAATTTGCCCTTACCTAGGACAGGCTACAACAAGAGCTCAGGTTAAATTTTTCCTCCATATTCAACTCTGAAAGAAGCTTGAGGGCTCCCAAGATTGCCTGTTATTTAGCATGAAGGGTGATGAAAATGGGACATATTGGGTAAGAAAGAAATTGTTATGAATGACTGAAGCACCAGCAACTTTTTGTTGGTGCTGATGACAGTGTCTGGTGGTTTTACTGTAAAGACATACTCCAGACCTACTGACAGCAATCCAGTTTTTGTTGAAGCCAGGTGGGAATTAACTGTCCYTCACAGGGAATCTGTTCCCTGCCTAGGGTGATGTTGCTAATAGCTTTAATGGCTTTCTAGTTACATCAACTGCAAATGTAATCTGTACATGCTGACATTTGGCCAGGGCATACATTCTCTTCCCATTTGGATMCTACTGTATGCCAGCATGGGGTGAAAGATTCTTTCCACTTCTCAAGTGCTCATCAGTCAAATAAAAAAGAAAAAAATAATTTTCTTYTCCCTGAAAATTTTCATCCAGTGGCTTCTACATCTTCATGAATGGATAGGCATGAACAYAGGAATGAATACACAAGGAAATAGTAACAGTGTCAGAACTTAGAAAGAAAAGTGAAAAGTAAATTCACTGGTTGAAATACAAAACATTAGCATGTATTAATTTACATCCCATGCATGGTTCAGAGATGGCTCCTGAAATAACTTCATACTGGGACAACTAAAACTGTAAGGTCTTCTCCAGTGAGGACTGAGTGCTTCAAGCATCATCTTGTTACTAAGTAAAATCTTTTCTTCAGGCAATACCACGTGATGGGAATGTAAAATTACCACTAGGGAGGGCATRTGAAGATCAACAGGTTCTAATGTTCCTTTGAATAATCTGGAATGTTCCTGATGYAACTCAGCACAAAGAGAGATTGGAAAAATGGCAGCTGAACAGATGCCACACAACCAATCTTCATATTTGAAAATAGGTCTATGGACAGCCTAAATTGCCAGCTAACAAATGCAGGATCAGAAAGTGACTGAATGGAAAACTGGAAATAAAGGTGCAAGGCATAAAGGCTGAAGAAGAGCCTGGAAAATTCATAGATATCATGGAGTTGAGGAAAGGCATTATGAGATCATCTATGGGGATATAGAGGGAAAATGGGTTTTCAGAAAGGATTTCAGAAAAAAAAAAAAGAAAGGAAAGAATAATAGCTTGTTTTGGTTTGTTTTTAATACCTGACTGTTTTAATGAGCTACAAACATGAAAATCAGTTGTAACCACTTGAAGCTGCTCTGTGATATTATGCTATGCATGCACATTGCTAGAGGCAATGTAGCTCCAGTCTGAGCAAATTCTATATGCTGCTGGAATGTGCAGACAATGCCCACAGAGAATCACAATGCATCTATACCTTTCTCCTGCAGTCACTAACTCCCCACTGAATAGCATACAGAACTTGGAGCAATGGAGGTTTTTAGGGTGTTTTTGCAGTAGAAAAAAAGGTTTGAAAAAATAACAGATATAAATTTTGTTTTGCTATTTTTCACAATACTTTGCTGATTGCATTCTTTCACATACATTCGTATTTTCAATATTAAAATTAATGTGGCCTAATCAATGCATTATTTCATGCAAGAAAATATTTATTTATAAAATACTRAAAAATTTTCATTTAAAACATTTTTGTAGTCAAACTAAGTGGGAGGAATTAACAAAATCATTTAAATCAACAAAAAATYGTATGTCTCATCCATATCCAGAAATTTATTTACATTTCCTCATGTGTATTTAAGTTACTTGATTATTTCTTTCTCCAGATTCTGGAGAAGGTTTTGAGCTTGGTGTGATTTTTTTTTTTTTAGAAATACCATGAATTATGTCTTTTTAAAAAAAGATAATAAAAGTTTAAATATTGTTTTCATTGTTGTTTACCCTGTGGATATGTCATAGTGACAATCAATCATTGGAAAACACTTAACAAAATGCAAGAAAACATCTTCTTAGGCAAAACAGGCACTCACTGATAACAATAGGTAATAACATATGCAATTAAACATGTGAAATAAACTTCTTGAACCTGCAAGCCAGAAAAAATTAAGTTCYGAAGATGGCAATTTAGCTAATAATTCAAATAGCAAGGTTGGATAAGGGAGGAATTAGTAATGGTTGCCCACCCCCACTCCCTCTGCTATTATCACAGCTGGGTGTTCCAGTCACTGAATGATGTGACATCTACATAAAAGCTGCCTTGTAGTCTTTTACCACTGGTTACTAAAGCAAAGAGCACAGTGCAGGTATATCTCATCTGGCCCCTGACTCCCTGCAGGTAATTTGCTTTTGCCCTCTGACAGRGTTCAATCCTTTAATAATACAGGCAAACATTGGGTGAACACCTCAAGTAGTGCAGAGACGRGAAGAATTACTCCAAATTTAAAAGCCACTCTGACACTAATGGCCRACTCAACAGTGCAGAAGGAGACGCCCTTCCTCTTTTTAATCATGCCTGAACTACTTGGATTCAGTGCTGTATGCTGTATTCACTTACCTGGACATTTCCATCCTCTCTTATTTGATTGTGTTTGTGGGCAATTTCTGGCTCCGGAAATAAATTCAGCAAGAAAATCCTTTCAAGTTCCTGGGATGGGATTTTGTCTCTGCTGAAACCAGTAAGAAAATGCTGTGGGCTTCAGTGTAGCTAGAAGCCCACCTTAGTCTAATTTGCATATGTTTTTGTGTGTGTGTGTTTAAGTGTGTGTGTTCAAACCATGGAGATAAAAGAACTACTTTTTAGTCGAAGAATTGCAGGATTTTCCACAGAAATCGTGATTTGCTAATTCAGCCTAGAGAAGAGAGGTGGTGGGGAACTAACTCAAACTGCTTAAATAACAGGAATCTGCTAACAGCTGAGACCCATTAGAGCATCATTTCTGACACACAAGTTCGAGATTCACTCTTCTCTTTTTACCATGCTCTTTCAGACTGCTCTCTGCAGCACAAAGCTGCTGTACTTTAGCTTTTAAGTGCTGTCTGCTACTCTTGTGCCACGCCGTGGTATTTTCCCACAATGGCCCTTCAGCTGCCTTGTTCCTGAGGTGACTGTTCAGGAGGGTGCAGTATGATTTTCAATCTGGTGTCAGGGAATGTGTGTATAACTGTATTGCAGCTACATAATCACAGTGCCCACATGTCATAAGATTCCAGCAGTGCTGGGGACTTTCCGTGCTGGTGGGTTCAGACTGAGATGCGCGTGCCTGTTTAATGCCATGGTGCTAYTGTTATGTACTCAATCTGCGGCTTGGAGGCGGAGAAAGCTGACTGGATGTGAAACACATTTTTAAAAAGAAAAAGAATAACAGAAGATATTAAAAAAGAAAGCAGGAAATCTAGCTGCAAAAGTTGCACTTGGCACTTATTTTCAAGATTAGTGCCATCTTGCCTGTTTTCTTTAAAAGAAGAATTTAATTTTTCTTTCTCTCAAAAAACCCCAAACAACCCCTCCCCCCCACAAAAAAAAAATAAAAATTGACAGTATGGTCGAAAATTGTTTGTTGGCAACGTTTTCAAATCGTCTTAGGGTTCTGTACTGCTTTGCTTCTCATTTCATCCTGAATGTCCATGTTTTGGGCTGCTGAAACATGACAGATCTCTCTTTTCCCTTTGAAATAATTGATTCCTTCAGACTCCAGGAAAAGCACCAAGAGCTAGGGTGGTGTTTTCCTCTTCTCCAGTATCTGGTWGCTGTCTGCAGAAATAACCAGGACACCTTAGAAAGCCACCTTGTAAACCTGCTATCCACTGCAGAGGCTCAACCCTTCCCTAAGTGAGCAAAGTTCGGCAAAGAAGTTTCCTGTGAGGGGTGRGGTGGTGTCTCCACTAGGTGGCACTGAGGAAACGTGTGAAGATTCGCAATTTTGGCACTTTTGGTGTTCAGATTTATTTTAATTTTTTTTTTTTTTGAGAATTCCTTTAAAAAAAACCCAACGCATTATTTTTCTGTGCTTGGAAAAATCCATTTGTTTTAAAGAACAAAGGTGTGTTTTTTCAGCTGTCACAGCCAAGAAAGATATACACTTCTATGCAGAGATTACTTTGAGACTTGCAGCCACTTACAGGGGAAAATATTCTAAAGGAGGAAAGAAAATGTAATGGAACCTATATTAAATTCTAAATTTGAGGTTTGTTTAGTTGCACCCTTTWAAATAATAATTTCTTTCAGTCTTGTTGACCTGCACTTGAAATCACAAATCTGTCTTGTCAGTTACTGGCTCTGACAAAATCCTGTCTTTAAAAATTCTCTTCAGTGAGTTTCCTCCTGGACAGAGGAGGACAGAGACAAGGGGTGAAACTCCCCGTGTTGTAGACGGGAAATTGAGTGTGTGTTTCCACCAGCAAATCCAGGTCTTCTGAGTCCTGCTCCACTGACATATCTCAGTTTGTTATCTCCATTGTATCACTGTGATATTTTTTTCACTATGAATCAATCTGTGAAATATCTGTSATCTGTTCTCCTCTCTGGGTGCAAACTACATGTGGCAGCAGAAAAATCTTACTATATTTKGGGGTCAGAGATGGGTTACTTTGCTTTATGAAAACTATAACAATATGTTGTGTATCACTGAAGCAGTTAGCTTCAGTATTATGTCTCTGACCCTAATGAAATACTTGTTGTCAATGCCTTGTACTATGGTATTGCTAAGGAAAACTTTATTTCTGGATGTCAATGATGGACAACTGATTCAACACTGATTAAGA
The DNA here is from genome assembly GCA_902810485.1 of Alauda arvensis. Taxonomy (NCBI): domain Eukaryota; kingdom Metazoa; phylum Chordata; class Aves; order Passeriformes; family Alaudidae; genus Alauda; species Alauda arvensis. The sequence goes on along the minus strand of CADDXX010000421.1, from coordinate 714,932 downwards.
TGACAAGAACTACAGATATCCAAGATAACAAAAACTGAGAAATAAATTTCCCCATTTTCTTTTCAGTGAAAACAAATCTTCTGCTTGTGATTACTGATCACTTGCTAGACCTGCCCTAAAAGATGTTTATCGGGGTATAGAAGCAGTACTTAAAATCACTTACTAAAACAAAAGTTGAGAAAAGTTGTTGTGGTTTATTTGGAGATGTCTTACACTTTGCTGAAATCTCCAGGGCTTGCTGACATTCCTGGCTCTTTGTGAATGAGGTTATTTTTTTTTTTTATTTTCCCTTCATTTGTTTACCTCTTTACCTAATTGATTTTCTGTGCTAATACACTAAAGGTCTGAAGAAGGCAGAGCCTCAGGTGTGACAGATGAAATAAGGTGCTTTTAGTCATTGCTTTTATCTTCCATGTCTAATGTGTTGGTTACATCTGTGCAGTTTAACAGCAAAATCAATACATCATTTACTGCCAGTATCTGAAAGAATTTGGAAGCCCTGTTGGTACTTTAACTATTAGGTTTCCCCTGAAATGCCTTCCTTACCCTCCTCCCCCTTCCTGATTTGTACCTCCTGAAGTCAAATATTGCAGGAAAACAAGATCTTTTTCTATCTCCTGGTGTCTGTGTGTGCATTTAAGTTTATTAAAGATTCACCCTGACTGCCAGTTACCTAAACTACCTTCTAGGCAATTTCATCTAATAGTTGATTTATGAACCTTCCATTCACCTCTAATACAAATTCAGGACATATTTGCTGCTCATGTTTTGAGAACATAGTCCCTGAACAGGAGAAATATTAAGGACAAATAGGAAATAATTTGCATGACAATGATTAAATAAAATTTYTGGTTCTGTATGCAGTCCTGGTTTACTGACACATCCACAGATGTAGTGATATTTCTCCTCATTATTTGAGTAAGTACATTTTGACCTCACAAAATGACAGAAAATGACAAGAAAGCAGGACTCTGCCAAAGAAAAGACAAAAACAGCGCTTTTTAAATAATTTGTGGACTCACAAATCAGTTCAATTCCTTTTCATGTCATGTATCATGCAATATTTTCTCCTCACCTCCTGATTGTGCCTTAATTTGGGTGAACTTAGTCCCATTTACATCTTGTTTTCTTCTGACTGCCATTGTTATTTTCATGATCTTTCACACTGTGACACTTATTGCCATTTGCTAAGGAAACCCTCAAAGACAAAAATTGCCCTCTAAATAACATGATTACCTTATCATTGATTTATTTCGTGGTTTGCTGTAAGTATTTGCAGTGTTACACTCTGGGAAATCTGTGACAAACAAATAACAGGTTTCTGCCTGGAAAGGATGCACAGAACAGCACAGTCCTGCAAAGGACTCAGTCATTCCTGTGAAATACTGTGCAACTTTACCTGGCCTGAATTTTGGCCCTGCCCATTTWGGTCACACCCTGCCCCCTGACTGCTGAAAGCTTCCTGCCCCCTTTGATGAATTAGGTCTGTGAGTCTATTTTGAAAWTTTTTTAAGAACTTTACTTGAATAAAATAATCCTTTCAGAAGGACTTATGAACTCAATATTAAAASATAAAAAACTGTTACAATTATAATTAGAATTATTATTATGACCAAATATTACAAAACCAGCAGCCTAAATATTAATCTCAACAATGAAACAGATGAAACARGTTTCAGGTTCAGGACAATGTGAATTTTCTCTGCTTTTTGTCTCKACATGTACTTTCCAGACTTGCTCTAAACTGGCATAACCATGTATTAAAAGTAACAGTTTGAATGGTGAATACAGCATATCTGAATCCAATGGAATTATATTTATTCCTGCTGTTTAGATATCATCAACAATATCCACAGCAATCTCCAACTGTACCTGAAGGTAGCACAATTGTACTGAAGAGATCTCAAATGTAGCAGAATTATTTTAAGAGAATTATACTACTGGGCATATGCTCAATTTGGAGAACTGACATTTCATAGTAAATCAAATTTTTGTGACTTTGTTAGTGCTAAACCATCACTTGAATAGCACCATCACTTTCCCTCCTCCTGATTTGACTGTTACTCATTATTTCTGAATTTTACTTATTATTCCTGACTTCTACTGAATGCAGCTTATATTTACAACAATTTTCACCACAACATGTCTTTATCCTCAATGCAGCGAAGAGATTTCCTGATGTATTTCTGAGGCTGATAGATATTGTTGTGTTCATGTTGATTGCCCATACAACACAATTTGTGATTTTGCTGACTGGTTTTGGGACCAAGTTCCTGACTTCTTGCTGTCTTAGAATATAACTCTTGGAAAAAGCTCTCTGTCCAATAAAATGATTAGCACTTTGGACAGTCATAACCTTCAGAAATTSTGCCAGCTTTTAATTGCCCTTAGAGTTCAGAATGTGAATTTGGATGTTATTTGCTTCCAGCTCTTAGAGTTTATTATGACTTTATTTACTTCTTTAAATACCACTTTTATTTAATTTCTGAGTTGCTTGGAAGTGCTCATGGACAGTGGTAAACCCTTTTCCTCTTTCAGATAAAAAATAAACTCCAGGCTGGAGAATAATTTTATATTGATTTAGAATTTTTTTCAAGCTATTAACATGCTTTTCAGGCTGCAGGCAACAGATCTGGTGTGGCATCCAAATAATAGTTTTACCAGTTAGCAATCTCATTAAAACTGATAATATGACTTTTTRTTTTGATTTGCCTTACTCCTATACTTATTACACCAGAGTGGGAAATCATATRCATTTTGATRTTGTGATGCCRAAGCTCTCTCCAAAACCACTGTTTYCAGAAATAATCCATAAAAAATTCTATGAAAAATCAATGTTAGTCTGCAGATAGTGAACATACTTTGATTTTCAGTCCATGAGCTTGGGGTTATCTGTGTTAGTTCAGCACTGAGAACTTCAGTCAGACACTTTTACAAAAGTATTTTTAAATACAATATCTTTGTATGATTTAGAGGTTTTATTCTGTTGGGTTTTTAATCTACTATGAAACTTCTTGAATCTAAGATTCCCATAAGAAGGTCCATCATAGCCTTTTCAATAGCCTGGCAAAAATTGGAGAGATCCAAGTTCATTATGGCCCATCATAAAATCAGGACATTTTATGGCACATTAATGAATGTTCTACTATGTAGAATTATGTTCTTTTTCAATCTTTTCTGCCCAGCTAGAGAYCCTCACCATATGGATGTGTTGGATACTTTTACATCAAGATAGTTTTTCCCTCTCAGAGTACCTTTTTCTTTGGAAAGTGACCCTTTGTTTCCTGAGAGGATAAAAGGTGATGACAATAATGTAGAGAGAGCATGAGCTTGGTACCTTGCCGCCATGCACAGAGGCAAAAAAACAATCTTTCACTTCAGAGAGTARGTCTAGATGGTACAGGCACTAATCTTACTGTACCAGGATGCATAGTAAATAAGATGCAGCTTTTGAGATTACCATACTATAAAGTAATACATTCATGTGATTCTTCAAAAAATGTGAACTTGTTATTCACAGATAGAGCAGGCACTAGTACAAAGCTAAGCCTCGGGTACTTACATTGCAAATGTCTTTTCATCTGATACATACCGAAATAATACTTCTCAGTCGCTGGGATGAAGCATTCTGTAGCTTCATATTAGCTAAATATGTAGCAAATATGTAAATATATTTAGCAATATAGCTAAATAKGTAGCATATTTAAAGCAGGATAACATCCCCGTTCAGCTGGCAATTGTCAGGGTGTAGCCAAGSCTTTCTGTGGGGCCACCAGTCACAGCCCACCCCACTGCTCCTGCCAGCCCTGGGTGCTCCCTGTGGAGCACAGCAAGTGCCCTGAGAGCACATTGCACACAAACCTGTTGCAGCTCCTGCCTCGCATCTCACAGGGGCTCATACTTTCCGTGCTTCAAAACACATACTCTGCTGGTGCTTGGCCCAGGTTTGTAAACACAAAATAAATGAGAGTGCCGTGTTTATTCACAGGTGTCTTTGCTGGTTTSCAGTAGGTGTTGGGAGGAAAGGATTAAATCTGATGGTTTTCAGCTGTAGCTGCTTAGAAAAAAAAATCATCTTATGTGAAGAATATTACATTAAAAAGAGGGAAAAAATTGGCCCTGTGTATGAATGAGTGTCATTTGAAATCACCATCACTGAAAATAAGTGAAGAAGAACTTTAAGTTTRGTCAACACAGGCACAGATGAAATGGAAGGTGTAATCTTTGAAGTTTGATTTAGACAAAGTGGTGCTTTCCTCCTTTTTATTTTTTTGTGAAACATTCTAGGATATTATTCTGTGCATTCCATGGCTTTAAGTCAGGCTTGAGGTAATTTACTGTAGGTCTTGTTTTGAAATTGTTTTTAAAAAGGATAAAATAGAAAAACATGTTAATTTCCAAGTTACACACGTTCCTCCCCTTATACTTCACCTCAAGTTCTGCAGCCAAACAGCTTCAGAAAGTAAAGACCAATTTTTCTCCTAAAAAGATGAGAGCATCCTCTGGGATAAAGAAGATATACATTATTAAAATTCTGTGATATCATGCCTTATGTAGAAGGTTTCAAAAGCTGCCACCTTCCATTTTGGGATTTTTTTAACATGGATGAAAACCAGAAATATTTTCCTGAAAACTTGTTTCATGGTCATATATTTTTTTAACAGTTTTTAAAGTTTATCTGGGGTTTGCAGTCAGACTTTTTATTTATAACTAATAAATATCTCTTCCACAAGGAAAGCCATTGCAAGCAGCTGGAGTTACATGACTCCTTCTGCCAAGGCTGGCAGAACTCCCTGACATACCACACAGTTTAGTTACTCTGGGCCACATGCTTCTTTTTGCTGCATAAATATGGAGGAGGTGTGAAGGGGTTGGGGAAAAGACAAGTGCAAAGCTCAGTCTCCCAAATGAGAAAGAAGGGTGGATCTTTCAGAAAACACTTTTCCCTGATACAGAAACCCCCATCATGCAAACATGGAGTAAGAAGAGATTAATTCCCAGAACAATAAGGGAAATGGTTGGTAGATGTGGGGTTCATTCAGGCAGTAGCTAGTCTGTAAAAGGAGTTTTATGTTCCACAGCTCAGTGGAGCACTATGGGGCCCTTTGCAAGTTCTGTTCTTTTTTTCAGAGTGGGATTTTTTTTTTCATGATAAGACTTTCATCCAATATATGTTAAATGTGTTAAAAAACCAAGGCTAGCATTTCCCTTTTTTTCTGCTCAGAAGCACAGAGTGCTTGTTTTCCTTCTGTGACATGGATATGGAATTTTAGCTTTGCTATGGCCCAAACAGAGATGAAAAAGTTAAGATAAAGGCAGAGAGAGAAAGAGAGACAATGTCTTAGTCTATACCATGCATTTTTGGGTGCTCCTCTGAGATATGGTAATCTACATGCTTATCTTTGGTTTTAAGCTAATGGTGGAAACAGTGACAAAAAGAGTAGTTAAGCCATGGTTATTGCAATATGTATCATTTATACCTTTTTATCACATCTGGCCTATACTGATAGTAAAGCAACCATGGACTTTGTTTTAAGTAATTTTTTCCCTTTGGCTGCAATAACATTAGAAGACTCAGGGAAAACAAAGAAAAAAAAATCCCACACTTAAATATAGAAAATTTCCCAGAAAAAACAAAGTACTCATCCTCTTGGACATAAAATCAGACATAGTCTCCAGCTAGCCATATCTTCTTTCCTAGTATCTGACTAATATTTAGGACAGATGAACTGTAAATAGCTCTTCTCCTTTCTTCCCACAAAAATCAAAACAGGTGATTTTAACTGATGCATCAAATGTGAGTCTGCCTGTTGAAATACTATTTCATATTTTTAAGAATTTCAAATTAACCTATCAATCTGTACTTCTTCCTCTCTRTTTTCTGAAATCACAGACATTGGTCCTTTATAACTTTGAAAATTTTTCATTCCAAACATGTATTCTCAAAATAAATAATCAAGAACTTTTGGCCAAAAGACATTTACTCTTGAGACATCTTCCAGTGATCTAATTGGTCTTTCTTTGAAAACACATGCCAGATTCCAAACCCCATGCAGAAAATTGCTTCCATACCATTCTCTGCAGCTCACAGGAGACAAATAAAAGGAGATATAAACAAAAATATGAACATGTACCTTTTTTTTTTTTTTTGTTAATCAGAAAATGTTCAAGATTTAGTAACTTATTGAAAACATGAGTGTTTGTTCAGTTATGTTCAAGAAAAAGTTGCTTGGAAACATAGTTCAAAATGAGGTTTCCACTACTATTCTTTCTTTTATTAAGAATTCTCTTTGCCATGAGTGCCCTGTGTTAAACAAGAATTCATATCCTTGCGCTCCACTTTTGACATCAATCTTAAGCAGTTGCCTATTCATCCCCAATCAAAGCTAAGATTTGTTGCACTTTCTTTAGTCTATGTACATGTTTTTGACAGTGATTTTGTTTCTACAGCTGAGCAAATGACAGAATCATCCTTTTACTTTCTTTCTGCATCGACTTTCCASACTGTGATTTCATAAGAATGTTTTGTTCAGTGATGTTGCTGTCTCAGTGTCTCACTTGTTACCACTCTGTGTGAGGATTCAGGYGCTCAATCTCCATTAGTGCAAATAATCAGAGAAAGGACATGTTAATCTCCARTTTGTCTAAAGTAATTTTCAAATTGTCTGTTTAACTATATACTGAGCTCACTCTTCTTTGGTTATTTGGATGTGTTAACAAAGGCAAAGAAATATATATAGCAGAGGCTATATATAATGTAACTGTGTGAGAACTGTGAACATTCATTCAGCACATTTTTACATACTTTAGTACTCCTAAAATTAAAAAAAAAWATATAAAATTTATTCTAGTTTTTTGGTGCTAAAATACTTCTTTTCTCTATTAAGACAAAAGTACTACMTGACTGAAACTGTATTCAAAAGGGAAATATCTATTTACATTATTAAGTTTTCTTTTCTGGATTGGAGTACTCTCTTTTTCCCAATCTTATACCATATTGTGTCTGTAATGAATGCTAAAGTCACTGAGTTCCARAAGTATGATATTTATTTTTCTTTAGTTTGAAGATGTTTAAGTAAAACTGCACTTAAAAATGAGAACAGTGGGTGTGTTATTTCAGCTTGCAGAAATCTCCTTGCAGTCCAGTGCTCTAGTTTACTGTCCARAGAAGGAACAAGAATATGATGTAAAGTAAAAAGAGGAAGACAATGAACAAAAAACAAAACAAAACAAAAAAAACATAGAGAGAGGAAAAGAAACAAATTAATGTTCCTTGGCAAAAAGAAGGTAATTGATAGGTGCCTTGAATCTGTACTCCAGTAAAAAATCAGTCATTTAACTATTCCAAATGAATGTTTACCTGAAGTATKCCAGAARCTTTTAACTAATTCYTTTTTTYGAAATAGAATAATAATCAGCAGTTTCAGTGGGGCAAAGTTTCTCCTCTTGTTATTAATAACTTCTTCATGCTTATTTAAGTGAAAGCTTTCRTCAACAGAGACCAGAATTCCAGTTCCATATTATCTGTTGGAGTTGAAACAGGGTGCAGTGTAACATTTGCCATTATACATTAAGGGTATTTCAAATTTTATAATAATACAATATAAATTAAATAGTAGATGTGAAAGCAGAGAGTAATTGTGCTTGTGCAGCAATATTTCATAATGATTTTTCATTTAGTAATTTGTTTCATTGATTTGATACATCAATATTAAGTCTGAATATGAGACAACAAAAGAAAAGGAAATAGATTAAATTAATATTTGCAAGTATGAAATTAACATGAAGTCCAAGATTTATCATAAAATGATGATCTGGTTGAACAAACTGGAAATGAAATTGTTATCAGAAGCACTTGTCATATCTTACAGTAAAGTTTTTGAATTRTTAAAGTTTTTTATCTTGTTTTACAAATGCYCTAATGWCAGAAATCTACAGAMCATTAATTTATTATTATAGTTTTAGATAATAATTTCTGTGATATTTTAGGAAGAATATAAAATTTAGGTTATAATTGACAATTAAATATGAGAAAGAAATCTGTACCACCCAGTTATGACAACCTCCTGAATTATATTAKAATATTTATCCATGTAATTAATATACTAGAACATGATATAATTGAAATAAATTTAAAAGATCATGGATATTACTCCACTTTAATTTTACCTTTTAATTTATTTCACTTTATCTCAACATATTACTTACTTCCGTAATGGTAAATTTGTCCAGGACGCCAGTAAATATCTTAATTAATGTTTCTATTATTTTAAA
>CADDXX010000421.1:661105-704138 GCA_902810485.1 Alauda arvensis | reverse complement strand
CCTTCCTCCCTTCCTCCCTTCCTCCCTCCCTTCCTCCCTCCCTCTCCTGGCATTGTGTATTGGGATGGACTGTTCTTCAGTTTGCAGTATATGAACCATCCGGAGGACAGTGCTTGGATGTCTTGGATGTCTCTTCTCTCCAGTACTATCTCTAATGGGAWTCTTCCAAGCAGATCCCTGAAAAGGCTATCTCCTGAAGTCCAGGGATGTGATTCCTCCTCTCTGTGTCTTGAACTCCAYCATCTCATGGTCAGGGCACTTAAAGTTTTTACCCACCTGATCAGTCCTTCCCTGTTTGTGTGAACTACAGCAGGACGTGTCCTTTAATGGGACCTTGGTTCAGGTTCCTATGTTAGGAAATCATCAGTGTGCTCCAGAAACCTTCTGGATTGCTGCGTTGTACCTCCAGCAGACACTGGGGTAGCTGAGTTTACCCATGAGGACCAAAGCCTGTAATCCTGCAGACTCAGTTGCAAAGGCATAGCAAAATTCTTCTGCCAGAAAATATTACAAAAATCCCTAAATGACACCTTCTTCAGAATGCATTTGTCTCCCAGAAAATCTTAATCATTTTTTCTGAATGCCAATATCTCATCTTACMATAATTATACCTGTAATGAAAATATTGTTATCAAAAAATCTGGGGTTTTGTTTTTGGTTTTTGTTTTTTTTTTTCCTGCTAGAGATTTGGGTTTGTTTGTTTTTTCCTGTGTGAAGCTCGCACTGGGGAGCTCCTATGGGCTTCTTCCCCCTTAGGTTCTCTTACCTAACCTGGCCTTTTTTAGGTCTGTTTTCAACAATTTCCAGAATCAATCTGTGACATTTTTAAAAACGTAATCTGGAAATAAATTGTAGAGAAAGGTTCCCATGCCTTCAGAAAGTGTTAGTGAGTGAGTGGGTGGTGTAATGTGGGAGATACATTMGTTGCTATACATAGGAATGAAGTATACACAACAAGAATAAAAGGAAGGAATGTGATCAATGCTGCTACCCACACTGTTATGGATTTTGGATGGGTTGTAATCAGCTTGATCTCTATACTTTATATGGAGAATTCTGGAAGGTGTAACTTACTATTATTAGCATAATTAAAACTGAAAAAATTTTCAATACCCCATGATATTAAAAGTTAAAAATTACACTCTATTCAATAATGTCAGGTATACCTTAACACATCCCTGCTCAAATCAATACATGATGTTAGAGCATCATGACATTTTCGATCATGTACACATTTCCTCACATTTAAAAATCCTAGGAGAGAGCAGGTATTATATTGTTTTGATAGAGCATCTGGGTTTTATAGTTTAGAAGTCTGGGAAAAATAAGCACAAAATATGTGTTGAACTGAGATTGTACTTTCAACAACAACAACAAAAAATCAATAAAAAAGCAACAAAAAAATGCCTACCCAAATAGGCATTACCTAGTGAGTAATAACTTCATTTCTGTATAGCTCAGGGGGGTTGCAAGGGGAGTGTGAAAAGTTCATTATTATCAACCAGGAAAAAAAGCGAGTGCTAAGAAGAAAGAATCRTATTTCCTATTGGGATTTCTCTCAGACTACATGATTTGCATGAAGGGCGCCACATCAAACACATTGGGTGCCCTTTTTCAAATATTAATGTGAAGCTTGTTTCAAGTTCTTTCTTGACTTTGTGCCACCTTGTATCAAAGGAACTTAAAAGCAGGACTTGGGAGGAAAAAATACTTTTCCAACTGTTTCAGCACTTAGCAAAAATCTTTCTGTATTTGATCAGTTCTGCTTCAAACTTTTATTATTTTGACAAATAGGCACATTTTTATAGCTGTGTGTTCTTTTGCAATGTGATTTGGACTTTTTCCTTTTTTGGTTTTTTTGGGGTTTTTTTAGGTTTTTTCCATTTTTCAGCAATGGGTGTCATGAATGACCCACTCAAAACATTTGTGCACTACATATTTCAATTATCTGCCTTAGTCTTTTCTCCCACATGTGATAATTTCTATTAAATATTTATCTATCTGAGGAAGATTATACCAAAGTATGCCACAGAAAAAAGAGCCCYTAAGACTGAATGTGTGTAGTCAGAACTGTCTGAATCTTACCTTACTGAACTTTGTTCCTCTTTYAGTCAATGTGCTTCTCTTTTGGTCAATGGGGTTAGAGAGGCACCTCTCCAGGATGGTTTGGTTAAATTAGTTGTCTGAGAGAGATGACATGAATTTTGCCCCAAGAGAGGCAGTTTGTTTTACTGAGTATAAAAAGAGAATACAGTAATTAGCTTGTGTTTAAATTACTAATATTTAGACCTAAAGGGTTAATTAATTCCCACTGAATGGAAATCAGTAGCAGCACCAGAAAGAGAACAAAAAATGAACATAATTTCTAGATTTTCCCCCTCTCCCCTCAGAAACAAAGAAAGYAGGAGAAAAGTGGTAGGAATTTTTGATGATCAATCTAAGCATAAATAAACTGGTCATAAAAAATACAAGAGATGAAATATACTACATAACAATGAGACCAGTTAYTAGAGACAAGAAATTAAATTGTGGAAATTTACAGAACAGCACTTCTGCAAGAAATTGGCATTTTCACAATGTACAACCCACAGTCTGAAGGATAAAAATATGAAATTGTAATGAAATAGAATTAAAATGCAAGTTCTAATGGGTAACTTAGGAAATAGCAGTATCCTAGAACAAAATTTTCTCCATAAAGCCTGGGAAGAAATCTTCACTGGTATCTCACAGCATATAATAGAGAACATTTTAAATTTGCAATTATCATTCATATTTTTAGGTGAAATAATCATGGAGGTGGAGTRTGCACAGCTACTGCAGTGTTTCATAGAGAAAATCCTAAGTGTTCTGGGGAGTAAAGGTAAACAGGCTGTTTGGCCTGTAAGAGRCAGCATTTATAAACCCTTTTCCTTACTATTTTTCATTTAAAAAGAAGATAGAGGGAGATWAAACTACTAAAAACAAATGTGAAAAGACTACTAGTGTTACTAAAATCTAGTAAAATTTAGGCTTAATATAGTCTTCATATGCCTATTACACAAAAATATCTTCTCATTGAAGTCCATKAGATGATTATTTTTCTTCTAAATCACAGAAGAAATAAAGTTTTATAGGACTTTCCTGTTGATGTTTAATGAAAAAAAGAGTAAAGTTATTAATAATTTTCTGGCCAGTCTTATCTATGATCAGAAGAAAAATAAAATATTATGATGTTGTCTTTAAAAACATAGCACATGCAACAGTGAAAGAACAATATGCTCACTAAGAATGGATGATATGGATGATTTTTCCCTTTTGCATAGAGATGAAAACATCTGATTTTAATATTTTTTTTTTTGTTTTTTTATGAAAACATCTGATTTTAATATTTTTTTTTTTGTTCTGTCCCTCAGGATGAGTTTGTTGTCACCTGTAGGTTGGATGTCTTTTTCATGAGTATTTATTACCATTTTCCTTGGGGTTTTTTTGTTTCCCTTGACTCAGTTAAATTCATGGGCATTTTGCATCTTTGAAAGCATTGGGGCTAAAATTATTCATAAAAAAAGAAAACCTAAACTGTAACATCATATTGTAATCCTATATAATGTATCTTGATGTTAGTTTCTCATTTTAAGTAACACTTACTGAGATGAGACTAGATTCTGCTGTACAACTTTGGCAGCTCCATATGTATTGAATTAGTCTATATTTCTATGAAATGTATATCTATGAAATTAGTGATATAAAGTCTTATTACATTATTTTGCTTATACTACAAGGTATCACTAAGAGTATTCTGAGATGATAAGGGTGGGCAGAAGACCTTTTAGCACTTAGCTGTGCACTCTGTATGTTTTGCAGTCAAAAATGACAAACCTTCACTATCAGAAAAGGCTCACAGTAGCAATTTCTATTTGATGTTTYCAAGAAATAGGGATGAGGTATTTGGTTATTGTTTTCCACCATTATCAGTAAAATAAATATTGGGAAAGAAAATCAACATTGTATGCACAACTACCCTCACATTCTTTCTCCTCCACCACTGTTTCCTTTTTGTCACTGRTCATTTACATTGGAAAGATTATCTAGGGTGACTATTCCACAGGAAAAAAAAAAATCTGTTTGATTTTTCCAAGCTTCCTCCTAACTCAAAAAGAAAGGCAGCAGACAATGCTCACCTGAGTCTAGTAGAGTAATTAAAAGATTTCTATTANAAAAAAAAAAAAAAAAAAAAAAAAAAAAAGAAAAAATGGAGAAATGTTTTCTGCTTCTTATCTTGATTTGGTGACAGCCTGGAACAAATGTAAGCAGAAGAGAAGGATCACTGTAGTTAGATATTGCAATCCATTAATCTTTAAGCTACATTTTCTACCTGGCTTAATCATGGTTTAATTTCCTATCAGAGTTCCATTGGACTCTATTGAGCATCAGCATCCAGAGCTATTATAGAGTATGATGAAAGGATAAATCTCCTTGTAAGAGAGGTCTTCCTGGAAAAGACACAGTGTAAGTAGTGGTAAGCAGCATTTCCCATCAGCCTACAAACACTGTGAGATTATTGAATTATATTTAAGATTGTGTCATGGATGTTACCCCATCTTAAAAAATTGAGATATACATATATATATATATATGTGTATATATATATATATATATATATCTCACATGGTCTTAAATCACTGTAAAACGTGGTGCATCACCAAATAGCTTTTAACAAAGGCATCCACTTAAGATTTCTGCACCTGTTCCCATGTCATCTGCAACATGCCTGCATTAGGAAAAATCTTATGAGCACTCCCCTACCCATTCCAGCTACACCCTACCTTTCAAAGCTACTAATGTATAAGTCAGTGTACCCCTGCCCACTATCAAGGAATAGGCTTCAATATTTTTCCCTGACTACAAAGTTAGAGATCCTTGTGCAGAAACATTTTGATTTTGTATCTTTTACTGCTGTTCCTCTGCCACAAAAATCCCTGGGAATGTTCCATTTTGGGTAGTTCTGTTTCCAGAATGCTAAAGCAGCTCTTAGCTCTCTGCTTGAAAACAAAACAAAAATGGTGTCATTTTGCACAATTGCTAAAAGCTGTCTGGTTTTCAAACTCTACCATCTTTKCTTCTGTTTTTTCTTTAAGAGATTTTTTTTGCCATTTCAGCCCTTATAAAAACAGGAAARGGAAGAATTTACTCTCTGCAGTCAGAGCATGACAATTTATAAAGACTTAGTTGACRGTTTATTTTTCCTAAGTATTCAAAAATTAATACACATCTTTTCAAAAAGCCTAAGTCCCAAGATAACCAAAATTCAAATTATCATTAAAAATAATTTTCTGCTCCAGACTTCTAAAACTACAATGCATTGTGACTGCCAAACTCTGAATTACCATTTTAGGAAAGAAAGAAAAAARAGAACAGTTTACCTTCATAAAACACAGCTCTGTATCTGTCTTTCCAAATTCAGCCTCAGAACACATCCGGTCAGAGATTTCCTTTCCTGGACTGAGTAAGAGCTATTCACATTTCTACCAGACAGTGGTTCTGGGTAATATGAGAAAATGTCAATTTTTTATTGTTGGRCACTGGTTCCATGTGGCTGTGCAATCTTATGCTTCTGACAACCATGACATGTATATTGTACTGCACAATATATTGGTAGTCATATTATGCTAAATCTTGTAATGTGACAAAATTGCACTCATAAAATAATGCAATTCATTCTCAGGAAATTTATTAAAGCCTTATGTGAAATAATTTTCTGTCTTAACTATTATATTGGATCAAGCCCCTGATGTGTTTGAACTGCACTTTCCCACCTTTTTGTCTCAAATCACATTTTTAGAAATAAAGTGTTTCAAGCCTGGGTAAAAATATTATGAAAGCTCAGTTTTCTGTGAAAAAGCAATAGAATAGGCATCTTAGTACATATATCCAAGTCACTAGGTAYTGTTTTCAGTAATTTAAGTTGGAGTTTATCCCTTGGTATATAGAGTTAWGCTTTCTTCATACTGAGGGCCAATACAAAATGTATTAACTGCRAAAGTGGAGCTATAAAAATCTTGAAAGCCAGTGTTTTAACACATTATTGTCCAACTCATCTSATACTGTGTAAAATGTTACGGTAAACACTGGACCACAAGGGGATTACAGGTCAGATTGTACACCCTCTRTAAGATCTCAGCCATGTTGTTTCTCTTTGATGCTTTCAATGTTACAATTTACCTCCTCATCCTGGAAGAGAGTAGAACAACCCATTAGCTATTTTTCATTATTGTCTCTTTTTTTGAGCAGTACTTTATAAAACGATAGTGCATGTGGACAAAATAAAATATTAGAGATTTACTTAATGAAAAGAGAAATATRCTTTGAGCTTACCCTAAGATTTGTTGAGAGAGTTGGTGTTTTCCACATATTAAAATAAAAGAAACACAGCTATGAAAGTTTTCTGAATACTTAACAATTAAACTGACAAAATACACTATGTAAAGAAAAAGATGCTGGAGGTATCCTAGATTCACAAGAAGTGTGATAAAATGTACACAATGATGGAAAATTAAATTATAATATAGTTCTTTRCATTTTAAGGAGGAGTGTAACTCCAAGATGTAAGGCCAAGGTCCTTTAATTACATGTTGTTTATTCAAGTAGTTTCAAACAGACACTTTAGTCTTGAAARTGGATGGTTTTATAGGTGTGTTACCCAGTTGAGTTGTTCTTTTCCTAAGGTAGGATTTTATAAATTCAATATTATTGGATCATAAAAACCTGCTCCTGGAATGGCAAGAAGTAATAAATCCATAATTGCATTAACTGCAGAAAAGTTAATAGACATTTTAATTAAAGAACCACCCTAACAGGATTGGAATTCACTGCCCTATAAAGGCTGAATCATGCAGTGTTTCATTATAATTTCTGAGAATGTACAGGTGCTAAATTAACYACAGAGACCCCATCTTTTGTTCCTTGTGTGAAATAAAAACATATTGTAAATTAAAATGAAAAATTAATTTACAAGGTTATCACTCCACAATTCAGACAAAGCCCATTGGCTAGTGAAGCTGGTCAGGAATTTCCTGAGGTGCTTCTTTATTTGAAAATGTTTGTCATGGGAATGAATGATTTTTGGGAAACAAATCTAKTTCATAAAAATTTAATCAGAAAAAGCATCTCAGGACTTGTCAGGTTTTCTGATCATACCTGGAGCACAAGAGATTTGAACATTTCAGAGGTCAGACCTCTTGCCTTGCAGAACAGGCAGCTGCTTCTTACASAGCCAGGCACAGGAGGGGACCTGAACCTCCTGCCTCTACAGAGCTTGCTGATGGTGACCAAGGTGTGCACAGCAGCGGCAGCAAGGAGGCTGCTGGCAGCCTTTCYCACTTGGGAGAGAAGGAAAACCATGCTGTGTGCCAGCTAGAAAGCCATGTGTTCAGAGCAGTGCTTGACTTCTGTCTGACATGCTTTTGGGAGTCCAGGTGGTGTATCTGGCTTTGGCAGAAGCATGGGAATACAGTATCTCGGTTTCACAGTATCTTGGAAGCTTCTACATGGTACCTTTCCCTAGACTGCAGGGGAGGAGTAGGAACTTTTTCAGTTGTTCTGTAATACATATTAAAATTTTCTGGCTTCTCTGTAGGCTAGCTTTCAGTCTCACCTAAAAAAAAAATGTCACTTGAAAATAATAAACCAGGACACTTTCATACTAAAGAGGGAAGAAAAAAAGCTTACATTCATTCAAGTCACTTTGTATGAAGGATGYATATAAGCAAAGCATCATAAATTTTAGAATAAATGCCATGTGATATTTTGATGCTCAACCACCATTTTTTRATTCAGTGCAGTGTAATTTACATGCTGAAGATTACTGGAAGATATTGCTGGACACTGACTGAGTGTATAATTTGTGAGAAGTGATCTGATGACAGAATACAAATGCAGGTGATTATATCCAGTGGTTGGAGGAACACATAAATGATCTCTGCCTTAACTTTACTAACAGCAATGTTTTTAATTCAGTTTGATGTTAGATGAAAATTAAAYAAAAATCATCCAGCATCCCTCAACCCAGCAATATGATGTCAAAAATAATTTGCCCTATTTCTGTGATAAACACATCATTYCCTGCATAAATTTTTGCCTTGACTTTATAGATCAGTTTCTATAAGTTAAATGTTYCCACAAATAAGACTTCTAAAGGATAAATAAAAAGTGTTTTCTGTAGCATTGAAGCTGGTCCTCTTCAGGAAAGGCTCATATTTTTGTCCATTTTCTTATAAAAAGACTTGTACTACTGATRCAGAAGATCAGATTCATCTGATCTATCATAGATACTTGCTTTGTAAATATTTCTGTTTGAGCTTGCCATCAAGGCTCTCTTCAGAGTCAACAGACTTAAACTGGCATCATACATACAGCTCACATTACCCTGTATTTTTACATATATAAAATAGATGTGCAAAAAATCCTAATATGTGTAAACCCAGTTCTTTCCATTGACTAGAAAAAGAGGCTAAGGTAGTAATTTCTAAGGTTTAGACAGGAAGACACATGTATCTAATAAAGATGAGAGGAAAGACCTGTTAATAAATACTTTTGTTGCTCAAAAGCTGAGTTAGTATAAGTTAGGGACACTATAATGCATRTACACGGGTTCACTGAAATGGGAACAAGACTAATGACATAAATGATCACACCATTAGTAAAGTATTTCACTGGTTCCTGGAAACTGTTGTGGTGCCAGTCCTCAAAAATGACACACAGACAGGTTTCTTTTTCAAATTCAGTCCTGTTTCCTTGTGTAAGACAGCAGCTATATATTTGCAACAGTAACATTAATAATACAACACAGATATTATTTCTTTATTTTCATTGTTACACAATCATTATGTTAATACTGTCTCAGATGCATCACTATAAAAATAGTGTAGAGTTATCATTTATAATTTCTCAGAGCCCCATTTGGGTATGAATTTTAAATAATGTATTTTGATTCCRATACATTTTGAGAAATGAACTCTCCATCTGTTCCTTCCCACTCTTACCTTATGGTTGATATTTAGTTTAAAACCAGCAAAGTCAATAMAATCCATTATAAAAGAATGTTTAGTAGGCAAACATTTCTATGYTATATTGAATATGCTCTGTATATTAAAAGTGATTTGAACAACCTGCAYTGTACTTTGAGGTTATTAGCTTGCATAAAATACAGACTTATATCAGGAAAGGGGTATAATGCACTTGCTGCTGTATTACAGTAGTATGAACAAAGAGAATAATTATCAAAATAGGACATCCTGAATAATCTTCACATTTTATACTCTAAGTACATGAAAAAATAATTTGAAAAAAGGTCTTCACTTTACATTGAACTCCTTAGCAATCATCACCCTCCTCTCCCCCTACTACTCCCATTTCAATGGAGGAGGCTTGCAGCCAAGATCATTTATGCCTTTCATCATTTTGTGGAAAATAATTTCAATACAAAGAATGGGAGGGAAAGGAAACAGAATTTGCCATATGTTATGCTATATAAAGAATAAGTAAATGCTGACACATCATGGTACCAGCTCTTCATTTCCCAGGCTCTTCCCTTTACCCCATTTTATATGCAAGTGCAATGTGTGTCCTTCAGCTGATGGAGAACTTGAACAGGCCTTGAGTCCCTGCCAAGGTTCCAGGTTCCTGGGGTGTAACATGGTCCAGGATTGTCTACTCCCTCATCKAATGTCCATATTGGTACTCTGTGTGTACCAACAGAAAAACAATATGCATGTGCAGAGAAGGTCTTGTGGTGCTGGCCTTGGACCTTGTTTTTATATGATACAAATTAAACTGTATAAGGTAAATAATGAATTAACCCTTCCGCCAAGTTATTCCACAATTGAGATTTTATGTTATATTATTATAGTTCGCTATTTGCTTGTTGCCTATTTATATAAACTATAAGTTCTTTAAATACTAAAGGTAAACTTTTTTGCTTTTTTTCTCAGTTCTTTTTTTTCCCCTTTTATACCCAAAACAGCTAAAATAACTGCAGATGTCCGCAATACAGCACTGGGCAAAGGAACATGAAAGTCCTGTGTGAGATTCCTGATTTCACTGTACTTCTGCCTTTTTCCAAACCAAGAAAAAATGGAATAAAAATTACCACCATTTCTGCATAGAAACTGTCCCCAGATGTACAGGTTGATAAAGATTGGGTGAAGAAGGGCTGGATTTATCCATGTCCTACGCAGATCCAGTCTTTGTCTGTTTCATGGCAGACCATTGTTTGTTGCAGCAAACACATCCACCCTTTTACCCAGAGACACAGAAAAAAAATTTATTCCACACACATTTTTTACTGATTCATTGTGGGTCTACCCTGTCTCCTCATGGCTCCATCAGAAGACTACCCTCTTAGTGTCAAAAATAATTTCTTGTAACCTGGAATAAAATGCATCCACACGATGCAAATGGGTATTTGTCAGATGCTACAATTACTGATTACAATTGTGCCTTATGGCAACCAAGAAAAACATTGCTCCATGGAAATCCATTCATTGTGCTTGAAGCATGCAAGTTTATGTAAAATTACTTTTCGTAACATGCAAAATATTTGGTCAATTAGTAATTACAGGTTTTTWAATTTTTTTTCCTAGTTTTATATTGCTTACTCCAAGAATACAGGCTACAGGGCTAATACTGTAATAATAAAAAGCTAAACACTCATTATTTCTTCTGACCATTTTGTTAAGCAGTAATCTTGTTACACTTCTTAAACACCACTACTATTGTTTCTGTTATTGTTGTTTCAAAAAATTAACGACCTAATAAAAATATGAAATATTAATATTACCTTCAAAAGCCAGGAGATCACTTTCAAAATAAAATAAAATAAATAAAATGAAAATAAAACCAGCAAAGCTTGGCAGAAAGACTGAGAATTGTGTGGAAAATATTTCTGAACATTTATTCTTTGAATTTTGTAATTAACCTATTTTAATATMTTTGGTCAACTAGTAATTCCTTGATCTTCTCTGTTTAAACCTCACACAAAGTAACTTTTACTCTTTGAGTTAWTATTTGTGCAGCATGTAAAAATCAGAAAAAAATACAAGCTATAAAAATTCTGAAAATAGCAATAACATTAAGTAYTAGGAAAATAAAAACTAGTCAGAACAAGTTTCACCATGTGTATTATTTTATAATGTCTACTTCTTTAAAGGAGGCAGGYAGCATAAACAACTTTTTCATTCTGYAAGTATTTCTTCTTTGAACTAAGTGTAAATTGAGACTAGCAGAGAGGTTATAGTATTGCTTCATAGTGCTTTATTCAGGGTTTTATAATCCATTGGGAAGTCATTTGATTGACCTCACAAACACTAAACATAATTTTGCTTTACCTGCATTGTAGTGATAGGATATCTGCTATCCTTTGTGACCTTAAGGATTCACCTCTTCAGGCTCCTGTCAATTAACACTTTCCACAGACTGTCTGACTTGGCTCTGATGTGCCTAATGTACAGGAGAGATGCTGAGTGAGGGGTATTAAATATCTATTGTGTAGAAGTTATCTAGGCAAGGCTGAGATGAATAAGACCATTTGGGTTTTTATTCCCCCTGGTTTAACCAGTCCGACTGCATACCGCCTACCTATTTAACTTCACAAACAAGTTTAAGAGTTTAATCTCCCATATCAGACTTATGGTTACCCAGAAGTTGCCTCAGGTTTTTCAAGTATTTGAAATAAATAAGTTGAATTTGAAGTGAATGTGAATAGGACTGCATGATGCTGCTTATACAGGTTTTTTTTAATTTTTGTTTTCCCTTCAAATAGAATCTGGAGAAATACATAACAAAGGAATCTGTGTTTTGACACTTGATGCAATTCATAAAGGGTAGSTATTCTTTGAATAAGCCATGCCATTGTTTATAAGTCTGAACAGCAGGCAGTACAGAGACATCCCATTGGACCATTCAAAATATCATCTAGATAGATGTGAGATCCAACGTCTTGAAAGTCACGATAGCTCTTGGCCAACATTTGAACAGACTAAGAAAAGATATTGAAGTGCTTAATTGTGCTGGTTTTGGCTGGGGTAGAGTCAAACTTTTTCACAAKGGCTGTGTTTTGGATTTGTGCTGAACACAGGGTTGATAACACAGAGATGTTTTTGTTATTGCTGAGCAGGGCTTACACAGAGCCAAGKCTTTTTCTGCTTTTTGTACTGCCAGGCTGGGGAGGGGGCTGGGGGTGCTTGGGAGGTTGGGGCTGGGAGGAGACACAGCTGGGACAGACATTTGGAGTGCTGGATTTGTCTTCCCAAGTCACTGTTACATGTGATGGGGCCCTGCTCTGCTGGAGAAGTCTGAACATCTGTCTGCCTA
Source organism: Alauda arvensis (assembly GCA_902810485.1). Classification (NCBI taxonomy): domain Eukaryota; kingdom Metazoa; phylum Chordata; class Aves; order Passeriformes; family Alaudidae; genus Alauda; species Alauda arvensis. Next base: position 691,793 of record CADDXX010000421.1, on the reverse strand, counting down.
CTGGAAGCAGTGAATTAATTCCTTGTTTTGCTTTCCTTGTTTTGTTTTGCTTTTCCTATCACACTGATTTCATCTCAATCCAGGAGTTATCTACCTTTTACCTCTCCAATTCTGTCCCTTATCTCATTGGTATGGGAGTGACAGGGTGACCATGAGGTACTTCGTTGCTGGGTGGGTTTAAACCATGACATTAACCTAAGATCTGTTTACTGTTGTTATGATGTAGATGAGGATTTTTCTTCTGTTGAAATTCAATACGTTTTAAACACCTCAAATATTGTTTTGTAAATGAGAAAATATTTTTATTGTACAAGATGAAAGCCACTGTAGACTCTATATGTTCAGTTTTTAACATGCCAWTAATTTATCTAAATTCTTCTTTCTAATTCTTAGGACATATCAAATCTAAATCTTTTAAATAGAAAAGACAATCATCTTTCTCTAAGATTGGGCTGTTTGTTTTAAATTTAATGCCTCTGAAATAGTGGTTAAATTTAAAACAGGAAAAYTATGTTTAGGGCAATATTAATTATTAGAATTGGTCATAGAAAATAGAGTTCTCAGGTTAATTGAAAATAAATGTGTACTGATGTGAAGAGATTTCAAAAATTCTGGGTTTGCATATGAAATTAAAACAAAATACCTCAATGTTCAATAGCTCTATAAGTTCTAATTCAGAAGACCTGGACATTTTTAGGTGATTGATTCTGCATTCTAAACTTGTGCCTATTAATGAGATTTTGGTCAAGAGAAATTCAGGATCCCAACTCTCACCTTAGAAAAATAAGGTCCCTATATATAGCTTTAAATCTATCCCTTAGGTTTTTTTACTACTTCACAGCATGGCAGATTTGCGGATCACATTTTAAGCCTTCAGCTTTTTAAAAACATTTTTTTTCAGGTGAAAAAGAAAATGATTAGAGGAAAAAATCCAGAAAAAATTTTGACTTCTTTTGCCCAGAGCTCTGCATTAATAGGCAATGCAAATATTACACACACTGATATGTAGTACCAAATTTAACTGATGTAAAAAAAGAAGAWATAGGAAGATAACAAGAGCTTGTTTAGCTGCATGGCCCGAAATTCTCACAATATTGTCAGAGAAGTTCCTGAAATATCTAACTGGAATAGACAGTCAAATAAATAACTTTTGGATGCCATGAAATTTGAATATATTTGAATTCAACTTTCCAATTTATAATCAATTCTAATTAGAGAGGGTTTTTGTGATTGGGGTAATTGGACTAAAATTTCTGTTTCTAATTGTTTCTTGGACCACGGCTTATGCATTTAATCTGAAAATTTGTTTCAAAAYAAATTTCAAAAAACCTTTGCCCTTTACTAGTGGTAACAATTATAATTGTGCAGTGACTTACCTGCTTTTTTATTTTGACAACATTGCTTTAAGGACACATTATTCATAAAGAAGGAGGCAACCTTTGAAGATGATAAGAGCCGTGCAATGTGCTCAGTTCATGTAGCAAAAATAGTACTTGAATTCAGTCTTCTTTCAAGTTTGATCTGCYTCTGAGAATCAGGAATGGTATAATAGAAATTTGTATGTGCATGAACTACTTACAAAAAGACTTTCGGCAAAGGTTTCTATCTCATCCTTCCCTTGCTCTCTTTTGTTCTCTGTGAACTTCCTTGCAGGTTGTTGAATGTGATATATTAAAAATTTAAACCTTTCTCACTGAAATAGGTGTATGAAATGAGTTCTCAGAGAAAGAAAAATTTGGTACATCTCTTTTGCCATTTTATTCTTTTAGCCTACATACAATATCCTATGGCAAACAGAACTGACCTACATGGGAATTGCAATCCAATTTAGGGATGGGGAGGAGGAAGGGGAGAAGCAGCCCTCATTTTTGATCTTAACAGCAAAAATAAAGAAAAAAAAAAAAGGTACTCTGATAGGTATGTAGATAGGTTGATTAAATCACCCCATGAAAGTGTAAACAGAATAGAAGGCCTTATATGTCTTCTTGATTCAGTGATACAATAGTCTTGTAGTTTGCTTATTTTTTATTTCTTCCATTTGCTGTCTTATGTTTATTTTACATCACAGGCCATTTATTTTGAAGGAGGAACTTTTCCTCTTATATCATTTTTCTCTTGTGGTATCATACTGTGCATGCTATGTTTATTCATGAAGAGTGAAACACATTTCCCGGGCACTAARGAATGTATTGTTTTAGCCTGAGTTTCATGGAACTCAATGGACTTAAGTCCATTTCTTTTCATAATAATTTACTTAAGGGTATTTAGGAATTCAAGTAAGTTAATTATGTGCTGTGGTGCTTGGTTTTACAGATATGACTTTTTTCAGTCATTAAAATGGTATTGTTTTATAAAATATGTACTGAAAAAATAGAGGTTGGTATATTAGCCTGTTGTAGTGTTATATATGAGATATTCCTTGCAACATGATTATATGCAGTTTCAGCATGGACATATAGAAAAATGCCGGATGTAAGAGTAACTTCCAACATTATTAAGTCAAGAAAGGACCAAAGTATAAATCCTTCATACTATTTGAATGCTACTGATTACTCAGCTAAGTAGATCCCCACAGAAATCTCATTAAGATSCCATATTAAACTGTGGTTTTTTCTTCTGTTAAGATGTACTGCAAGAAAGTTTTATTTCCTTGTTCTCCAGAGAATGGCAAAATCACATAGTTTTCAGATTTTAAACTGTAGTCTCCCTGCAAATTTGATACACAATCAACCAGGAACTCTCTAAAACTGCCCAAGATAGTCAATATGGAAGCTGGCAGTTTAGGGGTAGCTAACAGTCACTGTTTCTGCATACTTCCTTCATATGATCATATATTTTGGCATCCTGTGTGGCTGATTAGGGTTATAGAGCAGCTAAAATTTCAAAACTACAGAGAGTTCAATGAAGAGCAGAAGAGTGGGTTTCGATCCAGGGCTTTTATCTCTGGATTTGCCCAAACAAAAATAGGACAGATTTGCATCATCTTCAGTGTAACTGGCTTTTAATCAAAAATGATTTTAACATAAATATTGAGATTTTTTGTTCCTGAAGCAGCATGATTGTTTGCATTTCCCCTTGAAGCAGGATGTAAGTGCAGATGCCATTCAGCTGGAATGCTGACAGCCAGCTGAACTCCGAAGGCTGTGACCCCACAGAAACAATTCTTTGTGCTGAGGAWGTGTGTGCAAATAGCTTCCAATGCAGAAAGGAGAAAAGAAATGCTTTGTAACAAATATATATCCCATACAAGCTGAGATAAAAACCTCAGCCAAAAAAATCAATTTTTCATTCAAATGATCATCCAAAGATTCCATCAGCATCTTGGAAAAACAGTTTTATGAACATAAATAATACAGCTAATATAAAACTTAAAAGTGAGTATAAAGCCCTGCACTGAATAATGTAATACCAAATTTTTGAGAGAAATTTAAAGGCTTGTTTGTCACATGTATTGTCTAAGCACCAACATGAACAAGGTAGGATGGGGCTACTCTTCTCACTCCTATCAGTTTCAGCAACACAAGCACAATCAAGGTTATATTCCTGCTAAATTCCCTCCAGTGTTGATGGCTTGAGAGAGAGGAAAGATAAGAAAAGAGTGAACTGGACAAAGGATATTTGATGTTGCTTGCTATAGCAACACAGCTGAAATAGGAYGTATGCTACTATAAACCAAGAACAGTGCACAAAGTGTGGTGTCCCAGCTGTACTTTGTTGATTGTGACTTCACTTTACCCTCTGAAGAGATCGTAGGCAAGATATTTGCAGAATAGAAGTGTACCTGAAAAATCATAAACYTGGTATGATCTAACAAACTTAGCACATCAAATCAGCTCAGTTWATGGGCAGAGATGAACAAGAGATTTTGAAGGCATGGTCTGAGCCAAAATGTCTCTGAGGATTTTCTCTGGAGGAAGTAAACCCTAAATTTGCATCAAAAGAGGAAGAATTACTATGAATAAAAAAAAAAAAATCAATATAGACCAATTCAAAATTACAAATTTTAAAGAAAACCTGCAGGAACAACACATGCACCATAAATACCCTGACATCAGGTCACCTAGGCATAGACTTTATCCTCACTGTGGATATTTACTTTTTTAAGACCACTAGTTACCAATCTGATGTTCTCAGGGGCCAATACAGTACAAGGGAGTAGCAGAAAGAAATAAAAAACAACTGAAAAGCCATGGAAAAATATTTTGTCAATTTATTATTCCATTAGAAAACACAGGAGCTCAGGTTACAGTATTACAAAAAATATATAGCAAAACTTGAAAAAGATAGAACATGCAATCAGAGCTGAAGAACAGCTTCATCACAAGTAGCAATACATTAATGTAATACTTCCAGGAGTGGAAGGAAGACAACAGGGGAAGCAGGTAGTAACACATGGAGAAGGAAATGGGTAATGATGATGAATTGCAACTATTATCTAAAAATTTTAATAGCAGAAAACCCAAGGGGCACACAAAGGAAATTGTCACCTGTAAACTTTAAACAAACAGAAAGAAGCTTGTTTCACACAGCAAGAAGTTAAAATGTGATGCATACTGGATGCCAGACTGAAATTTGTTTAAAAAGCAAGTAGGCAAATTCCCAGAGAACAGTTAATTAAAGTCTGCTAATCAGAATATTGAGTGTTAAGCATTCAGGTGAGGAAGTCCATAAAACATGATTTGTCACAAGATAGGAGGAATATAGTGGGGTCAAAAAGATGGTATAATGATGGAAGTATCATTGTACTTCTTTTTGCATTGCATTGAAGAATCAACTTCTCATCTTCTCTAAAACTTTGCACAACAAAGAGTTTACTAGGCAGTCACTGCATATATCTGAAACAGCTCTACCACAGACTGTATTATTTTGGTATTATAAAATACRTTTCAACTTACCTAACTTCACAAATAAACCAGTTAAAATCTCTGTATTATGGAGAAATTATATCTCTTAGCATTCTAACTGAGAATGAATGTGCACATTTTAACAGCCACAGGATAAAACCAGTATAAGAGTCTCCTGGGCAACAAAGAAAGAAAGAGATCATCAAATATACATTTTAGTTGACTGCTAWGCTTTGGCCAAAAGTTTATGCTTATATGCAAGGCTATTTTGAACATAAGAATATTCTTGTAGATTGGATAGGAATTTTATTGCAAAGCAGGAATTACATTTATTCCAAAATGCRTCAGTTGATTCACTTTTTCAGGGATTATATTAGTCTCTGTAGTACTCTTGTTTAGCAAATATCTTGCTGTAAAGTAAAAATTTGTTTAAAATACATACATGGAGGCAGGAGCTAAATTTGTTAGTTGGTAAACAACTTTTTTCCTGGATGACAGTAATGCAGAGGTTTATTGCATGGGCTGTGTGACATGTATGAAGTCTTTAATATTAATATTATAACTTTCAAATGGTTGAGCATCAGGTAACTTTGTGTGGACTTGACCAATTCACTGCCTGGTAAACATTTTTCTTATAGTGCTGAGATTTGTAGAGGTGATTAAACACACAGACAACAAAGACCTTAAATTATAARTGTATCTACATGTGTGTAGATGTGTGCACAGATACTCACACACACACGTACCTTTTAAGATATTCCTTTTTTTAGGTTCTGGAGGTGAAATATGGGTTCTAGTGCTTTGCTAAATGAGGACCATCAGTGTTTACAATCTCAATCAAAATCCCTACAGAAATACATACAAAGTTTTGGCACAATAATGTTTATAAGAGGATTTTTTTGGAACATTGACAAATACCCCAAGGAATTAAGACCCAAGTACTGAATATGATTYAATCTTACTTTCTTAAATGCCTTGAGTCAAATCTCAATACCTTTAATTGTAGTATAACCAATGGTCCATTGAGTTAACGGGCCTGGGAAAAATCTTGCCAGGAGGGTTTGCTCCAGACTACAGGAAGACAAAATTTAAATTTTGCAAAAATCCCAAAGCACAAACTTCCAGTATCACAGAGTTTATATAAGAGCAGTGTACATATAAGTACAGTATGTATAYATATAAGTACATATCAGTGTGAAAGCCATACTGTTTGCAAAGATRAAGTTGTTACTGTAACATCCTCCATGTGGGTATGAAATTTTACAGAACGATTTACATGTAAATCCCTGATTTCTCTAATGAACCTTGGTTGGTTGGCTACTACAAACAACTAAGTGAGCAAAAATCTATCTCAGTGCTCTGTCTTGCTAAATCTTCCAAATTAACACTGTAAACTGAAACATGGCTGCAATAAGACACAAATCTTGTAGTTAATTAGTATTTTAGTGCACTTGTTTATCATCTGCGTAAAACTTCTGAAGAGTTTAGGTGATAAATTTATTCCTGGCTAAGTCTGAAATACAGCTTGACGTTGTATAMGTAAAATTCCATTTACTTTATAGTCTTTTATCTTTGTTATGAAAGGGAAACAGTATATTTGGGATGACTCCATAAGAGAATTCCACTAATGTTCTTGCTCTTATGCCCAGAAGAGGCAGTGCATGGTCTCCAAATGCTAAAAGTCATCCTAGAGTGACTGTGTAGATTCTACATGAATCTGCTGGCAACACAACTCAATTTAGTGTTCCCTTGGTAACACAGGAGACACAGAGATAGATATTTAMAGGCTGTGAACCTTACTCCATTTCAAAATGGTCCCTCCATGAACCACAACAGTTCTGAAAGAACTTTAGCTAGTTTGTCTTCTAGATATTTTAAGCACATATCTAGCTATTGGCTTGGTTGGTTTGTTTGGTTGTTTTTTTTCATATAAGATAATGTCTATACAAAACATTTGCACTTAATACTGGCGAATGTTTACCCCTCAATTAAAAAATACACAGATTTTCCCTTCCATGCCTTAAAGACTTGCACCCTTCATAGAAAACAGGTCTTTGAGGTGGTGGCTCATACTACTTCACTCTCCTGAGAACTGGGCTCAAAAAAGCAGATATGGGAGGTTTTCAACATGCAGATACTGAGAATTTAGTGAGGTTTTTTTTCCGATCTATGTGATTTCTAAGTCTTCAACAAAAGTTCAGCCAAAAAACACAGGAAGTTACCAACTCTGTGATAATTTTCCTTTCATGCATGAACATTTRTACAAAATGGAAGAGGAGCACTAACTTATGATGCTTTAACTACTGYAGTAACTAATGGACTTTGAAGGATGCATAATGGGCTGAATACTGCTCTTCTACACTGCTCCTTGCCCCTACTGCCCTTGTCAGCTCCAGAGGTCTGCACAGCTGTTCTGGGACTGAGCAGTGCCTTGCTGCTTTCCTYGCCCTCTGCCTTGCTCTTTGCCTCTCCTGTGTGGGATTTGCATATGGCCTTTTGTGAATTCTATTCAAACACGTCTTAGGTACAGTAGAATTCTTTACAGCTTGTCAGGGATACACAACAAAGATGCACTAATACCTAAAAGCTTCAATGGAATACAAAGGACTTGCCTTTGGGATGCCTGATTTAGTTTTCCTTTTAAGGAAAGTGTACCACAGTTCATCATTCTGGCTGGCATCACACTGGATGTCTGTCAGAAGCTACCTTTTTCAACTGTCAACCCATCAAATTAATTGGTTTTCTCTGAATGTGGGTTGGGTGTTGACAGAATTTTTTTTTAGGTTTTTTTTTTTTTTAACCTGCTGATATAGGACCTAGATGGTTGGAAGACAGAGTATAAACGTTTTGGAGAAGGACAAGATGGACATTAAAATAACTGAAAAAGTAATCATGTTTATTTCCTTATGAGGTAAGTAAAACTATACTGGAATAGTAGAACAAGTGCAGGCTTCTTGCCAACATACCACTCAGACTACAGTATAGCTCTTTTAAAACTTTGCCAAGAATTTTGGCACTGAGAAACTGCTGACAAATTAATATGTTTATGTGCTGCATACAGCATCTATTTTAGACTGTAGTGCTGCACTAAACATATTTTCCCATATACACTCACTTTATCAGATTTTTTCCTCTGAGAGGTTTCCTTATATACTTTAAACTATGCAAGAAGGTTTTTTCTTTCTACTGTTTTTTWATAAATATTTCAAATTAACAATTCATTATTCAGTCTGTAGGGGCTTTGGACACTGTAATAATTGCATGTAATTTTGTTATACAACATGTAATTTTATAAACTCCTTAGGCAACTGGAAACTTTAGGACGGTGTTCATTATTGGATATACAAGAGTGGTGCTATATAARTGATGTTTTGCTTTCCTTGCTACTTTAAAAATTTACCAGAACAAAGGAGCTGTAACCACTGTATCAACAGAACTGTGTATGCACACAAATGAATACAAACATTTTACTTGTGCTCATAGGTATATGTACATACATATTTGTGTGCATGCTTTTTATTCAAAGTAAAAACACAAACAAAATGTCTTATTTGTTATGCTAAATGATATCTTTAACAAGAGAAAGGGAGATAAATGGCAAAACTTAGATACAACAATAATGCCCTTCTTTGATTGAATAACCTAGAAGTCAGCCCCTAAGTACACTGTAGGGGGTGAATTCAATTTCTTCTTCTCTCTGTTGAAATTTGAATCCAGTTCACCCAGGTCAAAAGGTAGTTCTAATGACATGTTAAGGGGTACAAATATGGAAAGAGAAGCATTCATTTAGTCTACTCTCCTCATATTGTTGCCAATTCTGTATTCCCTTCACACTTTCAATGTTCCAGAGTGTAGGATGTGTATGTTGAACACATACTCTTCAGTGTTTTGGTAWGTTTGGCCAGTGCCTTGAATAGCTRCTAAAATRCAAAWAAGACTCGCTCATCAYTGTTACCCTGGACAGCCCTTAACATGTGGTAGTGTGCATGGATCCAGATTGTCTGGGAGATTGTCTGGAGAGAGTTGAATTGTCTCCCAGGAWAAATGGTATCATGAGCTGAAGGCTTGCAAAAGACTTCYGAATTTCTAGTGCCCCCCAAGTTTAATATGAAATAGGTTGATCTAACATAAATTATTTTTATTTAATGAAAACTGCATTTTTAATGAATAAATTATTTATAAAATCATTAAAAAGTTTCATTCAAGACTTAAGATACTGTTCTTCAAGAGGATAAGATCTTTTTCTTATGTGTAAAATCACAAAGCATTATTATTATGCTAGAGATGAGGCTGATTTCCATTATTTAACATTTCTAAATTGTAAAGTTCAGAGTCTGCTTTGGATGATGTGGATACCAGCACATTTCAGGTGCTCTCATAGGCAGGCCATGTAGACTGTGATTCAGTGCAGTAAGAGCCATGCTGTGCCATCCCTTGTTATAATGCCAGCAATTTTTCCAGTGCTAACCTTCTTTTAGACACTTACAAGCCAGCACATAGGCACGTCAGCAGAAAGAGTCAACGGACACTCTGTCCTCTAACTGTACTATTTAGGATGAACAAATACCTCAATACTAAATGGCTGCAYCAACATTCTCCTTGATATGCCTACAACTATCTGAACTACTTTAGCAAGTAGATATAGTACCTGTGTTTGGAAAAGTTCAATGGGAAAAGGCGATCAGTCTCTTTCCCCTGTTCCTCCCAGTCCTTGGAATTCTAAGTCGGAATGTTTCTGACTTATATATTATATATTCTTGCTTTGTCTTCTCAGATCTGTCAAATTCCACCTAACAAAAATGTGCATCTGTGTCACACTAATAATTGTGATGAATTTTGGTGACATGAAGTTGTGTTTATAGAATTAATAATATAATGTAAGATACAGTAAATTGAGCACTGAGGAAGACAATTAACACTTYTTAGGTTCCTTTGTAAATGCCTGTTTACTTACAAGAACAACTTGTGTTAATGTTRYAGCCTTAAAATTAAGCATCATCCACTCACATGAAATACATTTAAAACCAATGAAAGAAAAGTGCAATAAAAAGCTTGGAAACACTATGTTCTCTGATGAATTGATAGGTAGAGAAGTCCAAATAAAGACATCAAGGGAGACCTAATGTGCATGCTCAAATACAGTCATATTAAACAGTTAAAAAAAAAAAAAAAAGAAGTGTTGCTGGAAAACCTTGTAGTAACTAATGATGCAAAAAAAAACCCCAAAAGCTGAAAATTGATAAGAAAATAGAACTGGCTTGATTAGATCAATTCTATTAAAAGCTCTGAAAGACAATAAATGATTCATAGAGGTAATCTGCAGTTCAGGTTTACTCAGTAATCCACTGGAGACCTTTGTCAAAATCTTTTGACAAGCTAATTAAAAGGAGACAGTTATGCAGCACTGAATATTTACYGCTGTGAAATGAATCAACCCATCTTCAGGTTTCCATATCAATCTTTCCTTCTTAGTAGTGCCACACTGACCTTTCTGGATGCCATTAATAAACTTATCTTTCACCATTATGGCATCAGAGTTACATGTCATTTGACTGTACTTGGGGGATTTAGTTTATGTAAAAATATGGAGAAAATAGTATGTAGCTGGCACTGCAAACCTCAACAAATTATATAATCTGCATCTATCTTTCTATCTTTCAGATAATGAAAATAATTTTTAAAATATTATGAAACCCTATATAAAACTCCAAATAATCAGAATATATTATTAGAATACTGAAACTATGAAAATATATTATCACTATGATGATAATATATTTTCTCAACATTAATTTTCTTTATATCATAAATGATTMCTAATTTGACTGGGATAATATTATTTCTTAATGTACTTTTCAAGAAGTTGTTTAGAAAAAAGCAAATTAAAATGTCCCAGATCAAATCTTAACCCAGTTCTCCACATTTGCTTTCAGTTATAAAGATCTTAAATATTTTAATTTCGTCTCCAAAATTTTATGATTTTTGATGACATCAATTTCAGAAATAATCTGCAAAATCCTTATCTGTTTTAGTCGACTGCTGATACTTTTTATCTGCATCACATAAAAGAATTGTTAGTCTGCATTATTTCCCCCACATTTCCAGATATTCTCTGTGTGAGTTGCATTCTCAAGTTGATAATTGTAGGTTTGTTTCAACTGTCCTTGATCAATATTATTTCTGCAATGGAGGTAAGTTGATAACCAAGGCTCTAGTTACCACTGTGATTGCCTCACTATTCAACTGTCCCTCTCYTGCATTTCACTTTGTACAGTAACAGAAACAGGCAAATTATGTTTGCATTAGATTTTTCTTTCTTAAATATGTAACTGATAAGATACTWTGATGACTTAAACTAAAGCTGAATTTCAAAACTGGGACAGATAAAAAAATAAAATAAAACAAAACAAAAACCCCAACTGTTCCAAGGGTTATGTGCAGAATCTATTAAACAGTGTCTGGGTGCTGCTGCACTGGAGTTAGGGCCAATAAAATCCACAAAGAAAATTCTGTTCCTAAAAAGGAAGAAACAAAGGCAATASCCTCCAGAGGAGACCACATGTGGCAACTGTTAGTTTTTCCAAAAGAGACCTACGACCTTGGCACTCTGTCAATAAGAAAGCTTTTATGCAGCATAGTTCATACCAGTATTTTGGAGGGAGCATATGAGGGTCAGTCTAGTTTCTTCCAGTTACCTGTTAGCTAGTGTTAAGTGACATGTAAATGGTGGTGTTTTATGGAGTTTGGGTGAGTTTATGCCACATGCCCCCTAAGGTGGAGACCTATCAGTCCCATATTTGAACTAATGCAGGACTCTAAAAAGAATAAACTAATACAGCTGGTGCTTTTACTTTAACAAACCTTTCCATCAAGGTGTATGGATGTTCCCATACTGGCATATTATTTTGGCCCAGGACTGAGCTTTTCAAGCTGATTTACCACTGTTGAGATTTAACCRCAGCTGACCACTCAGCCCCACACAGCCACTCACTCACTTTCCCTGCACTGGGATGGGGGAGAGAATCTGGAGATTAAAGATGAGAAAAACTTGTGGATTGAGCAAAAGAAAGTTTATTTACCCAAAGAAAAGCTGCACACCCAGGCAAAGCAAAACAAGGAATTAATTCATCAGTTCCCCTTGGCAGGTTGACATTCAGCTATCCCCAGGAAAGCAGGGTCCCAGAAAAGCTGGGCCCCATCACACTCAACACTGACTTAAGAAGGCAAACTCACTCACCCCAAATGTCCCGTCTTCCTCCTTCTTTCCCCCACTTTATATACTGTGAATAAAGTCACTTATGGAACATTCCTTTGACAGTTGTCATCAGCTGTGCAGGCTGTGTCTCTCCCAACTCMCTGTCCAACCCAGACTCCTTGCTGGGGTGGCAGGTGAGAAGCAGAAAAGGMTTTGGCTCTGTGCAAGAGCTGCCCAGCAATAATGGAAACATCCCTGTGTTATCAGCACTGCTTACAGCACAAATCCAAAACACAGCTCCATACTCGTTACTATGAGGACTGTTAACTCTGCTCAGCCCAAACCACCACAGCCACCATTTGCCCACTCTCCCAGTGCTAGATTAAAGCACACAAGCTGGATTCCTTCTGGACAACACCTGAACTGTTTGTGCGTGCTCAGACCATACCTCAGATGCTTTTAGACCTAGGAGGCTGTTGTAGTTTAACCCCAGCCAGAAATCAAGCCTCACACAGCTGCTCCAGCAGGATCAAGAAGTGAATCAGAATGGTAAAAGATAGAGAATTTGTGGGTTGAGATATACATGGTTTAATAGGAAAAGCAAAAGCAGCACACACAAGCAAAGCAAATCAAGGAATGAATTCACTGCTTCCCATGAGCAGGCAGCTTTTCAGCCATCCTCATGAGAGCAGGGTGCCATCATGTGTAACAGTGACTTGGGAAGACAAACCTATCACTCCAAATGTCCTCCCCTTCCTCCTTCTTCCCCCTGCTTTATATACTGAACATGATATCATATGGTCTGGAATGTGCCTTTGGTCACTTTGGGTCACCAGTCCCAGCTGTCTCTTCCCAACCTCCCAAGCACCCTCAGCTTCCTTCCCTAGTACAAAAAGGAGGAAAGGCATTGGCTCTGTGTAATCCCTGCTCAGCAACAACAAAAACATCTCTATACTATTGTCACTGTGCTACTGATTCTTTAGTTTTTTTACACTATGGACGTGTTTGTGTATGTGTATTAGAAATTACACCAGTGGAATATTTTTGTACTTTTATTGATTCATTTTGGAAGGGTTTTCTCTTGTTCTACCATGTAAATTAACGCATTTAAAGGAAAGATTTATTTGTATAAGGCCATTATATGATTTTAAGTAATTTACTAGTGTACTGCTTACTTTCAACCATCTTGATCTGGCATAGTGTGACATTGCTGTGAAGATATATATATATATGTTTTATCAACTCTCAAAATCACTAAACCAATGCTATTCTCATTGTAATTCCATGGGTCTGTTTTAGACATTGTCAGTGTTACATCGGTTCAAATTTATTCTTTTAGGGTATGTGAAAAAACTAGAACATTCTTATCATAGTGAGACATCATGATTTGATACACAACTCTGTGCACCACAGAGCATTCCCTGAATTTCTTCATTGGGCAGGGGAAAAAAAATTAATATAGTTCTTATAGAAACTGGAGACTGTCCTTTAGCTCTACGCTTGCATTCTTTAGTAATGCCAAGCAAATTGAGTTCATCGTTGTCCTACTCTCCTTTTTCTTCTGATGGTGTCCGAATKTGCTTCCAGAGAGGCTTCACCTCACAAAGTAGGCAGCATGCTACTGTTCAGGGATTTAAATTAAACTTTAATTCATTAATTTAGCAGGTATCATGTCTCACATTCCAGACTATGGTCAGGTCTCATGTCCCACTGTCATAAAATTATTAGCTGATCTACCCCACATAAGTTCTTTCTTCTGMTAAGCCAGCAAATGTACCTAATTTCAACAAATCATCTTAGAGTGGGGATCTTTAGCAAATTTTATGTTCTAAAAGTTTAATTCAAATGGAATCTGGTTATTTTGGCCTTTTCTGTACTTAATGGAGAGAACGAAGAAATCTGAGCGGGCAAATCCTAGTATCTACTTTACATATCTATTTTAAAAAGGGATAAATTCTCCTGGAAATGTCTCTCTCTTTCTGCAGACAGGACATAGATTCTGAGGACAGTATTAGTCTAATGCCTATCGCCCACTAAAATGTTTGTTGGAAAGATTCAAGGTAATTACACCATATTCTCCATATAAAGAGTTAAAGAAATAAAGAGATCTGAAGATGGAATGAGCCTAGGACATTGCATCTGTGAGGTGAAGTGTCTTTTGGAAATGCTTTCTCTGGATAGTGTGAAGGAGGACTAGCTTTGACAACCTAATACAAACAACTTAGTGATGTTTAAATACTTGTGAAATGAGTACTCTGGTATGTGAATTCCTTACCTAACAGCAYTTATGCCTCTGGGTAAGTGATTTATGAAACACAAGTGCCTACCTTTTGAATTTATTCAGGGGTCTAGCCAATGTGCAATATCTATGCACATTAGATAAATGTACAAATAGTGGTATAATGTCCAGTGCAGCTCTTCTCTCTACAGTGGATACCTGCAAATATTATAATTGATCAAAATTATCATAGTCTCCAGGTTTTGGCATGGATGACRTCTCAATGATTTTCTATGACAGTGAATTTCCTTGGCTGATCACACATTGCCTTAAAAAAAATTAAATTCTTATGATTGTGTTCCATTCTACTGACTTTTAATTACATTGAAAGACTCCCTGTGTTATGGAATCATTATGCATCATGCCACTGCTACTTTGCCACAAGATAATTATGAGGGACTTTTCAGTTCTAAATTTTTAGTGCCCTGACCAAATTCAGTTCAGCATTAAATAATGTTAGGCTTTATAATTTCTAATCAAATATTAGTTCTGCCATGATGATTGCTGGACACCTCCATGGCTCATCTTCAGTTTTTTCATTTGGCACAGGACATACTCTGATTTGAGGCATCTAAAAGTGAAAACTCCGAATTCAGCACATTACTTGGCACATCTATATAGTTCCAAATATGAACAAGTATTTTTTTAAACTGGTCACTTCATACAAWGATGTTATGTCTGTGTTTTCTCTAGGCTAATACCAAACACACATACAGTTGTACTCTCTTGAGATTAGTGCTGGTTTTTTCCTTACAAATTAGCAAAATATATAGATCTTAAAACTATAACAACTTTTTTTTTGTTGTTATTTTTCTACTTGATAATTGTTTCTGTGAGATTTAGTTCAAAATTAGAATTGCATTCCTCCATWATTTCTTTTCGGTGAGAATTGCCAAGATTTGGTTTCTTCCAGGGTAYTCTCATAGAGGTTAATGGAAATTATTTCACATTTAAAAGACTAATTTTAAGGTAAGATTCGTATTATAAACTTTTTTTTTTAAATATCTAATTTTAAATATCTTACCTTTAGAGAAGTGTAAGGAAGGTTTATTTTTTTGATAATATTTCATTTTTCCCCTCTGTGTCACAGTTTTGCCTTCTTAGTTCCCTTTCTCTACAGTAGTTCTGATTGTAAAGCAAAACTATATATGATCAACACTAAAATGGTCACTGATCCTTATCTTGACATACTTTCCCAGATTATTAAAAATCCATTTGATCCATTTGGTGACTACATAGGTGCTTTTGTCCTTATGTTCAAAGCACTGCTGCTTAGCTTTTATTTTAGCATGGGTGGGTTTTTTTTCATTTTTTTTTCTCCTCTCTGTATCCCTCCTCCACTCAACTTTCATAATCAAAGCAGGACACAATCTATTTACCATGGTTGTTTGAGCAAGTTAGTGTTATTTCAAAAATGTAAGATAAACCCCTGAGTCTCCAGAGTTCTTTTAGTGTRGCAAAATATAATTTCTGGGTTTTGGTCTTTTAATGTAGGACTCAAGTTTATAATAGTGTTCTGGGGTTTCTGGCCTATAGTTTGCAGGACAGGGGAACAAGGCTTTATGTTTGCTTCTGGACTACAAATCCAAGCATTTCTTCCCTGAAATTTCAGATTACTGTGTTCAACTGTCTTCAATTAATCAGCTATGCCCCTCTGCCCCTCTAGTCTTCTGTTTCTTTATATTCAAGCCTTGTCATTTTCTCAAGTCAAGTCAACTTGAGTTTTTTAATTTCGGCAGATTAAGATCCATAGYATTAAGACAAATGTTAATGTAAAGCCTGTAGTGCTAAATCCTGTGAGATTGTGACCACAAAATCACTCACAGGAGGTATTTGGCACTCAGGGACAGTGTTCAGCATCTTAATGAAGTACATAAGCCCTCATCACACAAAAGCCAATATTTGCACCTAGTTTTCACAAGAGAAATTGATTTTGTAGAGTGGAATCTGCAAGTAAAACTGTTCCTGTTAGAACTCATGCTGGAAAAATATTCCACGTTAGTTTTGGACTTTTTCCTTTGTTTAGTTTTGGTTTTTTTGTTTGGAGGTTATTTGTTTGTTTAGGTTTAGTTTGGTTGGTTGGTTTGGTGTGACCTGGGTTTGGATGTTTAACTGGTTTAATTTTCCTGTRTTATATATGTATGCATAATCTTGGCAGGGTTCTCCAAAAAAGTATTTTCTGATCAAGCAACTGTACCTGCAATGGTGCCAACAGGCATTGCAGAGCAGCTTAGATGCTGAAATGTTGTAGCACCTTCTTCTGCTTGATCAGTCTTTCAGTATTTGTGCAAGATCATCTTCTTACATGCAAGATACAAAGCCAGCATTAGATAAAAGGCTTAGCACACAATGCAAATGATGAAGAGATGAAGTTGTGGAAAATGACAAGTGGTAGATGCGTGTGCATGAGTGCAATGCTAATGTAGAAAATTTGACTTCTAAATTCTCAAGTACAAACCTCCTACTTAGCTGTACCCTGTATAGACTGACTTCAAACTTCTCTATCACCTGGACTGGCAAAAATGGTACATAATGAACCCTCCAATTAGTAAAGAGACATGAGACGGAATCAGTGATGAGAAGGATGATCATACTTTATTCCTCTGTATGCAGTCTAATACAGTTAGCAAAACAAAGTCCTTGGGTGCTGTAAAGAGAATCCTTGAGAGGAGCTGGTCTCAGAAAGAATAAAGGGGCCTGGAGGGAAGGTGGCAAAGATTGTGGGTGGAGGAAGTATCCTGGAAATGAAGGAAGATTCTGGAGATGAGAAGTGCATGGAGACAAATGACAGTGGATTTTTAAGACCTTGGCCAGTGACTACTGAGATAGGAAACTGAACGGTGGCATGGCAGGAGCCCACATGGTTTTCTGCCCAACCATCTAAAACCAGCAGTAACTTCCTGCATGTTGCAGGGAAGTCGAAGTACAACACAGCAAGTGGAAGTGAGTGCATAAAGTTCTCATCTAGTTGGCTCCTAAGTAAACACCAATACTCAGATCTCCTGCAGATGACTTTTACTTTTACATGTGACAAAAGCACAAAATTATGGCCCTGTCTCATATAAAGAGAAAATGCCTTTCTTTTTTTTTTAATAAAGAGAACCTATGAGACCAGTAGAGATCTTTACATTTCTCTAACCCTGGATACTATGTCAACATGTTATTCCTCTGTTTAGCTACTTCCAAATGCAAGATCAAAGGGGTATATTTTTAACTAATCTTTTCCAATGAAGACCTGAGGCTTGATTCAGTTGCTCATCTCTGGAAAAATTAGGTAGTATTTTACTAGCTTTTAAGAAGATTTTAACAATATAAATGTTTTATGTAATCTGGATGAAACTTACTGGGACAAATTTTACCCATATATACTCCTTTCTGGGAAGACTAGATAGCTACATTTAAGTGTGGGATTTCTGTGAGGTCTCTGAATTCAGTGAAATGTCTGATTCTGCAGAGTAGAAGCAGATTTGGAGACAACTGGTTTATCCATGGTAGGAACACTCTTACATAGAATTAAGGTAATGCTCATCTTATAAATAGGTAATATATCAATACATCTTTGGTTCATATAGGAAAAGATTTTACTCCCTAGTGCCTAAAGAAGAATTCTTGAGCCTTACTCTAAGCCTTGCTCATCTGAATTACGTTAGTGAATTAATGAAAAAGTAGTGGAAGATCCATAAGCTCCAGCCTCCTCAGATTTTTCTGTGTGAGGGCAGTCTGTCAGGCCACCCTGCTATCTTAGACCAATGGAAGTTATTTTGCTAATAATAAATCCTTTGGAATTTCACACTAAAATACCAGCCACTCCTGTAAATTCAACAGTTCAATATATAGGGTAAAATAAGAGCACACTTACTAAATATATAATTTTAAGCTGCTCAAAATGCATATGACATGAAAAGGTGCTCTTCATAACCACACAGAAAGCATAACATCCATGGAAGCACTAGAGCTAGTAATGCTTAGAAGACATTTTAGTTAGTGTTGCTGTGTAAACTGCCGATGGAAAACTATGGATTTTAGTCTGTACCTCTGCCAGGTATTTGTAAGACATATGAAATAATTTTATGAGTTATCTACATTAGATCATTTCATGTGGTTGTAGACCCTATTGCCAAAGTCTTGTAGACCTAAACAACGAGGCTGTTGGATTTCCTGCAACCAGGCATAGTGTCAAATTGTTCCACATCAAAAGGAAGAAGGCAATACAGAAACTTTTGCTTTTGGACTTACTTTTGTTGAACATGCATGCATATATTTCTGAACCAAAAATAGACTGTCCATGCTACAATATAAAACCAGGTTTACTTTGATTTTTTGTAACTCATGAGAATATTTTTTAGAACGTTTTACTCTTGTCTTGAAATCAGAGGAATTCTTGAAACCATACTGCTAGAGACTTCATCCATAGTGACTGGCTTGACCAGCCAGCTATGGTGCCAACATCTTTTAGTAACTCTACAAACCAATACTTGCATGCTAAGCAAATGGGGAAAAAAAATCAAGAACTTAAATTAAAAAAAAAAAGAAAGAAAAAGGCAAACAAACAATTATAGCTATAGCTAGAAAAGTGCATTTTTCATGCACATAGCACATGCCTATATACATAAATTTATTGTTTTCCCTCTGCTTGTGGCCCTTCAGATTTTAGTTTTGGTGCAGCTTGGAGGCTACTTTGGCTTGTACAAATGCAAAGTTTAAGCATGTAGGCTAATTCTTCATGGAGATTTTATATACCAGCAGATACTGACAATGCATAGGAATCAATCCTTCAGCAAAATTTTAGAATGGAGACATTGAAAAAACTAGCCAGCCTAGAACAATTGCTGCACATGCAGTTACTTTCCAAGAAAATGACAGGAGAACTTTAAAATTTAAACTCAGCAAACTAATAAATCTTCCGATGAATAATTTTTCAGAGAAAAGAGCCTGGAGCAAGCACTGGGTGGCCTGTGAAAGGATAATTAAACAGACTTACTTGTCTACTATCCTAATCTAATCTCTTACCTACTCCAAATACTTACCTCCTTCTGAGAGATTTGGATTCTGATTAAGCAAAGCACTTAAGTATCTGATTGATTTCAACTTGAGTATGTGCTTTACGAGAGCATATAATCTGGGTATTTCTTCCTCCATCCTTCTCCCTGATTATCCATCTATTTGAAAAACAGGGAGAAAAAAATATAATATTGTTTTCATCTTTTTCATGTCACATTCAATTTCAATTTTAAACAATCAAGTACCTTTACTAAACAGCTTGCTTTCATCTCAGAGAGATAAATACATAAAAAGAGATGAACAGCTGGGAATTTTTAAGCTATTGAGATTTGTTTGTAAAAATTAAAACACTCTTTCTTTTAAAACAAGAAAGAGGAATGATAATATTTTATATATTATTCTAGTAGCAGACAAATGTGCCTTTGAAATGAGAAATGTGGTTTAATTGTCAGACTAGGGATTTTCATATTTGGGTCCTTCATCCCAAAAGAKAAAGCTTCACCAAAGTTGTCCTGTAAATTATTATTGTAAGAACATTTTCACACCTGTTGATACAGGCATATCTGTGCTTCAGTTAAATGACAGCTATTCTACCATAAAGTAATTACAGTTAGAGCATTGTTGCATGTTAAAGGAGATTATCATCTGTACAGAGATGATCAGCTAAATAGAAAACAGAAAGGACAGAATTTAAGAGTCACTCCTGCCAAAGTCATCTCTGAAGTGAGGTATTTATTTTCTTGTTTTGCCAGGAAAAACAAACAAAAAAAAACTTTCTAAATGTATAAGCAAAGAAAAAGGTGAAGTTAGAAATTGAAGACCGAGAAATAGAATAGTGGGCAAATTAGCTAGCTGGGAAAAGGATATTTGGAAAGAAACATGACTTTTGATGTTTTCTGTATAGCTTTTGATCTCTGTTTGAAGAATGGGTTCTGGATTGTCTGCTCTGCCTACAGTCCTTTTCCCTAAAGGTATGAGGCTGAAAGAAGGGAAAGGTGTCCAAGATGCAGAGACTAGGTACAAATAACCATGTTTCTGACCTTGGGCAAAATAAAAGTAAATTGTGTTGGACCCTGTCACAGAGGAAAACCAGTCAATTTGCATGGTTCAAACCACATTAGGATTGAAGCAGTTCATTGATTTATGAACAACRCATTAACAGAGATCAATACCAACACAAGTGATAAATCAAGATACCAGACAGTTACAAAGTGTTAAGTAGCCACGAATTTCCCAGGCCTGTAACTAAYCCCCAGGAGGACACACCACTAGCACACCCCCAGCCCACGGGCAGCTCAGTCTGCTCCCAACCCCTGGGTCACAAACAGTCCCTTTGCTGGGGCAGCACATGGCAGACACTGGCAGAGGAAGGGTGCTGCTGCTATCCATCTGCCCTCGATGGATAGCAGCAGCACCCTCGTCTGCTCTGCTTCACAACTGCCCCTGCTGGCTTCATGCCTCTTTTCTGGCTGGTTCTCTTGGTATTTCTGTTTCTGGTGCCAGGCCCACAGTCCACATGTGCTTCTTGCATGCTCACACTCACACACAGCTGGGGACAGTGGGGCCACTGGGCTACCCTAAGGGTGGGTCATGCAAGCACCTCCACAAACCTCTTGTGTTATCCAGCAATCACTCTATGAACAGTTTTATACATAAGATTTTGAGGCTGTGGTCTCTCTTTGCTCCCTGAAATTTTATGAGAGGAAATTGAACAAACTGCTTCATGCAGCTAATTTATACTGGTTATTTCTGAAAATACATGCACAGAAAATTAAAGTTATGTGATGTCCATTAGGGAAAATATTCTTGAGTCCACAGACTCTAAGCTATGAACATGCAGAAATTTAATTTTATCAGAATTTGGCTCAGCATTTTATACAGTAGAGATTAATGAACATGAACAGTGTATAAAGTTTTATTCTCTGTAGAATCATCTCCAAAACAATTCCATAGCACAGATACATATTGCAACTGATACCATTGTCCACTGCTGGAAAAATTTAGTAGTATTGTATGTTTGTTTTAAAAATATTGCATTCTGGACTTGAACTTAATCAAGAACTTGGTCAATTTGAAGCATTTGTTACCCAAGTATTAAAAATGGCCAAATTAAAATCAAAGGAAATGAAGCAGTATTACTTTAGACATTACAACAGCTACAAATAATATACCAAAGTATGAGTTCATCAGTATCAGCTAAGGAATATAGTTTTAAAGCTCAGTGCAAGTGCATTACTGACCCAACTGTTCAAACAAATCTTGCACAAATTTCCACCTCATTAATAGATTTATTAGGAGTGCATCCCAATTTAATTGAAGTTATCAAGTTGAAAATATACTTAATTTTATTTTCTGTTTAGTGGATATTTTATTTTTAATATGCCCCTGAATTAATAAAACTAAATCTGTCTTTTGGATGATTGGCTTTACTGCATAAGTGAGACATTTAATCCTCTGAAGGCATTAATTACACATATATGTACGTAAAAATTACAACATCAACTCTCAGTTGATCAGCTTKTAGTCCCTCTATATTTTATTGGAAAATTAATACACTCTGCTCCAAATGAGTGTTCCAAATAAGAAGAATGAATTCCATCTTTCTCTCTACTGTCTGTAAAAGAGACGGATTGCTGAATGGCTAATTTGATCAGTCTTCTCATCTTTAGGCAGCTCAAGTAATAGTAATGCTTCTTGAAGGACATGAATTTCCACTTTGAACTATTTGTACTTTTTATTTCTACTGTCCAAGTCCAGATCACCTGTCTTTTCTGTCTCAAAAGCTGCTCTCTTCTATATTACTGACATCCTASTTGTGCCTGGAGTAAAAGCATACCCATGAAAACTTTCAAAAAGTAGGCTATAAATATGTAAAGTTCTTTAAGCTGAGCAACATGACACTGCCCACAACACAACTTTTTCTTTCTTCTGTTGAATGCTATTTTTCTTCATTAAAATGCTAAACTGAAATCTGCAAATGTATTTTAGAGATCTTTATTGACTCTTTACTTTTTAACATCAGCCAGTCTAGCACAAAAAGACCCTACATGTTGAATAAGTGATGTGCAAAACAGGTGTTTTCCAAAAGCTCCTACTAGTAGTACTTAAAGTACATGGGCAGTGTTTAGATTCAGTTTGTCACTTTGAGCCTAACAGCTTTCATGAAGACCTCATTTTTCTCTACATATGTGTTTTTTCACTTTACCCCAAATGTAGTTCCCAATTCTTTATTAATTAACTCTGATTATRTTGTTTTCCCTGAGAGTATGCTAAAATCTTTTCCAAAATGGTAATGGGTGAATAATATCAGCYACTGCACAGTCAAAATGTGTGCATCTACTGGGCAATAAGCAGCAACAAAACTCATTTTAAAAAACAGATGAATCTGTGACTATGAGGCATCTTGTGCACTATAGTAGGTTCATTATGAGAAATACATACTTTCCAAACTATATCAACAATTTGCTTTTCAACTTCCATTACCATTCACTCAATCTCCAAATAACACCATTTTCATAAGAGTTAATTGGTTGTAGGATGTTTTGTGTGTTTTAGAGCAAGGCTTGCCAGCTAGTCAAAAAACGAGTCTAGGACCTCTATGTCAGATATTTTGGGAGCATTTCCCAAAGATGAGGGATTCACATGCAAGATGTTTAYTGTGGAGCCTGACCACAGCCACGTTACTCCAGCTCAGAAACGAGCCCTTCCTCATTCATGGAAAATTATGGGAAATAGCATAGAATAACCTCTGGGTCCCATCCATCCCTTCCTGGGTACTGCAAAAAATCACCCCTATCCTGGCCAGAACTAGRACACAAAGTTTAGGAAGAAAATATATAAACCACAGAAATATTTTACCTTCAATTCAGTTTTGGGCAACACAGCTATAAGCTAACTTCACAGATTTTGTSAGGAGATACAATTTTTTGCTTTCTGTTACTTATGAGACATTTTTGCTTTTTAATTGTTTCTATAAGTTAAAATGTAAAAAAWCTATTATTCAAATATCAGGAACACCAAACTGCCTTTTCAACATTATATTTTGAAATTTGATAAAATAATGAGATTAAGGAGACTTTAATGAACAGATTATCATCTTGTCTGAATGGAGCTGGCTTCTGCYATTGCAAATGATCTATTTGATAAATCTTTCAATTTTATTTATTTTCAGTTTCCCAACTGCTTGTGAGGGAGTTAATTTTTCATTAATTTGTTCTTTTTTCATTCTTAGCTACCTGAACAGTTTATTAAAATCATGAATTACAGCAGATCATTTTATTATAATAGTTTTGCTCCATAGAAGGAACGTTCTAATGTGTTGCATACTTAAATAATCAGTTCACTTTGCCAAAACAGTATTTTCTAGTGTATGATAGATTACATATKTTAAGATGAGAAGTGTGCATGTCAGAGTAATTTTTTTTTCCTCCCTGAGATTCAGCCAAATGTCTTTCCTTTCTAAACTGATGAGTTTGCTAAAATGCTAGGCAGAAGTGGATTGAACTAAGGCAGCAAGCAGGTCTCCATGGCACCCAGCTRTTTACATACACATAAGTGTTTGCATAAATGGACAAGGTGGGAGAAAAAGGTGAAGTCTAAGGATGCTTATCATAATTATTGTTTCTCATTATAGTCTAAATGAAAYTGAGTCCATCATTAACTTTGTGGGTTGTTCCTGCTGTTCATGTCTGATTACAAGAGCAGATTTTGTTTCATGGGCTTATGTGTGAACAAAAATTTGCAGTATGCTGCAAGCTTTCACTAATATTTGCCTATATTTTAATCAGTGATGTTTTCCTTGTGCTCATATTCTGTCTTCCACAGCCTTGTTGCTCTTGGGATACACTGCCAATATTCAGAGTTAAGAATAGCTGCTATCCTAACTTTTAGCTTGCCTTCACAGAGGAAACTCCTGTTTACAAAGCTAACTCCATAACATTCTGCTTTTTTCAGGCCCTCTGGTCTGTTTTTTGTTAGTTAATTCCTTATAGCAGAGCAAAAAGACAAGAAGTTTCCTTTCCTTGCTGTCATCTCTCTGGTCAACTTGGGTTTCGGACCTTTTTCCCTTTTGCGCTCCTTCTACCATATTTTCCTGTACCAGTAGTTTATTCTGGTCYAGTGATTTCCTATCCTGAAACCTGTAGTCAGAGTTAGTCCAGAGCGCGTTCTTTACCTATGACCTACTGCAAGCTTTTCTTCTGGGTATTATTCTTTGACCTCTCTCTCTCTCATTAATTTTTGTCTTTTGACTTAATTTCTCCTTGCATTTATGTTCTTTACTGTCCATCAATTTCTTCTACTCCATTCCAGATGGATGCAAGTTCTTGGTCTCCCAAGTTCTCTACTCACAAGAGCAAGTGATGCATCTATTGATCTTTGATTCTTCCAAAGCCAAAATTACCCAACAATCTCTAATCTGCTATTGTTCTATTCACAAACCTGTTGTCTAAAGGCAATCTTGTCATTGTCACATATCCAGAACCCTAAAAACTATTTTAATACACTGCCACCAGTTGCTTCTCCATTACACTTATTTTATTGTGCTCTTGTGCAGTTTAACATTTGATAGAAAATTTCTTTTTCAGCCCTCCAGGAAATGGCTTTAGATATCAGTTCTAGATTTCACTGATCCTGGGAACTGACAAAAGGGAAACGAGTCAAGGAAAATAAAAGGAATAATAAATGCTTGTTGAAAAAAAGAAAATTGTAGATATATTTATTGCCTTAGTAATTCAAGCTAAGGGATCTGTTGGGTGTAATTGGCTTTCCATCTGTGTTCTTCTTGCTTGGGTTTTCTCATGTGCTGGTGTTTGTTCCAGTGGGACCATAGCAAAGAGGAACTGAGGGGATGGTGTCTGCATGCACTTTGGCYTGATAAACATGCATATGTTCTTTGTCAAAAGCTGAGGTGTAGTTTTTTCCCCTTGAGTGATAAACTTGGTGAGATAAGCAGCTTTTACAGCACATCTTTCCTCAGTGCTCTCTAACAGGATTTGTTTCCACTAAGATCTTTCTTAGATCTCTGAGGGATCCCGGTTGAAAATTTAGGTCAGATTAACAGCATCAGTATTTTGTGAATGGTATAGATAGTCCTAATGTAAGTGATGATTCCTTTGTGTGGAGATCTGAAATCTTTTACCCCAGAAATTAGTTTTCTCTTTCTTTCCCATTGTTTGACTTGGAAGAGAAATATAGTTGCCATTACAAGACCACACAAGCATAGCCCTTTCAAATAGATAAGCCTTCATTAAAACTTCAGATTTAATCTGAACATTTAAAAAGCACCCCAACTAGACATTAATTTTGTCAAAGATACTTCAGAATATGAGACACCAAGCTAAATGCAGATACACTCTAACACCAATAATTTTCTCTCTATTTTTTTTTCCTTTTTTTAATAATAAATTACCATCTGTAGAAAATCGATGTAAAAACACTCTACCAGCTCCTTCTTGTTAGGTTTTGCTCTCTTATTCTATCTTTTCTATTGAAGAAGTGTATGTGGGCTTGGCTTATCAGGTGTGATGCAATTAATTGTCATTTTGCTTCAGTGAGATATGTGAACTATGTTTCCTTCTCAGATGCTTCTCAAGTGAGAAGCTTTCGTACGAAGAGGCTTTTTTTATATATAAATTAYTGAGATGATAATATAGTCCAACATTATTGTTTTGTACTCCATAGCAGACAGAAATCCAGATACCCAAGATAACACTCATGAAATTTTTCTAGATCAAGAGAAAGATACTATTAGGGGRAAAAAAAAGACAAAAAACTAGTTARTAATTAATAAGATCTCTTTATTTAATCTAAAAGTATGTTGGCTTTTTAAAAATTCAATAGTCCATATTTCATTCAAATATCGAATTTTGAATTATTTGAAAGTTAAGAAGAATGTATTTTTTACCTTGGATTWATTTTGAATCCTTTGAAGCTGACAACATAAAAAATATTGGTTTATTGTCAACTGCACTGAGCCTCAGCTTTCTCTAAGCCACTTAAGTGGGACTGTTAATGCCTCTGCCATTCACAGAGATACTCTTGGGTCAAATAAATACTACACCAATAATCGTTTTGAAAATTTACCAAGAATGGGTTTTTACCCAGTGTCTTGTTTAGGTTTTGAGACTGCATAGACAATATTTTAAGTCTTCTTTTTAAAATAGCAACCATGATGCCWCCCTTCAGCTTGGAAAAAAGTTTGACATTTATTTCATGAAGTACTTTGCAATTTTTTCCCTGTTTATGACATATCAGGTTTACGGGAAAAGATATTTTTACTTTCTTTGATGATACTTAAAAAAAAAAAAATCTAAATCCCCTTCATTCATGTAACTCTAGCTATCTTTAAGTTTGTTGGATAACTTTAAGACCAAGAAATTCTTTTAAGGAGACCTTTTCTGTACACCTTCCTTTACAGTGTGACTTAGTAAAATAGGTTCCTGAAAACAAAAAACATATCCRAATAGGAATCTTGATGTGTTATCTGCATTTACACAGTAGAAACACAGTAGGTTATAAGTGAGGGTATGAGACAAGATTTGTACTAAACCAGTTGGTCTTTAGAGAAAACCAGAACTTCTTGAAATWGATCTCTTTGTAGAAAAATAGCCRTGATTTCCTTCAACCAAGATAAACACCAGCAATGGACAGCATTCATAAAGAGAGGAGAAAACAAACAAAAAAGARGTCTAGATCTAATCAGATTTGTTAAATCTGGCCCTTAAAACATCTTGTTTTGTAATTCTTTTTCTTGCTTCTTTATTTTTGTCCAGTCCCTTTTTCTCTCTGCTCAGCATCAAAACTATTGTTTTTGTAGGTTTCTGCCCTGAAAGAATTTGAGATYCTCATGCAGAATGGATTATACATGAGTATTTGCTGTATACACAGCAGATTCACACATTTTCCATTAATGCTGTTGTGCTGAAATTAAATATTTCTATATAAGCAAGCTGAATCTATGTTGTGTTCCTGTACCTGATCAGTGACACAGTTCATTTCAAAACAGGCAGTGGGATATGAAAAAAAAAAAAAAAAAACCAAGGCACACAGAAAAGAATGAAATAAGGAACAAAAAGAAAAAAACTCAAAATAATGAAGAAAATACATTGTTATAAAAGCACTTTTCAAACAGTTTAATATTTTTATCTGCAACAAAAAACTAAAGGTGTTTTTAGCAGAGTTCACCCAAATTCGTCTACAATGCTGTACTGTCCAGAGTACAAGGCAGGGAATGAAACAATCCATTCTGCCCATTTTTTTTCATAGAATAGAGAAAAGACCAGGTGGAGCTGGGAGATTTTTTTCTTTTACCCTTATTCTATCCCAAGCTTTATATTTGGGGCATATAAAGCTGCCCTACTATTCCAGAGGCTCTCTCTTTTCTCTCTGTTCTGCCTTTGCTCAGTTTGCATCATCAGGAAGTCCAGACTGAGCTCAAGCTCCGTGATGCCCTGCAACAGAATTACCTTCCCTAGAAGGCTGACATGAGCTTTCAAACTTAGTCCACAAAGCTTTCAMCATTTATACAATTATGAAATATTATCACCAGAGTAGTTTCAAAAAATTAYCTGGCCTGGAATACTTGGGGAGATTTTGCATAGCATAGCTGGTTATCTGGCCAAGAGAGATGTTGTGCAGCATACCAATAATTAAAACAATCAATGAATTATTGCTTTGTKCCAAGATAGCACAAAGGTATGTTTATCTTGCATACCACATCTGGACTGATAAGCTTAATTGATACAAAACACAGTTTTTGGGTTTTTTTTTAGTCTCCAGTAAATTATCATGCATGTGCACTGTGCTTTTCAAATTCACTTATACCAGTAGATCTCCCCGGAATTTTTTGGAGACTGAGTAGCATTTCTGACTCAGTATTAATAAAATAATAATAAATTTGACAAAAGCTCAAGTTTCTCAACTGAACAAACAAAACACAACAAGAAAAACTTACATGTCATATTAGCGAGAAAGAAAAATCTGAAATGCTCAGTTGAAAAGCTACAAAAAATGGCATTGAAGTTCATCTTTGGTAATAAAAATCATTCCTCTCCAAATAGACATGTCATTTTATTCTTTAAAAATGATCTTACAGTAGTGCCCAAGAACCTTTTAAAGAAAAATTGAGTGCTCTGAATTCCTATTAGAAGCTTTGACTCAGTGGTCTCATGATCTGCTTTCTGATTTCAGTATTATTATCTTTTTTAGAATATTTCATTTCCCATGGGAAAAGTTTTCACAGATAAAATAATTCAAGGCATGCATGTAGGTATAGTTTTTCAAGAAAGAAAATAATCTCATTTTTAGGAATGCAAGAATCATTCTTAAGACACATTTTTTTTAAACATGTCCACTAAAAAGATCTAATAACAGAAGTTCCACTATATCCCTGGACTGCTTGTTGCAGTGCTTAACTATCTCAACTGTTTAAGAAATATTTTTTTCTTAAACTAATTTAAGTCTTCCTTTCTGCAAATTAAATCAGTTGTGATTTGTTCTGTCCTCAGGTAAAGTGGAGATCATGAATTGTCTTTTTAATAGCCATCCACATATTTGAAGGTTRTTTTAGTGTCTTCTCTTGGTCTCTTCTAGACTAAATGAAGTGGTGCTTTCAGCCTTTCTTTAGGTTGTTCTTCCTAAACCACTCATCATTATTTTTCCTCTCCAGTTTTGTTCCAGCGTTCATACAGCTTCAGCTTCGGTGTGTGGATCTTAGCTTAATCATCTTTCTGAGGCCTAATCAGTGTTAAACTGATCAGAATAATTTAAATAATAACCTTCCTTCAAAAATCCCTATTTTTCTCGATAATTATAAAGGAAGCTTGCATGTAGCTCAGACTTGCATCTGAGGAAYGTGACAAAAACCATGATATGTGGACCACAGCTCTTTTTTATGTAACCACAGATAATRCATTGTYCAGACTTGCAGATTATGAAACAGTTTCTTTTTCTTCTTACACCTCTTCAGTGATATATAGTGATATAAAGAAATAGTTATCCAATATCATAACATATTTTACAGTAATTTAATTTAGTCTGCATCAGCTTCTGAGAATGTTACTTATARAAGAATCTCCTAAATTAAACAAATATCACATCTCTTGCCTCCTTCTTTTCCATCACACCTGCAACAGTCTCTATTCCTCACATTTCGCAGTTTATTCTGCCTTCTTTGGGCTCTTGAGAATCAGCATAATTAACTCATCCTATGAGTTTGAGCTGTTTATCACTTTGAAAATAATATGTGCACTTATATACACACACATGCACAAATAYATATTTTAACTAACCATGAAGAAGTATTTTCCATTAATCTTGAAGATAGCCATATGATTTAAAGGAATTTATAYGTTAGCTTATGGTAGCAAAATTCTGCATTCTCTATAGTACTTTAAGAATAAATTGCATGGTTGTTGGACTGAATTTATTTTTTCACAATGCTTTTATCTTATTTATGTACTTATTCCACAGCCAGAGAGGAGAATTGTCTTGACAGCTCTTTCTTCTGCATGGAGACTGATTTTCATTTTAAGACACAACTATGAGACTCGACATTGCTGTTACTATTGATCATTTTCTCATTTGTAACAGATTCTTGCACATTATTACATTGACAAAACAAAAGCTGCAAACATCTTCACTGCCTTGCTAAAAAAAAAAGCTTTTTTCACTCTTTTTCAGTTTTACTGGCAAATAGCTTGTGCCCTTAACTTTTTGTCCTTAAAATGTCTAAACTTTATCATTAGCCTTTGGCCACATGAAGCTTATGTTCCTGAAACKAAGTATAGATGACTTCTGGGGAGCTGAGAATTAACTCTCTTTTTATGCAGCTGCTTTGCAACACAAAGTAACCTCCAACAGGTTTGACATTCTCCACCGGAGTCAGCTCCTTTGCCAGACCTTATCCAAGTGAAAGAGAGGCCTTAATCCCCAGAGCTCCCCATTCAAGGGAGCATTCAAGAAGGATTCCTCTGGCCAGTCCACCTGGGGGCTTTAGAATGGCCTTCTGCGTGTGTAACCTTTTCGCTCAAGAGTCTCATATTGAGGATCCGCTTTAAATAGCGCACTTGCTTAGCGGTTTTCCTCGTGACATTTTTAGCTCTCTTTATGGTGATGGAAGTAGCACCTGAAGACACACCAGCTTACCTGGCAATCTATTTTAACTGCTATGCATAGTGAAAGCAAAATCAGCTGTGCCTTATGGAAATACCCATCCTGCACTTCACAGACGATTGAAGGTGTGCTCTGTCATTAAGTGGCTGAACAAAGCAAAACAAAGCCAAGCACATAGGTCTGAGATTTCCCATAAAGCTCAGCAGCTTGCACTGTATCTGGGGACAACATTTGATGAAAATTACAAGGAAAATTACT
>CADDXX010000421.1:607145-651786 GCA_902810485.1 Alauda arvensis | reverse complement strand
CKSAYYCYAWYAATGTTTCACAATTATTACCTAAAATATGTCAATATTCTGGAAGTAGGCACTACACTCTTTCTATGTGTTTATTTCAACTGCTAACCTATTAACCTCTACATTCTTAAAGCTACTACTGCAGGCAGAACTGTTTTGGTTCTGCTTGTTCTTGATCCTGTTCTGAGGAAGTTAAGTCTTTCCAGAAGTTGTAATATTATCTCACCCAGGCTTCTGGATTTCTTTCTGAAGACTGAGCTCAGATCTACAAAAAAAATTTGATTCAATTTTAATGAAGTGATTTTCAGGAAACTCACACTAGAATTTCTGAAAAACTGGAGAGAAAAATTCTTGTGAATTCTTCTTTCTTTAGTTCAGTTAATGATTTAAACCACTGCAGATATCTCTCATCCAGGTATTTATGGAATGGAGAAATTCAGAAATTATTCTTTCCTAGGGTTGGATACCTTTTTCCTTAAGACACGTGGGTTATAAACAAGAGACACTGCAATATTCCCCAGATGACAATAAACGAATGGGTTTAGGCATAAAATTAGTGGTAAAAATGACCTAATCTTTCTTGAGCAGATATCAGATGTGATCTAGTGGGTACCATTTAAATGATCATGTTTTAGTGRCATGAAGGATGAAATCTTATGGACTCTCATTAAGCAAACATTTAGGATTGTTTTTGATCACTTTGTTAAAACTTTATTACATTAGATAGAGATGTATTTCACCTGGTGTGTTATGTAATTCATTCAGTTTAGCAATGATTCTTTAAAACCTTTTTTTAACAAGTCTCCAGCAATTTCTGAGTCCAATGCACAAGCTGGTAAAGTCATAGATCGTGATATTAACTGAAACAGACAAGTGAGAATTCTATTCTTTTTCTAAAGAAAAAATAAATTAGTTAAGGGACTCAAGTAAAAAAGGGGATATTTTGGTTAATTTTTTCTTTAAGAAAGAAATTTCAGAAAAATATAAATATTTTCMCTTAGTGATTTTTTAGGCTTGCTTCACGGTATTAAAAAAAAAAAAATGAAGAAAGACATAATGAAGGTATTTTGTTTTGTTAGTTTGCTTTCTTTAAGATACCTTTTAGGAATTAAGGTCCTATATCAGGTTTATTGCTGAAATAAGCAAGACTTTTAAAGACAGAGCCTAAGTCCCAGGATATAACTCTGACACTTAAGATGAAGCATGTCTGCTTCTCCCCCATGCCCCCCTCAAGCTAAGACAAAGCTTTAGATGTGGGAAAGAAAAAAATCTTCGCAATTCCTTTGACAGCCTCTTTAGTACTCCCTTTACTTTTTCAAGTTTAGAATTACCATAGTTGATTTTCTTGCACTGTATATTAATCCCTCAGAGAACACTTCTGTGTAGGATTTTACTTGGTCTCCAATCCCCTTGCTTACAGTGACTTCCATGGCTTGTTTTCCTCTTCTTTTTCAGCTAAGAGGAAACACATTGTGATGAGCCTCAGCTATTCCTGCACTCAGGTTAGGCTCTTTAATGAAATCAAATCAAAGCAGATGAGAGATCCTGAGAATAAAAAATTTAACTCAATAGCTACTAGAAAGGGACATTAAATGGAAAAGAGGTTTGTAAGCTGATAAAATTCAATTCAGAACYGGATAGAGTATTATCTTTTTCAAGGCAATTCTTTTTGCTGAAGATTGATAGAAAGTTTTGCAAAGACATAGACAGGAGAGTGGGAAGACCGTAAAGAAATTGGAGGTGTTTTGGGTTATAAATATGCAGGGAAAAGTTTAAGAAAAAATAAGGAAAGAAGTGAAGTTAGAAACTTATTTAAAAGACTAGGTCAGAAACAGACACTGACATTTATAAGCCTTTTGTAATTTAATACCTTAACTTATGAATAGCACCAAAATGCATCTTTCTGTGCATTGTGGCCACAAACAGTTCTGAATAGGCTGAATTAGATAAATATCTGAGGTAAATGTTCTGCATCAAGGCTTTAATTGTTCATCAGACATCTATAATATATAATGAAAAAAAARTTTCATTTATTTAATTACTATGTCTATTCAGMTTGCAGTTTTTGTACTTGTACTATCAGCTGCTCCTAATGAAAGATTTCAGCCATGATAACAAAGAAGTCTTGGCACCATTATTCTTTCATGAGTGTCATCTAAATTCTTGCAGATAAACAGTTTTTCACCAGTCAGTTAARATATTMATGTATTAATTATTTTCATAAGTAWATTAAAAATACTCTGATTTTCAGACTCTGAAAAGCAGACAAAATTTGAGGTGCTGATGGGTGGTGAGTTTCCTTTTATCCAAATATCTCTGTGCCTCTCTATATGCTTGACATACTTGCACTTCTGCAACCTGGGTTTACTTTCAACCACAAMAAAGGTGAAAGTGAAATAAAGTCCCTAGCCCCATTATATTTAAATTTCATATCTAAATTTACCAAGTAGRTACATGCTATCCAGACACGTGACTCTTGCTATATCAGTATTGGCATGCTCTTAAACATATGAGCTTTAATTCTAGCTACTGTGGAATCAAATACCATTAATGTGTCCTCTSCAGTTCTCATCACACATTGAGATTATCAACAGCTTCTATTATCAACAGCTCACCTTCAGCCCTTATTTATGTTTAGATTAAATCAGATATGTTTAAAATAATAAAATATTAGGAAGAAAAAAAATAGAGCTTGAAAAAAGTATGACACTTGCCAGTGAGGTACCATGGTGTTCAGAAGTTCTCAGTGACTGTCAYGGATAATCAGACCTATGTGGTTCTCCACAGTGAAGGAGAGGAGAATAGCACTTGTGTGTGCTTTTCCCAATCACTTCTGGCATCCACAGCRCTGAATCATGAGGGAAAATAACAAAACAAACAAATTATTGCTTGCAAGTGTTTTAACTTACCACCAGTAGGAATTTTCATAGAACAATTCACCCTTTCTATTTTAGACAGCAATCTGAGGGTGGGATGAATCATTCTCTGGGGGAGCTTAAAAGACTAAATGGTGACTAGGTGTGACTGCATGGTCAGATGACCCTGGTAGGCCAAACACCTAAGTTTTAGTTGGTTTAAGTCCATTGGGATGAATCCAAAACATTAATACACAGCTGAAAATCCAAAATGCGTAGGCATTCACRTAGTTTAATAGTGGCATAAAAACTTTAATGCAAAAGRATTAAAAGAGAATATTAAATTTGTATTACRTTGAAGTCTATTGTCTATTAAATTGYATTTGTTTTACATTTTTGAAATGTTTGTTAAGATAGATAATAATTTCTCTATAAAAGGTAGTGCATTTGATAGCTACAGAATGAAATGCCAGTTGCCTATAAATATATGCTTTGGAAAATTATCTTTACCACCAATAGCTTATGATTATACCTTATAATTATAGGTAAATAATTAATAAGAATGCTAAGTTGTCATCACATTTATGAAAATGCTTAGAAAATATATAATATSCTGTATCTTTGATTTACCTGTTCTCTTTTTCCACACTTTGAATGGGTCTTTTCTTAAATCCTATGTTTTTTTAAATTGAAGAAACCAAAAAGCAGAACTAGTGTAATTTGTAATGGTGATAATACCTCCAGAATTTTTTTCTTCTTGAATACTAAATCAAAKAATTAATGGTCTGTTTGCCTAAATAAATGAGCATTCAGATGGTGCCTTTTAAACTAATAGATGATATATTAATATTTTCTGAAAAGATGAGACT
This sequence comes from Alauda arvensis, assembly GCA_902810485.1. Classification (NCBI taxonomy): domain Eukaryota; kingdom Metazoa; phylum Chordata; class Aves; order Passeriformes; family Alaudidae; genus Alauda; species Alauda arvensis. The sequence continues at coordinate 648,074 of CADDXX010000421.1, read as the reverse complement.
TTGATATTATGACAATACTACTATGTTAGTGTCAGGGAGGTTATCAGGAGAATAGAATTATTGGAATGCATTAAAACTAGACAAAGGTTATATACATTTTTAAGAATATCTTTAAATCACCTGCCAATGTCATATCTGCTGCTACATCATTTAAAGAATCAGGTGATGCCTGTCTGGGTGACAAAAGAGCAATAAAGCTGTAGGGTAATGTGCACAGCAGGGACTGAAAACTACATTTACAGGAAGACATAAGTGTTGCAAGACTGACAATAGCATTGAGCACAAAAACAATTATGCCTTTCTGCAAAACAACAAAATCCACAATGCTGTTCATTGATGCAACAATGTTACTCAGTAGAAAACATAGCAGTGGATCCTAACAATTGGCTGTTCCTTTCTTGCCTTTGATATCTCCTTTCCCATTGTGAYAGGTGATTGGCTGCTTGTTCTACTGGAGGTGCTGATCTATTTTCTGAGTCTCACTAAAGAAGAAATTATAGGAAATGTTTTTTGCACAAATTACAGTTTCTAGAAGAAGTTGTGCAAGCCTTGACCTTGCAAGAACACTCTGAAAAAGTTCTAGGAAATATCCAGCACACTGTATGTATGAGAGCGAGCTTTAACCAGCTTGGCCAGGTTTTGTGGCAGTAAATCTGTTGTGATAACACAGTTAAAGTAACAAAAGTATTAGATGACAGAGTTGCTTTAAACTTTGACTTTTAATTTTAATTGGCAGTCAGGTACAACAAAATAGTTAAGCTGTGTGCCTAGGAATCTTCCCTGATGATCTGTGCTTCAGTTCTTTCTTCTAGATCATGGGGCTAGCAACATCTGTACTGGTGGAAAAGAATTTAAATTAATCTCTTTAAAAGTATTATTATTGAAGTCAGTAGGGAAGCTCCCATTAAAGCTGTCTGACTTGGCTTTTGGTCATTTTTAAGCTTGTTATTCTAAACCTTATTAAACAGAATTTTTGACAGCCCTCTGTGGCAGTTCAGATGTATTTTCATTTTCTAKCCTTCTAATAACAAAATTGACAAAATGTTCCCCCATAAATACAGAGAACAGATTAAATTTCAAAACATAAGTTCTGAAAACCCTTCAATCTAGTACCTTGGTTCAGTAAGGAAAGTGGAATTTGTACCAGAACCGTGCTTTCTATGTCGGATAAAGTTCATCTCAGTTTTGCAATGTAAAGAAGCTTTAGGAAAAAAAAAAATACAGGTTGATACAGACTTGCACAYGGCCAGAGTGTAGTGAGCCACGTGAAGATGTATCAAGTCTCTCTGAGGGTGTCCTGCACCTCACMGAAATGGCTTAAAAATAATTTGCGAGATGGCTCCTTGAGTACCTTTTGTAAAGCAAAAGGCTTRATAAACTTATAAAATAATAAGCAATAAAAGAACAAAATRGAACCCAAGCACAGCTACCCAAAAGCACTGCACCTTGCTACATCCTCCCAAGAAGCACCAAGAAGCTTTGTCCTCTCCCTTWAATACAGAATGATTTAGGTGRGGTTTTGGCAAACTGCCCRRTAGAGAGTGGCTACATTGTGAGGGACAGGTAAATAGACCTATCAGTGTTTCTGTCTTGGCATTAAGCCAATGGCTGCCAGGAGAGCAAAGAAACTTCTAGAGCTTTTTTTCTTCTTTTAAGTCTTATGGTAAAATGGAAATCCTTTTTCCTCATGTGGAAAATACCTTCTCGGTTTAAAGCTGCACTACTACAACAGGTTTCATTTAAGAATTAAGACTTCTAAGATTTCAGTGACTAAGATACTATGACAGTGCTATTCTGATGTCTGAAACCTAAAGCAGATGTTTTCTGCTACTCCATGCTTGTGGATGCCAATCTCTCTCTCCTGCTCAGATCTCACCCTCACAGCAAGGAAGAGGAAGATATTTTAGCCTAAAACAGGGGGACATAACATATGAAAGGAAGACACTCTGAAAAATACATGGAATTGGAGACTTCCACACTGTTATATTAGTGYGGACTGGCCTTACTCAGAAATTAGGGGTCTGGGGAGAAGAACAAAATCAGAATTTTCTGTGTGAGGAAAATGAGACTGAGATGGGTAGCCAAAAGTCCAAGACAGAATGGAAGTTCAGAACAGAGTCTTTATTTGAATATATATGYTACAATAACGATGCCAAACTCATTGCAACAAGATGATGGCAAACTTTCAGTGTGAATCAGTGCTAGGGAATGAAAGAATGTAATTTATATCATCCTTTTTTCCTGCAAAACCAGAAATGGTTTACTGAATAAGTAGTCAGARGATGGCTAAGAGTAATAAATAGTGTATAGTAATAAATGAATGAACAGTGCTCCTACCTCTACTACAAAACATCTGTGGCAATATTTTAAGCCATAGAAAGCTGAAGTTTTAAAAGACTGCATATTAATTACATCTCCATCATTTTCTGCAGGCTTAACTTGGGGAAGGTTATCTTCAGAACTGCTGAGAGCTCACAGCTGCAGTTGCTGTAAGAACTGCTCTGGAAATAGAAAATGCATTAATGTTAACTGTGTTAATAAGTTTGATTTGAAATTGTGCTTCTTTGTAATTCCCCTCAGTTTTATTTAACAAGATCACCACCCCTTCCTCTTACTAAAATGCTATGACGAGTYCCATTAATATTTATGGAACATGCAGATTCTGTAGTGATCACTGCCATAGAGAAGCTGAAGAGATATTTAATATTTTTTTAAATTATAGGAGTTTCATTAGACAGAGTGCCGCATTCTGAGTTGGGGGGTGAAAAATACTTGGGTTAGTTTATATCTCAGTTTGCTGCAAGAGTTAGTCATGAAAAAATGATATTAGATAGTAGGACAAAGAAAAACACTAGTGAATTTATATCTTCTAATTTTTCTGGTATTTGACCTTATAGCTTTAAGAACATACTAAGAATTCTTTTGTGCATAATGTTTTGTGCATAATATTATTGTTATCAAGTGTGATTGGATGTAGTCCATACTTAGATTAAAGGAGGGAACAATTGAATGTTAGTTTAGAGTCACTGGGACATRTCCAGATCCTCAATCAGATTGGCAGGGCCTCAGCATTTGACCTGCTAAGGGAGTGTCTAGGACATCATGTTTAAAGCAGTGAAAACTGGAACCACCTTTTAATCTATTAATGTCATGAGGGAAACAAGGGAAAACCAAAGCAAACCCTTWCCTCAGAGAAAAAAAAAAAAAGTAAAAAAGCAAAAACGGTCAGGATTCCTATGAGATCACAATGGGTCATGWAATTCAYAGCAAGTCAAATTGKAAGTGTAGGGGTTTTCAACAAAGTTCAGACAAATCAGCTATTCCTCTCCCACTCCTTTAAGAAATGTGTATAAACCAAAAATTAAATRTTTTAAAACTAGCAACAGTTTGTGTTATTTTTCCCTTCAGAAAAGCAGCCTTTGAAGATCTCAAAGACTAGMTGATCACTTCTCAACTCAGATATTTTAGTAATAGGGGGGTGTCAAGCATATAGAAAAAAAGACTTCATGCTCAGTCCATGGGATTGCAAAAAGAACCAATGTTTTGGTTTTYCATTTGTTGGGGTTTTTTTTGTAATGGAGAACATAAGCTTATATAAACAACTGTAGGATGTGTAAGGGATCATGATAATGTCAGAGACTAAAGCATATGAGTCTGTGGGTGTCCCCCACCCAAGAGAGGTTAACAGAGTCATCTCTCTCTCCTGGTTGTGTTAGATGTGATATGTGTGACAAAGTATTAATCTAAAGCTTCTGGCTTTGGTTAGACAGCTACTAGCTCCAAGAATATTTTATCCTGCTTTTACTCCCTTTGTAGCATGGGATGATAAAATACCACAAAATACCACAGATTGGTCAYAACTAGAGATAAGAAGTTAGACGTTTTTCTATAGACAACAAAGCCTCTTTTTATCCAGGGCGTGATCCTTACGTCATCAGTGCTGAAGTTGTAATYAAGAAGGTATTTCCCATAGGTCAAATTGTTGGAATTTCTTTGCTGGGCATGACTATAATTTTTTACCTGTGACTGTATGGTCTGTCATCATACAGAGGAATAAATGAGCCAGTGTCCTGCTGCTCATGTTCAATTTGCAAACAGTAAGAAAAAGTTTGTCCAATTCAAATGTTTACAGCATGCTAGTTTATCACCATCTTGCAGGTTAAAAAGCCACCACAACTACTGCTGATTTYTTCCCAATAGAAAACAGGTGTATTTTGATTGCTTCATCAGCAGGGAGACAGTGACTGAGGCTCCCACTTACTGTGTCATTATAGTGTAAACTAGGTATTGAAAAATGGTGACAAGCTGATATGTAGAGAACTAAAAATAAAGTTTCCAGGTGTCTACCCARTTCTCAGTATGAACTGGCAGAACTTTTCTATTCCTCCATAGAATTAACARTATATCACAATTAAGAATATTTTGGTTTTCCAAGGGAGGGAAAAAAGCCAAAAGAGATAGAACAGAACTGTTCTGGCATMTCTTACTAATTTAAGTTTTGATGCAGATAAAGAAAATAAAATATGTTTAATATTTTTTTGTKCATGGCTTTAAGAACATTGTTTCTGTGCTTATAATTAGCCACATGTTTATGAGATGGCCTGGATCAGAGCCCAAGTCTTAAGTTTACTTTCTAAAAAGAAACCTCCTGCCTAAAGCTGATAAATCACATAAACCTTCAGCAAGCTTTGTTTAACCATAAACATTTCATACCCTGATAAAAGGAAAGGAGTTATGATAACATCAAAAGGAAACATATTATTGATTAAATAGTTTTATACATTTCTTCCTAACATGGAAATGTTCTTGAAAAATAATTAAATAATATTTAAAAAACCCATGTACTGACATGAAATAGTTCTGTGAGAGCAGGATTTATTGATTTTGCTATATTGTTGTGCTTATAAACAGTAATGCAATATGTTATTTGGGCTGCCTTAGGCAATTAATTTTGGTTCTGAGGTTTTTTTCTGGCTTACTATTTTATTTTAGACTCACTAAAAACATGTGGTAGATTATAAAGTAGAGCAGTAGAGAAGTATTGAAAAAATTTTAAGTACCTTTTGCAGTTTTTTAAAGAAATAAATACTTTGAGAGCTTATATAATGAAGATTGCAAAAAAGGGTAAAAAAGAAAACAATATGAGTATTTGCTAATATGAATAAATTTTCTAGAAATTACAGGGAAAATACAACAAATAAATATTTTTTTATCACATCAAAATAAACCTGCCAGAAGCAAATGCAAGGTAAATGCATCTKTACTATATACAATTAGCAACTGGCATTTTTAAGTTCTATCACTGCTTTGCTTTTGTGTTGACAAGACAACAAAATTAGAAGGTGAGGCAGGCACAGAACATGGATGCAACACATTCCAAGACACATCTCAGTTTGTATAGTAATATATAAATGGCATGGAAAAGTACTGCGGCCACCACCTGTTCCTTTTCTTGGTGTCTGCCTGCATCACCCAAACGTGATAACGTTGTTAATGACAGCAGGTGCATGAAAGCAACAGGAAACAATTCCTGTTGGTTCTTGGTGGAAATGTAAATCCTGTTGGTTTCTTGCAGTTTTGCAAGAAAAACAGAAACAAAATAATTTCCAGCCTTCCTGTAGAGTTACTTTTACCACTCATCATACTTGCTGTTAATTGCAAGTGCCACTTAAAGAACTCTGAATTGATTTTTTACCAAAAGTTAACGTGAATATTTGTATTCTTTGKCAAAAATTATTTTCAAGACTGAATGCATGTGTAATATGCATTGCTTGTAATAGTGCTCATGGATATGACTCTACACAGATGACATAAATTTCAAATTTTACATTAGGTTTTATGCCAGTTGTCACTGCATAGTGATGCAAACTAAAATTGTAATGGAAGATTTAGCAACAGAGACATTTCAAATGGAATAACAGTGGGTTTTTTGGCAAGATTTTTCCAATATATTCTTTTCAACTTAATTTAAAATAAAAMTTTTGTAAGCCTGAAACTGGCATGAAAAACACCCACCAGAGATGGAATCCTAACTCTGCAAATGTATTTTAATATAATTTAGATTCTTGTTTTATTAATTTGTAACCTGATGATGTGAAGACCATGGAGATGGTTTTAAACTGGTGAGCTGTGTAGGAATGCAGTTTTAGACCAGGCAGATATTTTCTTTATAGGGAAAATATGTTTAGTTTTACCATAAGACTTAAAAGGAAATAGCCCCAGAAAGTTCTCTACACTCTAAGCTAYGATTGGCTCAGGGCCAGGACAGGAACATGGATAGGTCTCTGTATCTGTCTGTCAACCATGTAACTGTTTTCTATTGGGCAGTGTGCCAAAAGACACTGCCTCAACTATTAGGTACTTAAACCACTGCACAAAGCTTCTCAGAGCTTTATCGAGGGTTCTTACATGGTGCTATGTTCTCTGCACCTGTGCACGACTTGTTTTTATGTGCAACATACTGTTTGTTATTTTCTCCATTTATTAAACCTTTTTCTGTTACACGGCACGCCTCGGAGAAGTGGTCTCACTCTATTAAGCCACTCTGGAGGTGCAGGCACCCTCAGAGAAACTTGATGTAATCTCCACGTGGCTTATCCAACTCTTGGCCACGTGTATTGTTACATCAGAGCTGGATCTGAAACTTTACCTTTTACCCCCGATGATTTTACTGCACTAGTTTAGCCAGATGTGTTCTGTGGCCTTTTAGATTTGTAGCTAAAAGTAGACTTGGGCTATTTGAGTGTTTCAGCAGAAGGCTTGTCTCTTGCCACTTAGCTGTTTGCAGACTTCCATTGTCTAGCAGCAATTAACGTAGAAGTGATTGATGTATACCTCGTAGGCAAAAACTTACAGTTGTGTGTTCATCCATTAGAAAGCACAAGACTCTAAAGTGCCCTAAACAGATTAAGGAAAGAGACATATGGGCTGCTTTATACTGGAAAATTTGACAGTGCCAGGACTCCTATGCTGTGTTATTTCCCTTGCCGCACTCAGATTTTTAGCATGGTACCTGACATAGTTTTGATTTATATCAAGCAGGACTACTTGAACAACTCCTGAGCACAGCACACACARTTGACACTGGCCATGGACCACAACCTAGAAACACTTAGAATGCTACTACTTTATTTTGGGAAGAAAAAAAGTTTGATGTATGTATTCAAAGAAGTCATAACAKACAAGTAGAGCTCAGTGTCAGAGAACACCCTAGTCACATTCAGCTGATTAATATGGGCAGTTACTGAAATGGATCACATCTGACCTATATGTAGCTGTGTGAAAGGCTAAACTATCTGCCTAGGATTCCTCTACTGCCATAAAAAAGAGCTGGTCACCTCTAGCAGTTGAACCCTACCAGCTATTGTAGACAGCTATGAAATATCTTTCTTGGGAAAAGTGAGTGTGGCTGACAAAGCTTTTATCAGTCACTTCTCTTTAGGTGGTCAGGGTAAAGTGAGGCACAGTCTGGGAAGTTGGTTGTGTCCATCCTTCTCTGTTGGTCACCAYTCTTGCCATCTCTCTTCCCTCAATTTTCTTTAACAGAAAGCTTAATTCATTACTTGTTGTGAGCCTCTAAAGAATGAGAAACTGTCTCTTTTTTTTCTGCTACAGCATTTTTACTATCAAAAAGAAGTAAAGTTACTGATGCTGCTTTGCCTCTTATATCCACAGTTTTTAAATGCTGTGGATGCATGGTCTCAGTGGCAGAACTAACCACCCTGCAGCATGTTTCTCCCTCCTGCAGGAGTTTCACACTGCAGTTMTAGCTCTGTAAGCAAAATTTGTATTTCTGCTTACCTTAATAGCTTAATTTTTATTCATCTCTGTTGCTGCAGAGCCCTGAGATGGGTCTTGGTGTCCTACTGTGCTAATGCTTTTGGGTTTTTTATATTTTCTCTAAAATTTATATCTACACTTTAAGGCCAGAGAGAATATATCAGTATGAGCAATCACTCACCAAAATAGTTCCACTTTATGTATTTTTGTTATTGTCTGTGCAACTCTTCTGCTATGATACACTTCTTCAAGAGGTTTTAGCTGTATTTCTGAATTGATATGTTTCACAAATACARCAATAATAAATATATTGTTCTGAATTCTCTGATGCAGGTCAGAGAAAAAGAAGGGAATAAAACCCCAATTATTCTCCCTCCTTGTTTAAAAATACTTTAAATCCTTCTTGGTTTCACACTGACTCCTTTTCATCCCTATACTTTCCTCCCATAAATGTCATTTTTTAAGACTGAGCTTTCAAACTCTGATTACAGTTCAAACTGCAAATGAAACTCAAATGGGATGTGTGTGGAAATATTTGGATCTTATTTTCTTCCTACTTTCTGCTCTGGGTCTTTTCATGGATCCTAGAATACAAGAATATTTGTGGTAGCATTAGCAATTTTAAATGCCAGAAAAGGTGTAGAGTTAATAAAAAATATGAGATAATTGATGGAGAAATTCCCTTAGTAGTTCCTTGCAAAGGTCAGGTGAATAAACCCCTTTCAGGAAAATAAATAAAGCTTTTTCTTTAGTATGCCAGAAAKTCTGTGGAAATTTCATGTCTGGTTTTTTTTTTTCCCTGACTCTTCTTCTATAATGCTGTGCTAAGACTATACTAAGATACAAGCTAGRAAGTCAAAATATGCTAAGCCCCAAACATAAGAAAGACATGAACTTGTTGGAGKRATTTCAGAGCAGAGCCACAAAGACGATCAGAGGGCTGAAACACTCTTCTGTGAAGAGAAGACAAGCTGAGAGAGTTGGGATTTTTCAGACTGGAAAAGAGAAAGCTCTGGGGAGACCTTGTAGCTACCTTSCATTATCTAAAGGGAACCTTTAGAAAGCTGGAGAGGCACATTATATTTTTTGYRGACAGGACAAGAGGGAATGGMGTTAAACCGAAAAAAGATAGGCTTAGATTAGATATTAGAAAAAAAAGTCTTTGCTATGTGGGTGGTGAGACCAGGAGGAGATTGCTCAGAGATGCTGAGGATACTCCATCCCTGGAAGTATTCAAGGCCAGGTTGRATGGGGCYTTCAGCAACCTGGTTTAGTGGAAGGTATCCATGACCAAGACAGACAGGTTAGAACTAAGTGGTATTTAAGGTCCTTGCCAACTCTAACAATTCTATTATAACAGGAAAAAACCTTTGCTGCTGAACAATTTTCTGAGAGATTTTAGCAATTTCAGCTGAATGAAGTTGAAATTCTTCTCTTGTTATTTTTCCTTCAAGAAAAAGCAAAATTTTTAAAGTAAAATGTTGTAAGCCTGTGTAGCCACAATTTCTATTATATTGAAGAAACATTTTCAGCTGAATGGTGTTTCAGAAGTGGCAGATACRGTTAGTCACAGTGGATAAGTGCCACAGCTTATTGGTTCTGCTATGGCAATCAGCAGCTTTTTTGGCTTAACAGCATAGGTAATTACACTGTTATATTTAACAATGCAGTGAGATGAACAAGAATCTTTCTGTTAGAAAAAATTGTTTTCTTCTGAACRTTTCTGAACATGGTTTACACAGTGAAGGCTTTCTCTAACATTTGATGCTCTGTGAACTTTCTGCTTTTTTTACCAAAACTTAAGTTCTAGAAGATACAGCACAGGCTGCGGGAAGTCTGTTAAGAGGCTGTAAATCCATTTACAGCAGCACATTTTCCTTTCCTATTATCTAATGGCATTAGTGTTAAATAGGATGAATTTGAATCAAGAATGCTGGAGGAAAAGTGTGAAACCAAAGGAATTATTGCAAGAATGTTAGCCAGTATGTTTGTATGTATTGCACTGTATTAATGGGAAAAATTTAGGAGTGGATGCAAGAAACGCGTTTTGTCACCTGTTTTCATGTAAAGAGCATTTTAAAAGGAAAGCTGAAAATAAATATACACTTGCTACTATTTTCTTAGAATGTTAGTAGTTAGACACAAGTCAAATATTGATAACAGAAAAGTCAAATGTGAATTTTATTTTATTATTCTGATTCTAGAACAACCATGATTCYGAGCTCTTATCAACTACAGCCCTGGACAAACTCTCAAAAAGATAATTCAGACTCAGGAATGGATATAAAGACTTATTATCCAAYTTCTAATATCAAAGTTACTTCTACTGGAGGATTTCTAGTAGCAGATACTGCTTTTTAAAATTTATCWGATGCTAATTACCTGCTTTCTTATCTCAAAATAATGACCTTCTGATTTGGYCTGATACAAAGTACATCTTTCTCAAACTCTCTGAAACTGAAAAGGTATTATGAACTGTAGTATGCTTCAATGAAGCTACTGGTAACACTCAAATAGTGTTCCCTCTAAGCATTTTATTCTGTTAGTAATTATAATTTATAACTTGGAAACCACAGAATGGCAAAGAAAGSCAGATTTTAAGAAAAAAACCCCAATATGATAGGTATTTTAGTGTGGAAAATTTAATAGGAATWGTGGAAAATATTGAAATTTTCATAGAAAAGGCCTTCTGTGTTTTCCTGGAAGAGGTCTAAGTAGCACTACACAATATTCTTCTAGGCTGCATCTTTGAAAAGTCCCCATTAAACATGTGAAATTGCTCTGGAGTGAAACAAAATTTTGGCTTTCCTGAAAAACGTTGGAGCAGAAAATGGGGGGCAAAATTTAATTGTGAGTCTGCATTTACATCCAAATGTGTCATTCCCTTCTTGCAGAAGCTGAGATCCTGGAGACCTCGTGGAGGGGGGTTGATCCCCAAGGTGTGTTGAGAGAGGGGCTCTCTGGGTATATTTGCTCCTGGCCCTGCAACCTGTCAGTACATGTGTTAGTGAGAAGTTTATGACAAAAGTGAGGCTCTCTACTACTGCTACTCTCTGTCACAGATAAGTTTTTATCTGCAAGAGGGAAGGAATCCCAATGTGAACAACATCTCTCTGCACTGTTAAAAGAATCACTGGGAAAAACAGACATTTTTAAATTGTCAATTCAGGGAATTGCATAGTATGGACAGGAATACTGTAARTAGAAGAAGACCTCTGGACTAAACACTGCATGGGTAGTTAGATTGTATTCCTGACATATGGAGCTGAGCACAATATCTKTCATGAGACATCTTCACAACAGTTTTAATCCACAGGCAAATGGCTAAGCCATCATCTTCTTCATTTGCAGATTTCTGAAAAAGGARAAAAACAACCCTTTCTGAAGTTTCAAAACATAATTGGAGTAAAATAAAACCTTTTTATGGGATGAAATAGATTTTAATGGCACATCCAGTGAAATAATTAAAAAAATGAGTCTTGATCATTTTCTTCTGGATTTATTTTTAAAAACCAAGATAGAGAACGACTTGTTGAAGGGACAATTGAAGTCTTTATTGCTTCAGGAAATATATATATCAGGAAAAAAAATAGATATATCAGGAAAAAAATTAGCTGTACAGTTCATTCATCAGAGACTTTCAGAAACATTGAATAGAAATTCTCATGTTTATGTCTTCCATAGTCACTGAATCCAATGAATATTTTGCCTTTTAATCCTGAAGAAGTTAAATTACATTTTTTGTTGTGTTTTTATCCAGCTACCATTTCTAACACAAATTTGAAGCTCCATGCAAATAAAAAATATACAATATGTGACTTTAAAAAAAAAAGTTGGTTGTTTTCTTCTTGTTTTATTACATTCTGWTTGCTGCCAGTAGCAGGAATTTTGTGGATATACCAAAAGCCCTACARAATATTATCACTTTGTGCTTCATATGTATAAAAAGCCATTTTTTCTCTTTGTATGTCTGCACTGTCTATTTCTCATCAAAATCTCCAGCTGTGAACTAGAGTAATATTAGGGTATTCTTATGCTTTTGCATTTTGATTATTTTATTATTAAAATACAGGGCTTACTGGATAAATTAGAATGCTGGAGCTGGTTGTTTAAAATAAYCTTTTTTAGATGTTTTCTCTGAAGTATTTTTATTTTTGTACATTGTGTTACTGAGCATTAAATCTAATTGGAAATAGGTATRTCAGTGACTAGTGTGTAATCAAAGACACTTAGCTACAGTGTCTAGGCTTGTTTATATTCTCAGATTATTTAAAAGAACAGTAAAATGCTTTATTTTCCTCAACCTTGAGACAGAAAACAGTTGGGAACTTTCTTGTATGTTTCTTAAAATAAGGCTGGAAAAAAATATCATGATTGCTATCATTTTTGCACCTAAGGATACATTAGTCTTTCAATGTGTAGGAACTCCAAAATTTCTTGAAAAGGCAGCAGTATGGGGAGATACAGAAGATACTGAACTTTTAATGTACTCACCCTATGAACAGCTGCAGGCCAGAACACCACCTTTTGAATGGTATAAATTGTACTTGTTTTAAGTAATTATTGCACATAGATTAAACTAGAGACATTACAGGTTTGTGCAAGCTTATCTTAGTTGAAGCTGGCAATTAGTGCCTACTTAAAATACACTACAAGGTACTGTCTTGAGGCAGTACCTCTCTGTCAGAATTGCCAGTTCTCTTGAAAACAGATGCACATGCAGGTTGTGAGATGTCAAATGAAGCACAAAAAATTAGTTATTTAAACTTGATATCTTAATCATTCTGATCAGCTACAGTGAATCAAGCATTTCACCTGGGGCAAATTTCAGTAGGAATCATGGAGTGCTAATGGCCATGGTTTTTTGCACAACTCTGAAATATCAAGCTAAAAACTGCATTTGCATGTAAAAACTTACTGCRATGAAAATCGATAAAAACAGTGAAAAAGTTAGACTTATCAGCTCCTATGAATTTTAATTGGCTTTTTAAGGCTAAAAATATGAAGAAAGTCTGTGGTAAGAGATACTACTTGAAAATAATAAATATTGAAAAGATATAGCTGACATGAGGAAGCAAGAATAGTTACTGTAATTGGATACCAAGTTATGAATGAGGMAAAAGATGGAAGAGATTAAATGCCTCACACAATAAAAATGAGACCTGCAAGACAGTAGGAGAGTCTAAATGTAGAAAAGAGATTGCATTACTGCAACCTGTCTTAGAAGGTTTAAATAGCAGAGCAGGAGAGCTCTGCTCCTCTCAGGCTGACATCTCTTAATGAGCTCACCACTTCCACTCTTCCTTCCAGCTCTTATATTTTCTCCAGTAAACCAGCAAGAAGCAAGTGAATCATGCTCAAAATTTAAAAAAAAAATAAAAAATAGAGGATTAAACTAATTGGGAGGATCAGTGTAAGTGAAAACTAATTATATGCTGGAGGGATACAACTATACTAAAGGTGATGCTGCTAAAACTTGCATAGGTTCATCATAAAGCAGTAGTTTCAACTGTCTTCCTCACTACTGGCTTTAACAACATCACCCACAAATAAAATTAATATGCATATATTAACCATGCTGGTATAAAGCCAGAGCACCTGGGTAAGGTCACTTACCTCCTTTAAGTGTAATATTAATCATGATTCTGGCATACTTTTGGTATTTTGGTTCAAGCTGATTGGTATCTTGGCACTCTCCTGAACAGGTCAGGGGCATCTCTCTTTGGACAACAGGTGTGAGGTGACTGTTCTTGGGACCAGATGAGAATTCAGCTGTGTGACACTGATTTGTGCTGTGTTATTTTCTCTCAGCTCCATAGGAGTTTTGGCTCATTTTTTACTTCAAGCCTCAGAGACAGCAGGTATCTCACCCCAAGCTCCTAATCAGGCTGAGTGCTATATAACTTGGATGAGAAATTTACACAGTTTCATACATTGTTATCCACTCTTTAGAAAAACGTTTGCTTTGACTAATTATGCCATTGTGGGAACAGGTGTTGTATTTAATTACAAGTTAGGCTTTTTTTCTTTTTTTTTTTTTTAAGACAAGTTAAAAATTATAAATGTTACTAACAAATTCTAATCATTCAATATTCTTGTTTGTTGGCTGTAAAAGTGGATGCTGCTCCTGGATTTTACCTGCATCTGCTTGGATTAGATCTGAGAGCATCTGGTCTCCCTGTTTATGCCAGGATTGAGCATGTACTTTTTGAAGTAGGATCTTTCTCTTAAATAGGTGTTGTGCTACCTTCCCAGCTCAAGAGTCTCCATGACCACCAGTCACATGATTTCAGTATGCTACCCCTTGACTTTCACACCATTTCAAATGAAAAACACTYTTTCAAGCAACTCCTTGATAGCTGATTAGTCAGTCAGTATAAACAACATCAGGATTTTCAGTGTGAARATTTCCTTACTGATATGAGGGTCTTGTTTCTAAGGTTGGGTTAGTCTCTAGAATACACCACAACAGTATTTGTATGATATCTACAAATACTGTGCTTCTTTTAAGCAGCACCAAGCCCCTTTGTGCGAATAAAACCAAAATCTGATTTTTGAGATTTTTAAAATTTTATTTTGTCCAGTCAGCATTTCATGTTGCTACTGAGCATATGGAAATGATGTGAATCTACACCTCCTGCCCATTGAAAATGGCTCTGCAAAACGTTGGTTGGTCTTGATTTGAATGCCATTTTGCTGAGAAAAATGAAATAATTTTTATATTTATAACTAATCACGTCAAAATCTTCATACTCTACAGCAACAATCATTAAACTTTTGAATTTTGAGCTGTATGTATTTATGTGAGATATGTATCAGAACTTAGAGGTGTTGATTTGAAACTTCTACATATTTGGGAATTGTTGCTGGGACTGAGGCTTATATTGTGTATAAAAGAGCACATCAGCATTCTAACAAAGAAAGCACTGGTACAGTGTCAGTGCTTTGGAATAAAAGTACGTTTTGTGCAAATGTTATGTCTGTCTTCTTTGTATTGGCAGCAACTTACAGAGATGATTATAAAATAAAGGAAAATTGACGCATAAGGAAATGGCAGCTTTGGTTTTGCGTGACAGCTTTCTATAGTAGRGGAAAACTGCTCACTGGTGTTTTTAAAAAACAGTAGTACTTTGACATTTGGAAAAACTGTTTCACAGTCTGAAATGAAATAAATGTGCTGTCTGCTCAACCACATTCCTGAGTAGGATATTTTGTCTATTCCTGCAGATAAGATAAATATGATACAAATATGATTGAAACCTGAAGAAAGTGGAAAGGACAGTAGTGCTTAAGGTCAGTAAAGGTAAAACTAAAACTTGTTTGCCTTCTGATAACAAGTTCTTTGACAATGTAATCTTGTTACTGAAAACAATACCTRCAGCAAACTGGGCAAGTTTCTCAGAAAATGGCTATTAAACTGACTTAGTAAGAGGAAATTAAGTATTGTAATTGAAACAGAAATTTCAGTTGCATTTTGCAACAAATTATTTCTGAGCCTTATAATGCRCATAGAAATGAGATGTAGAAAACTGCTAGGATGGACAAAAGCCAATTCAAAACCTCCAGGTAAATTACTGAACTACAAATCAGAATATGAYTTGAAGTGATGTGACGCATGAAATAAAAAGTCTCCTTAGGATCAGTAAGAGGTTTGTCAAGGACCAGCTGTCCTTAAGATGGGAAAACTCTAGAAAAAAAAACTCAGTGTATATGAAACAAATAAAGACAGTAACAGAACTTTATCTCCATGTTCAGCATTGCTGAGAACCTCCCCACTGTCTGCCCATAGTCCTGAAGCCAGTTAACAGGTAAAGGAAAAAAGTAAAGGCATGTTACCTATAAGATCATAAAAGCTGTCAATTTTTCAACAAGAGTTTGAAAAAATCCCTAATCAACAATTACTTGTCATTAGCAAGCAGTAGTAATAGAGAATGATGAAAAKGATCAAAGGAAAAAACCATAGTCCCTATAGAGTCATAAAGAACAGCAGAAATAAGGATAGTATAGACCAATAATTATCACAGGAAGACAAATAGGTAAATCAATCAGTATGAAGTTGTTTTTTTTTACAACTTGCATTTTTAAAGAAAATGTATTTGTAATATGACTTTACAAATTAAATTTAAAAATTCAGCTAATTGATAATAACACATTATTTTAATTCAAGTGGCAGACTAGTTTTCAGTAGGGCATTATTTTCTGTAAGAATTGCCATGGAAAATCATGATTGTTGGAAGGTTGCTGACAAATTTTTGATAACAGCAACTCCCACTGACTTCCCTTAAGGGAAATTTCTCTCTGAAATCTTTTTTCCTGGCATAAAATGATTAATARCTTTCCTAAGAAATGGTGCCAAATCTATTTAACTGAATTACAGTTTCATGAAGTTACAATAGCAAACACAGGGTGATCTCATCCCACTTTATCTGTTTCACGCATCWCACTGCAAATCAGGCAGGGATGATAAGAGGAAAATATCCATATCTTTAACAGGGCACATGTGTGTGTCAACAAATGGGAGCATATTGACCAGGAAGTAAGCTCTATTTAAAATGACACAAAAACTCACAAAATAGTGTATTGAGTACTTTATATTTATTTCATTTTGGGAAGAGTTTGCAAGCAGTTTGAAAGCGTGTATCATGTTCATAATAGAAATAGAGCTGATCCCATTCTCTTGGGACCATACTTGATGATTCCCAGACCCAGCTAAAAGGATGGATTATAATTGCAACTTCAGAATTCAGGTTGCTCACATTTCAGCTTTCCACCCCAGCTTATCCATTCATGTTAATCTAATTCAATAGAACTAAAATATATGATAACCTCCCCCCCCCCCAACTTTAACCCCATACCTTTAAAGAATTAACATTCTCTCAGTTTTGGGGAAAATTATTGCACTGATACATTTTTTAAATTYGGAAACAAAAGTATTAAAAGCTTGATGATCTCTTCACTGTTCACTGARTGAAGGTATATGTATAAAACATAAATAATTTTACACAGGGTTCTGTGTCAATCTGTTTGTGCAGTGATTGACAAAAATCTTGTAGCTTTTCCTGATGATGTTTTGACAACTGTGCATAATATTTAAACAATGAAATTGATTAAATGTCACTTATAGTTTTAAATGTACTACATCTTTACATTTGACAAAGAGTTTTATGATTCAGCTTCTCTAGATGAATTTAATATTATCTTTTTCAGATGACAAAAGTCACAGAGTTTGAAGCAAGTGAAAAAGCTGAAAGTAAAAATACTGTGCAATCTTTCCTGCAGTCTTTGATGTTCTGAGAGCTCTGATAGGAACAAAAATAAATTGCTAACTTTGGAAATTCCTTAATTTCAACCAGATTGTCCTTGTCACAAGAATACTCTCTCATTCAAGGTTGAGATCAGTGCCAAAACCTATCCAAAACTGCTTTTAAAAATACATTTTTTTCTATGTTAAAGGCGTCATATTCAGTATTTCTGGGTGTTCTATGAAAATTTATTTGGGGAATTCATTTTAAATGAGTGCTGTTCTTCTTCTAATCTTGAATTTGTTATTTCCTATGTAAATGAGACAGGAAAAGAGTTATTTTATTTTGAGGTTTTTTTGTAGTAATTTCTATATGTTTAAGCACAAATAAATGTCTGTAACTGAGGTTCACTTCTTGATCACCACAATTCTTGAATACTGGATTTACATTAAAAATTCTTTGGAATGCAAATAAATGAAGCCCTCCAGTGAAAAACTGATCATTGAATACATAAAATATACATCTTTCTCTTAGTGATACAGTCATAAGCTTTTTTTTTTTTTTTCCTGCTCTTACTTCTTGGTGACTAAAAAGGGGTGGTGAAATACAGGGAAAGTTGGTCTTTTAAAAAAACGGAATTGTTTTAATTGCAACAGATTACTAAAGCTGTCTTGATAAATAAAAATGTCTATACACCCAAAATTTTCATGGCAAACAGATTTCTTTAAATTAAGCATAAATAATGTTCCCTTGATTGGTGAGCATTTTATAGACTAACTACTTTTTTATTTTTCTTTTTTTATCCCCATAGATCAAATACCTCTAAAATGTGTTCTAGTAGACTTACATACAAAACAAATATTTTAATATTAAAATAATGTAAAAACACATGTTTCTAAAAGATATCCCATCTGTTTTAGGAGAGTAGAGCAGTTCTTATTGAGCAGGCTAATACAGGTCATTAAACATTCTGGCTGTGAGTTCCTGAGAGGTAATAACTGCAGACTTAACTTGGGATCACATTTTSCTGTTGAACAAGGTCTTCCAGGCAAAAAAACCAGAAATGAACTGCAAATATAACCCGAATAACTCTTTTATTCTTTGTGTTTGGACCCAAAAATACCAAAACACAATGTACATAGAGGCTATAAAACTCTGTAATAGATCATGCTTATCTACTAAYATGAAAACTATTTCTTCATTTGTCCAAATTCTGTTTACAATTCGTTCTTGTAGGCAGAAGTGGTAGCTATAACTTCCAYAGACCTTAAATAATAGTATTTGTTGCTCACTTTCAATGCCATCATCTATCTTTTTCCTCTTAACTTACCTACAGKGTTTTTGCCCTTTACAATATACAGTTCCCATGCTTTCAATATGCAGCTATACATCATCGTGAGCATAAATAAATATATAAGTAAGAAAAAGGTCCTGCTGAGAGTTTTCTCATGCAGGTCATCATGGAATTTCCTTGGATTTTAAAACTTTATCTTGATTCAGATAAATATCTGTTACTGATTGTGGTCAGGAGAACCATGACATCACTTCTCTAAAAAAATAGAGACTGATGTAAGTTAAAGGATCAAAGATAAAAAAGTAAAGTATTTGGGAGTTGTTTGTGTATAGAATTACATTCAACAAAATCTGTCCATTATTTGCTTCTGGTCATTTCACTAACATTTTGATTCCCATTTCAAAGCTTCTATTTCAAAGACACCAGTAAAGGTTATCTGTGCCATTTTTCTTGACACATTCTTTGAGAAGAATTGGTATTTTCTGATACATATTGATATTTATTTTTGTTGTCTTCCTTGTGCCTCCAAGTGCATCAAAGTGAGCAGCTCCCTCAAATGCTTGAAGTTTTTTCCTGCCATGTGCCTTTTGCAGGGTATCCTCCAATATCATTCCTATTTGACATGGGGGATCTGGTCAAAAAAAAMCATACTCAGTGGTCTTTGCCAATAGGGCTTATACAGCTGACTGTGGTTTTATGGCTTCTGCCTCTTTTTGTTAGTTTACCCMGAGAACTCAGTTGAGAGATCATGTATGAAGTATCAAGTAAAATATGTAATAAAATGTTACTCACAGAGATGTAAAAAAGTGCTACTTGGAAAGCTAATGACCTGGATGCACCTCTAAATCTGAGGTCATCTAGCAGAGAATTCAGAATTCCTCAAAGTGCACATGTAACTAGTAATCCAAAGAGAAAATTGAATCTAACAATGATTTGTTTTTTTAGTCTATATAGTAAACAAATTTTCTCAAATCATCCTTTCTGCTTCAAACCCTCTCTTCTCTACCACATTGAAATCTGTAGTTGATAGATTTTCCAGTGACTTCTATATCCTGTATTTTGTTTACTCATTCCTTGAATTAAAAAGAACGCAAAATAAAACCTATTAGCAATTTGGGCATTGTTGCAGGGATGCAAAATGTTTTATTACCAAGGGAGCTGTTGTTGTAATCTATTGTTAAAATATATACTGTATAAGATGACTTACAGATGTTTAATTCTGAGTTGTTCTCCTTTTTCATCGAGAAATCAGTACTCTGTAAATTAATTGTGTTGAAAATGATCTTTCATAATCATAAACTTCTCAAACCCAGAAYGACTGCAAACAGCTTTATTACAGGCTCAGAATTTCACAGTAAAACACCAATGCATATAAATTCCATTTTCACAAGCTCTAAGGAGAATACAAATGATTGAGTTTTTATCCTTCAGTCAATAACTTATTGACAGTTTTAGGTCCAAATGACAAAACAGGGAACAGAAATCAATGGTAGTGGAGAAAAGATCAGATCAATACCTCAATTTCTCATTAATGGAGCAACTGTCAGTTTTACTCAATTTGACAGAAGAAGACATCAGCCTCCCAACCTTTCTGACTCAGAATGAAGGGCAGAGGTCAAATATGCATAACGAATGTGGATCTGAAATTTCTTTTGACCAAAAAAACCCTKGCATCTGTAGAATTAATTTTTAAATAGATATATGATCCCTGGAGTAAAGTGCAACAGAAATCATATGAAATTATGGTTAAGTACTTACAGTGCTGTTAGGGTCTATAAACCTGTTTTCATACACAGTGCTGCTATGTAGTTATACAGAGCAGAAGTATGTTCATAAATTTATCGTTTTGCAGAATTAAATGATTTTGTGGGTAGGTGAGCTCAGTTGTATTCACTTTTCCAGTTTTTCACTTTTCAATGAAAAACGGAACACAGTTTTCAAACTTCCCTTTGTGCTTTTCGGAAGAAAAATATTGATTGAACAATCTTTATGCTACATTTATTTTCTGATCTTCAGTTAAAATCAATAAATGGGGGAAGTTCATGATAATGAGTGTGAATTATACTGATGAATATAAGAAAAAAATTAATAAATATATACAAATGTCTATTCAGATATTTCAGATCAATGACTGTACTTTCTSATCTTCTACCCTACTCTTCTGATGATTCTTGTGACTTGTACACCATCTTTTGAGTATATTTAGTAAGAGCCTGTTGTGAAAACCCAATTCAGCACTAGTATGCTTGTAAATTTTTTGTGTAATACATAGGTAGTACCAATGCTCAAGTAGCTATTCACATGTTAAAAAAAGAAGAAAAAAGCAAAGTAACAAAAAACCAAAACCAAACCCGTGAACTTTTCCTTCATTGAAGAAGAATTTTCTGTGAGAAGAATAAAGTAGAAAGCAAGGGTCATGAATCCCCAAAGCTATTTAAGCTCATAAATCTGAGCTCATAAAAGCAGTAACAATAGTCACTAATTAAACCTTCCCATTTATAAGAAGCAGTTTTAAATATGCATTTGAATCATGTTTTATTTTAAAATAAATGTATTGATGGCCACATATAAAGGATTATAAAGGATTATATATGACTTCTTGAGTGGTCAGCCAGTTACTGTAAATTGCTAGAGTTCAATGGATCAATAGGTTAACTGTAAAACCTTCTACTTATATGATTGTAATGATCTGTAATACATAGTACTTAAGCCTAACATGCTCATGATATTTATGAACATTTTATTATCTATTTATACATACAATGCTCTCTCAGGAATGATAATACTCTGCAGCAAGAAGATTGGTCTATATCAGAGCAGAATTAGAAGAATCTAAGATTTCTTGTCCTCAAATCAACTTCTAATAAAACTCCAGGAAAAGCCTCTGGGTTTCTTTTTTAAAACACAAAGGTATGAAACTGCAAAAAAAATAATGCAGAAGTCCTACCCATCTCTGTTTATACATAATATATTTTTTTTCTTGGATATACAAGTAATAAATAGCGGCAATCAACTGATTATGATATAAATCTGCAAAGCATGAATAGACCAAAAAATATTAGGTAATTCTTAGTTCAAATGTATTTTTACTTAAAAAAGCATCTTGATTCAGTTTAAACTCTGTTTTTTTTTTTCACTCGCTTATAGTATTTAAGGCTTCACAAAAGCTGAATGGTAGTTATAGTTYTTTACAAAGTCATCAGCACTTTGAAAATTCAGATCCTAAATCATATAATTAATATCAGCCATATATCCCACTTTGCCAAACTTTTCCATGCCTAWTTCTTCTTGTTTCCATGAGTACATTGACTTTATATGAAGTCACAGAACTCATTAAAATGCTAAGTAATACTAATCAAATAGCCTGGCAGTAATCAGGATCAGGGAAGAAATGTGATCATAATCAAGTCAGGCAAGTGCAAGAAGAAAAGAGGGAAAATGGACACTGAGTGAAAAGATGTTTCCAAACATATACTTCCATGCTACTGTAACAATGGAACAAGACTCGTTCTGCCTAAMGAGACCAGTTCAGCTGATTAAACAAGAGTATTATGGAATAAWCTTCTGGTCTTATTGATGACTGTTCTTTATTGAAAAATACAATGGTTAGGAGAGAACGAGGCGTAATGAAAAGAAAAATACTTAAGCTTTGTGAAACCTCTTGAATGTTCAAATTATTTTGGAAAATAACTGATCTGCTACCTATGAACAACCTATGTTTTGAAGCAATGATCAAAATGCATTATGCACCATCAGGAAAGAGAACCGTAGCAGGAAATAGGAATGCTCCTTCCATCCAAAAGTATTCTTCAGAAATTACAGTTAGAATAAGAAAATCTCACTACGTGTTTTATTGTATGTTAATCAGTTTTAACTGAATTTTTAAACACTAAGACCTTTAGGGACCCTGGAACCTCTAGTGCCAGCTGAATCCAGCCTTCTTRTTTTGACTTTCAGCCTTTGTCTCCATTGCTGCATTTATAGATGAAAGCTTTTAAGTGGCTGTGTTTTCAGAGTTTCCTATTCATTATGSTAGCTTTTTGCAAATAATTTTGCTAAGTGCATTACCTTAATTATGCATYATGTAGGAAAATCTGGACAACTCATTCTTCTGGACACTTAAAAGTTAGTCATTTAAGTGCTCCTTGTGTCTAATTCTTGTTCATCACCGAATCGTTATTGGGACGTGTAAAAAAATACATGACCTCACTTGCCAGCTTCTCAAACATGTGTACTGGGAATATTATATCAGATCTTTAGTTTAACTCTGCTCATACTCCTGGATGTTATCAGAAAACAAATTTCTTTTCGGTTTTATTTTATTTTATTTTATCAAGAAATTTTATNTTTTATTTTATTTTATTTTATCAAGAAATTTTATCAAGAAATGAGGACTGTGAAATGGCAGTTCCTTTGAATTTATATGTTTATGTTTCCAGAACTTTCAAAATTAATAAACACTGGGCATTGATATCTATAATCTAGAGGATTTATAAAGGTAGTCACATACCCTATGATTTTACCTGCTTCACTGAAGAGATTCAGGCAAAGGAACTCTAAATCCTTAATTACCAGTGTACCAGATAGACAGAGCACAGAAGGGATTTTCACATTAATAAGATAAGGACTCTTTTAATTTGTTCACAAGCCAAAAAAATTGGTACTCCTGAAATCCATTAATAAAGCAAGTAATTATCTGAACACATGCTAGGTCTCAAAATTTTTCTAAACTTATATATATAACTTATATTTTTCAAAATAGGAAATAACTGCATTTTAGTCTAAAGTGTAGATTCCACATAACAAGCATAATGTAATTAATGTCCTTAAAAGCACGCATTCAAATCACTTTGACTTAATTTTTATAAACCAATAAATCTGTTCCACAGTCATCTGCTAATAAGTTAATTCTGTTTAAAAAGTTCCAGATGTTGGGACAGCCTACTCTATTCTGGTGGATTTTAGSAGTTACATAAAATTTCAGAAGCAAGTACCAGTCTCATTCATGGACCTTAGTAAACTAATTAGTGTCTTCCTGTTATTGATGGGAATGCTGTGAGCCCTGATTCAGAGAAGTACCTAAATGCAGCCTTGCTGGCCAGAGGAAAGCATAACAGAAATAAATCCTTAGCATTAAGGTTAAAAAACCCCTGGTATTAGTAAAACAGAGACTACGGCTTGAGATAGTGAGAGGAAAAGGCCACAATTTTCACAGGATTTGTYAAGGAGGTTTTCAAGCACTTGAGTCCTAGGGTTTATTTTGTCATTTTTATTTTTGGAGGATATAAAAGGGAGATATTACCTGGTTTTTTTCGAGAATTCTCTGCTGGGTGTTTATTCAAGTGTTGTTAATCCAAAAAGCTGGAAGTTTATAGAAACCTTTCTATCAATACCCTTGGCCTTTGGAGCAACCTGTTGTTCTTAATGAAAAGCCAGTGATGTTGGCATTTTTAAATTATGAGCTACAAATCTGAAGGTGAATTTTGTATAAATATATTGGTTTGAAAATATTAAAAGATGTTATAAATGCATTATTTGTTATTTTTAATTCACTTCATCCTGTTGGATACTACTGTGTGGACACCTACATTAATATAGCTTTTYTATAATTTGGTCCTTTAGCTCTTATTTTGTTYMTGATTCAGAATTCAGCAGAATAAGRGACTGCATAAAGAGGTATTCCATCTCTGAAGTAGGGTGCTGCAAACATGCTTTCGTCTGAACTCCACTTAAAAAGAGTTAGATCAGATCTGATGAAGTGTTATACAACATTAAGTTGTCAGTAGCTTCCTTTGCATTTGAATAATTCACTGCTGCTTGAATATCCTCTAGTTCTGATCTTAAGAACTACTCAAGCCAATCAGGCACTCTTGCTGGAATGTGGCACTCAGTTTCCATGTATGCTGACTTGGTGTCCAACTCCCAGATTTCTGTAAGCAAGTTCTTCASTCTGGAGCAACACAACACCACAAACACCACTTGTGTTTACGCAAGCGTTCATTGACAAGARATTGAGTCCTRACAGTTATCCATGTTTTCCTATGCAGTCTTCAGAAATAAAGAAAATATGATCTGGTGGAAGTTTTTTGTTGTCTAAATACTATGTTGAATCAAATATACAGTGTTATATAAAAATATGTAYTTCAGGATGATATTTTATAATTTGGTTTGATATCTTGCCTAGTGATAGGATTGGAAAGTTTTATCTTTTTGTTTTAGCTTTATCTTTTTTATCTTTTTGTTTATTTATTTGCTTGGCTGCTTTTACCCCTGAACTCTGATACASTGTATGTGCCCTTCCCTTGATTTCAATACCTCTCTGTTCTGTRCAAAGATCTGTAATCATTAAATTAATCTGCCTTTACTCATAGTGGGAAGAGAGATCAAAGTAGRTGGTATTCTCACACAGCTTAATATCTCTAAGTTGTTTTTGAATTCCAGAGAAAATGTTGAAGTCTAAATGCCTAAAATAAATCTGTTCCCATGGAGCCTCAGAAAAAACATGAAAGTTTTAAACAGTGAAATATAAAAAAGAATTAAGAAAATACGTACAGATATCATCTTTATCTATATCATCTATCTATCTATCTATCTATCTATCTATCTATCTATCTATCTATCTAATCATCTATCTAGCTATATCTATATCTAATCATGTATATATCTATTTATAGCACACACACACATTTTCATATATATATGAATATGAATATTTTATTCTAAGTGTCAGACATTATCCATAAGCTCAGGAACAAACAAACTGTGAAGGAGTGTTAGGTCCTTAAAGTCTCCAGAGTTTTGTTTTCTTTCTGATTTTTTGAGACCAGTTGAGCTGGCCATACATGTCTCTAGTGTGTGTCGACTTGTCTGCAGACTGATGCTAGAARAAATGCTAATGAGTCTCCTTTAGTTCCCAATAATATATTCCAGCACCAAGTTAATCTCTCAGATGCAAATGGCAACAAAATTCAGGTCCATATGCAGGGCTCTGCCGGAAGTGTTGAAGCAACCCTRGTGTTCAACAAAGATGGAAACATCAATTGCATTGCTCACTAAACCTGCTTCCATCAGGATTCCCATTTATCTAAAACATCTGTTTCAGAAGACTGACCTGATAGATGACCTATGTGTTACCACTGCCATTTTRGAATCACAGAATCACAGACTGAGTGAGATTGGAAGGCACCACAGGGGGGTCATCTGGTYCAACSTCTGCTCAAGCAGGATCATCCTAGAGCRCATGGCASAGGATTGCCATGKGTCTCCAGTCAGGGAGACTCCACAACCTCTCTGAGCAATCTGTTTCAGTGCTCAGTTRCCTGCACAATAAAGAAGTTCTTTCTCATATTCAGGTGGTGCACATTCAGCATGGAGTTTCAAAGTTTTGAAACAGAACTAGATTAAAAAATAGTGTTTATGACAACAATAGCAGGCTTCAGACAAAGACTGGGAAAAAAATTACACACCAGACTTTTATTTCTTYAGACACTAATATTTTGTACAGATATTTTAGTGTAAAAAGACTCCATTATCTTTTTTAAACTTAAATATATCAGGCAAATAGAATTAAATTAAAAACATTTAAGTAATCTTGCTGTTATGAATTCTTTTGCTGTAATACAGAAGAATGATGTTTTATGAATTTTGAAATGGGTGAGGTAAGTGAAGAGAAAGCAGAAAAAAATAACACATAAATTGAAAACTTTCATAATTCTAGATTGTAATCATGAGAAAAACACAAAACAAAAAGACAAACTACTTACAATGTCTCTTCAGATTTAGGATTATTTTAAGGTATTAAAGTCAATATTTCCGTATATTAGATTCAGATTACAATAAAAAACATTGAATTTTCCTATTGAATATTGAAATGGGACTAATAGAGGACAAAAACTGCCAAAGTTTTAATTTCCTAAGATTTTTTTCATGCACAGGAACTGAATACTRCAAACAACCACTGAATATCTCCAGTTTTCACTGGCTATAACAGGAAGTATTATGGTGTCTAATTTTTAGGAATCATTTCTGCTTTAGTACACAGAGCTTGAGACCTTGGGTCACTTGTGCTGTTGCCAAACTTTGTAGGTATGACTGAAACGGCTTCAAAATAAAAACAAACAAACAAACAAACCAAACCAACAAAAAAAAAAAACAAAAAAACCACCCAAATCCCAAACAAACTGGAATTAAATAAATATATTTTTAACTATTTAAATAGCAAATATTTACTACCACCTGTAGTTATAGCAGGATTTCTGTAAATGTGAGATAGTGAGACAAATTATAGTAAAGATAAAACAGGATTTTTACTCTGTTCTACGGAAAGAATTGACCCACTTTTTAATGGCTGTATGATTTGTGGTCTTGACTCTAAATTTTTTTTTTGCCACTTGAGAACTCTTGATCCTTTCTACAGCAGATTACACTCGTTCCATGTTCACAAGATGAATTCCAGTTTTTTGATATAAAGTACTAGGACTTGCTATTGTGACTTTTCAGAMAATCTTCAGCAGTATCTGTGACTTTTGAAGTAAGGAAAACTCCTGKCTTGAAAGGCTAGTCATCCAAAGCATCAATCCAGAAAAAAAAAGAAAATCATGAATAGTGGCTCGTGTTCCTCTCAAGGCTTTAGGGAAGAAGGCAGTGGCTGAGATGACAAGTCACAGAGACATGTAATTCACRTTGGACTTTTATATACTCCTCAGTATTCTCTTTTTTGATTTTCAGTTAGAGAAGGCAGATGGTTCTGGATGATACAGGAAATATGGGACTTTAGAAGGAATTGAAGTGACAAATGAATGGGCACATGTGGGACCATTGGTTTTAGGCTGAGGCTGACACAGAGCATATGTGCCGATGCATAGCAGTGCAGAAAGGCAGATGCAATGAGCTGCAGATGATTAAAGGGAGCAGAGAGAAACTTTTAAACTTTTGGACTGGATGTATTCACATCTTTTGAGCAGGAGTCAGAGTGATTTTTTTTTTATTTTCCACTCATACATTGAAAAAGTTATTAGTATTGGAACAGACTCATTCAAATTCCATCAGGACTAAAAAGAATAGTTATTTTCTACAATTATGACTCCCAGTGAAAAATTAGCTGTCCTTAACAATAAAGTTATCTAAAATTTTTGGCATATCAATTAACCTGGAAAAACCTGTATATTTAGGAGCTCTGAGCTAGAATGGATTGCTTCAGTGACTATGGCAGTATCTTTCAGTAGTTAAAACTGTTTCAGAGGAATATTTTTATTCTCTCTGGAAGAGGAATAATTTTAGAGAGTCTGATTCTCTGAAGGAAAATCTGAAGGTTGGACAAAGAATTATAGCAAGTGCACTAAGGAAGGATCTTCAAGACTTTACACTTAATTCCCAATACTATGTATTTTAAACCCAATCAAATTAAGGGAATCATGTTAGGAATGTTGGGGGAAAGTTGCGAAGAAAAAAGAAAARCAAAAATGAAAATTAGAATAAACGGAGAAAATTTWTTCTTTTAGTCTTAAACCAGTATATTGTCATGATTGTTACTGGGTTTAGTTCTAACGTGGAAAATGGTTAGTCTAACATGAATAGCGGCTGGATCATGTGGAACAGGGAAATTGTCTWAACTGATTTACCTCAAGCAGCCATGGAATCACACAGGGGAAAAAAATCTTGTGGAGATTGTCTAGTCCAAGCCATCACTTAAAGCAGGTCAGGTAGAGCATCTTGCTAAGGCTATGTCCAGTTGGGTTTTGACTATTCAAGGTATAAAACCTTTTTGAGACTSCCCAACCCCTCTGGGAAACTTGTTCCTATGTTCAGTCACCTTCACAATGAAATGTGCTGTACAATTAGTAATTTCTTATTTAACTAATTATGTCATTAAGTAAGTGGAGATAACATCCTGTGGAATGGAAGACAAGCAGACAAAGGCCAAAGCCCTGTATTCTTTGTCTAATCTGCCCCAGGTGATATTAGGATAAGTAATCCTTGAACTTTCAAGTTTTATATAAGATGCAGAAGGCCTGAAGGCACTGCCTGTCCTGAAGGCACTCACTGATTGCAGTGGTGTTCTTACTGGACAATGTCTGTTGGGTCTTGKTGCAGGCATACACAGGCTTCTAATCATTCACAGTGAAGAACACAGCAACAAAAAGACTCTTGTAWGTGTTATGTCATATTTCTCTGATATTTCTGTGCTAAACTGGAGAGAAAGAGAGGGTGATATATAAAACCTCATCAATGCCACCGTTCCCTAAGGTGGGCATTTTCCTCCATAGTTTTTTGAAGGGTTTTTAATTTACTTTTTTTCCTTTCAGGAAATATCAACCTGATTTGATGTACTTCTCTTGCTCAATGTGACGAGTATAATATCAAGAGAAGTCAGGGAATACAGGCTTTCCATGCACAATTCCAGTTGAGGAATTTTTCCGCAGGTGCAGTATAAAACACATCTATTTGCCTGCCCATTTCTTCTGCTCACACTCTAACAAAGGTTCCAGCAGTGGAAGAGTAGGGTGAGTTTTGCACTTTCTGGAGGAGTGAGAAGGAGTAGAGCAACTTCTCTCCCTTCAAATATAGCGATGGGGATGCAGTCAGGAGTGTTTGTTTTCTAGAAAGGTTAATCCAAGAAGACTTTTTTCTCACAAAGTTTTGAAAGGATTGAAGAGGGGATATTTCAATGGAAGTAAAATGTGTTCAGACAAGATTGTGATATGCCATGTTTTGAATGTGTTGTACTCTCCCCAARTATTGGAGTTCATTCACCAAGTGAATTTCTTCTCTTAAGATGCATCGTGATCTCCTGACTTGAGGAGATTTTTCAAAATTTATCACCCCATAATAGAATTCAATACCAGTAACTCTTGTTATAATGGACAGTGGAAGCTGAAAAAACAAATTAGCCAGGAGGTAATTCAACTTTTGTTTCCATAGTTTCCTTCAACTGTTTCATTGCAAGAGGTGTTTTGTAAGAGAAGGCAGTTGGTTATAAGAGGTATATTGTAAGMGAAAACAAACACAATCAACAAAACAAATTAAACTACAAGAAAGCTCATGTTGCTCATTACAATTTTGATTGAAAATGYCACCTCTAGATGTCATTTTTATGAACTTGTCATTTTTGTACTTAATTATTCATGTGGATTACCTGAGAAAGACAGTACTTGCTAGGCATGGACATGGGAAAGGGGCTCTGAATCTCCGGGAAGGGATTGCAGCACTGGAGTTGCTGGATGCCTATGGCTCCAGAGCAGGTGTGGGATGTGCCTACTCCATTCTGTCCTTCACCTTTTCTGACTTTTTTCAACTTTATTCGTTGAAACTCTTATGACTTGAGGAAAGTGAACCAATTTTAAACATTCTCTGTTCCTCTTTAAACTTTCTTCATTCTTGAGTGATTCTTATACAGGCTATAAAAGGACAGTACAAATATTTGATACCTATACAAGATTAATATCTACCACTTTAGTTTTAGGTAAATAGTACTTATACTAAAACTCTGTTCTGTGATTTTTTTTTTCCCAGTTGTTCCCTTAAATTGGAACTTTTTTGTTGCGACCTCCCTTTTGCTGTTAATAAATTTTCACGGACAGTGAATGTTGATTGTCACAGTGCCCTCTTAATTTTCAGAGGGAGAAAATCCATATAACTAAGAGTGCCAGTGCTTAATGGGCTTATACATACTCAGAAATGCTATATTCTCTTTGATTACTGGTGCAGAGGATGGGCAGACATTTTCTAGTTATACTCAATCTTTTTCCTAATTTAAGTTCCTCTAAATAACTGAATGTAGAGCAGCCAGATGACAGAACTCTGCAATTCTCCCAAGTAATCAAGCACAGAGTACCCAGTTTTTCACATTTCAACCATACCACAGTCATACAGAGTAGTTCTTGCATTGGGTATCTCAAAGTATATCAACACTTAAAGGAATCTGCTTGTTGCACTATACTAAAAATCATACATCAGGGATAAAGCTTAAGGCCATCAAACTACACAAATTCTAAATAAAGTAGGCTACTCCAGAAGTGCTCTTTGGCCTGGTAAATTTTCTAAGAAACATAGCCAAGTCAGAAAAACCTTTAAATGCAGGCCAAACTTAATGTAGTGTTCTGACTGATTGTCCTGCAGATTGCAGGCTTTTCATTTTCTCTGATATCTGCGATATCTTTAGCTTGTGACATGTCAACAATTTTATGCCTGCCTTTAACGAAAGGATCCCAGATGCCATTTCTTCCTCTCACCTACTTTGCCTTCAGTTAGTTATATTCTGAGAGGCTAGCAACAAAAAAAATTATGTGGGAAACCTGGCTTGGAAAGCTAAGCATATGTGTATATATATGGAAAAGGGTATGCAAAGGACATCTTTAAAGTAACTAACTTAGAAAATAATCATGCTAATAAAAATTTCTGATTACATGAGTATAGCTGTGGGATCTCACTAAGTATATTTGCATAGATTTTGTTTGAGATTTGAAATAGTACAAGACCCCAATTGTTTATGTTTTAGATTAATATAGGCTGTGAAAAACATGATTATTCAGATGCTTTAGTGATATGCTGAATGGTAGTGAGAGAAATCTCCTTCACTGAAGAAGTGTTTCAAGGACTGAAAGAATACCCTGGTCCACTATCACCTACAGAATCTATATTTTTACCCTAGCCTTTTGTACCTCAGAATGGGAAACTTCACTTATCTTGTAACAGACTTTCAAAGATTTAGAAATCTTTATGTAACAGGAGTGACAAGAATAAAAACTTGTATTCTACAATTAGGAGTTATTCATTAATCATTTTTAKGAGATATAACAAGTAACATGAATGTCAAACAAAAATATCATCACAAGTAATAAAAAAGMATAACTGTGACCTTAAGTGGAATTAATTGACCATTAAATAACAGCATAAAAATTCAAAGTAGCCAAGGAGTTCATTTTTAGGGCAGTATGCATCTGAATATTTCAGACAAGATGACAAAGTAAAACAATGCAAACTTCACATTATTGGAAAAATAGTCTAATAAAGCATTCTTTGAAAATAATCCATGCAGCAAATTTTCACAGTAGTAACATAGCCTAACTGGAAGGTAATGAAACAATACAATTCCTTTAGCTGTCCCTTATCAGTCAGATAGGACATGTCCAGGTTAAAGGATGGGGCTGACCCCTTGGTTGTAGATGGAGGCAGACTTGGTAAGGAATATCAATTGCCCAAGAGTTGGGTCCTCCAGGTGTGCCAAAGTAGGCCAGAAGAATAAGGCAGAAGGACAACCCCACAACTAAAATATTTTGGATTTTTTTTTCCTCTGACTACCTGCAGGCATTAAACAGGTTTTTTTGCTAATTTATCCTTCAAACAAAGTATCTGTCCAACATTTTGTTGGGTCTCTGTAATTCTTACCTACAGAGCAGAGGCAATGGGAAACAGAGAGAGTCTAGGCAGGAATTTGGAGGATGGTCATATTATTTAGGTTGCTGAATGTTACCCTGGGGGGTTGAGATTCTGTATTATTCATTGTGGGAAAGCTTGCTTAATTTATATAACTCTTTTGCAATTTGAATGAATTATTGTAAACTTCTAAGTCATAACATAGTAGAAAATAAATAAATAATGTAATAAAGCACAGTAATGATACATGGAGTTTTGTTCTTTCTTATGTGACTTGTCTAAGGCAGACATGTACCCTACTCCAAAGAGATTAACCCTTCAATCCATGGATTAGCAATCTGACATGCCTTTTTCAAATCCAACATTTGTGACACTCCTGACCATAACCCAGCCCGTTTCTGTGTGTATTTTCTCGTACTTAAGTCGATTTTATAATGTCAACCTCTATGAAGACCAGCATTTTGAATAAAAAATTTTATTAAAAAAGAAAAAGAGACTTTACCAAACATTTTTAGATAGTGAATGCATTCAAAGGAATCACCAGTTGAAATCCTAGGGGTTTTTCCCCAGTATTCATTCAATTTTTATGAATCAGTTAAAGAAACAGCTGGGATCAAGGGTTCTAAAGAAATATATGAAACACACCATCTGTTGTACTTTAGATATTTAATGCATTCAAAATTTTGGAAAATTTATCATTAAAGTAGCATGTTCAGAAAATAATAGAACCTTATTGAAATAAATTATTTGTGGACTAACATCCTTAAAACYAAACTTGTAATAATGTAATATTCTGTCACAGGCATTTGTTGAAATATTTTTTGAAAATAAATATTCTGACTGTAGAAAAATGTAAATGACCTTTAAGCTTAAAAATGTACACACTAAARTAATATATGAATTTATAGTTAAATCTTTTTTTAAGAAGCATGTTCAAATATTGWATCCATTATTTTTTTTCATTAAAAATAGTCTGAGAAAGCAGCTGGAAATTGTCAGAAACGTCATTCAAGTCTTAGATATATTTTTCAACCTCTAGAATATGAATCATAGGAAAAACAGAAAGTGTAATTAGTACAAGACTCCTTTACAGACATTTTGAATACACTTGTTTCAAATGAACTGCAATACAAAGTTGCCATACAGTGTGCCCCTTTCTGTTATTTTTAGTAAAATGGATTTCTTGCTGTGATAAGTGATGCAATTCTAAATTTCAAAAGAAGAGTGATTCTGATAAACAGTGGGTAGCATTTTTATTTAAGTAACAATGATGTTATTCAACAACTATTATAAGTGGTCTGAAATGTGACGCTATAGTCAAAAACAACTGCTAAGTTGTTGTTGTCTTTTAACATTGGAATTTTTGTCCTTGGGAAGGAGTGGTGGGACCTGACTTTTAAGTATCAACAAATTAAGAGGATCAATGAAATAGYACTTCAATGTGACAAATGATATGTCAGGCTTTTTCACAATACTGTCAAGATTGAAACAATTCTTCAAATTACCTAAAATTAAGAGTATTTCAGGCTGTATTTCTTAATTCACATCAAATACACCTGGGTACTTTAAATAAGAGAAACAAGCTCATRTAGCCAGAGAAATCTGTGTTGTCCTATAAAAGTTTTGAGCCTTATCACATTTATCCAAAAGTTACAGAACAAATAAGAGAGATCTCTGCACTAGAGAAGATGAATAAATACTCTGAAATAAATTACCTATCAACATTTCTTTGTCCAGTTAATAATGAGATGGCAAAGCAGTTCTTTCTTAACTTTAGTTATTACACAGTCCCTGACTCAAGCCTTCATGTGGAAAGCAGGGTAAGTAACTTTTCTCTTCATAAAGGACAAGTTATTCATTATGTATAAATATAGTGAGTAAAAAAGTACTGGGGACTCATGCTCCTGGCATGAATAAGGTATTTGAATTTTGGACTTTCAAACCTCCTGGTTTGTAGTGCTGTTGTTTTAGGATAACTAGAACTCCCTGGTAGTGTTTCATACACTTATACTGGAGATATCTGCTAGAAACTTTATATTTATATTAAATTTATTTATTTGTCTGAAAGTACCAACAAAGAGATGAGAAAACTGAAAAAAATTCAGAATATGAGTTCTATATGTGATAATTGAAAGTTTCTAAAATATCTGACTTCTCTATGTTTTCTTCTGCAAACTTCCATTATGAGAAAACCAAAGAAAAATATGATATTGCAATAGGTCTTATACCATTGTGGAAAACTGGAAAGAATTAGGAGGAAAATATTGCAGTCAAAAAATCTGTTCTGCTTTTGCTGGGGTAAAAGCAATTTTCATTTTAGCAGATTGTATTTGTGCTATATTTTAGACTAGACTATTTTAGATATAAAATAAAATAGCAAGTAACTGAGATAATCACAGAATAAACATATTTATGTTACTGCAAAGCAGAATGTTTACACACCTATTCTTAGATATTAATATTTTCTAGTTTTTCTATCATATTTTTTATATTTTATAATAGAAAAAATACCTTGCTT
Organism: Alauda arvensis; assembly: GCA_902810485.1. Lineage (NCBI taxonomy): Eukaryota > Metazoa > Chordata > Aves > Passeriformes > Alaudidae > Alauda > Alauda arvensis. The sequence goes on along the minus strand of CADDXX010000421.1, from coordinate 613,867 downwards.
TTCTACTTGCAATTKATTATAGGAAGAAAAACAGTCAAAATTCTATTCTCGTGAACAGAAGCCATTATTACATCATTATGTCCSAAAATAACTTTGATAATATGCAGGCAAAAAAGCACATCACACATTTTTGCTCATTCTCTTAATAAGAAAGCACACAACATCTAATTTGATCAGTCACTGTGTCTTGCATGAGTGTTTGCTAGATGATTTCCCCATCACACACCAATCTGTCAGGAAAATCTGAATTAAGGTATAAAAATGCAAGATCCAGGGCACTGTAGCACAGTATAAATCCAGAATTGTAAACTGACACCAAGCTGACACTCATTTTCTAGTCCTAGTATAAATGCAATTGTTAGCCATCACATAGTACAGAAAAAAAAGAATAATTACAAAAGAAAGCTCTCAGTGTCTAATAATGAAAATATTCATTAAAATATTTCAGTTTAACTGTTTAAAATTTAACAAATGTGGTGTAAGTGGGTTATAATTTGGTCAATTATTTTTTGATAAATTTCATGTTCTGGTCTTGTAGCAGTTCTTTAGTAGCTAGTTAAATTAATTTGCTGTTGATGGAGAAACAGAGTATGATTAGAAAGTTATGGTTTTGGAGGCTGCAGATAAAGTTCATGCAGAAGGTTTTACATAATTTTCTGATTCTTGGCTGGAAAAGTCCTTGTGGAAAAATTCATTATTACTGTTACAGTGAAAAAATGCACACAGACAGAATACAAGCTGCCCAGATAAATTGGAAAAAAATATAGTTATGTTATTTAGTATATGTAGTTTATGTTATATGTTAGTGTATCTAACTGCCCACAAGGTAGGTACAAGCTGCTACATTACAGCAAAGGAACTTGCAGTAATAAAATTAAAGCAAAAATCTACTAAACAAGGCCTTAACTGGCAGTATGGAAACAGAGCTCTCCGATGCTTTATTTTCTTCACCATAAATCATTTAAATTAAAAAAAAAAAAAGGAAAAATAAATTAGAATTAATTTAATTATTTCAATGCACCTGCACATGTCCAAACAATAAGGATCTGAGATTTAAAAAAAATCAAGGACTAAATGTGTGTTTTTGAAATATCATAATTATCAAGTGGGGCAAATCAGCAAGTCATGTTATTGGATCACTTGTTTGTGATCACTAGAYTGTGTCAAAACTAGGTGATATACAAATATTTTACAGTTATAAAAATGGCAGGAATGTTCCTCATTGGATGAAATCTTCGGTCTATTTCACAATGGAGATCAACTGATGTAGTGTTAAATTTTGCCCTCACAATCTAAGAATCAAAGTATTTTATTATAACCTTTTGATACCATATTTACATTAAAATGTTGTTTAATCAATAAAAAATTCACAGCAGAGATAGTAAAAAATAAATAACACATTCTCTCTACAGTGARCCTTAAATAAGAAAAACTATGATTATAACTAGTAAAATCATAGAACATTATTATTAATCACAGTGAGCAKTTCTAGCTAAAGATTTATGGGACACTTAAAAAGATAGGCTATATGATACTGACTTGTAAAAATATACTTGAGATTATATTAAATCCATAAATGAAAAATAATTTTAAAATTCTGAAAACATGTTACAGAAATTAGTGAAAACACTTTCATCCATTTTTGTAATAAAATAAAGGAGAAAACAAAGTAGTATTTGTTTACAATCCTAATATAGATGGACATAAAAACTGGAGTTTCTAAAAATACTTTAAAATAGAGTGCTGTTATTTTATTTTAAAGTTTTAGCCACAAAGAAGTAGACATTATAGGGAGCATGGAGGTGTTAAAATGGTTTAAATAATGGTTGACCACAACATTCTTCTGAAAGGTGCTTATGTGACACAAWTAAAAAGAGCTGATGTCAATTCTAAGTCATTTAGAAAAAGCAAGAATACACTTGAAAGAATAATATAAAAAACGTTAATTGCCCTTCCTCAGATATGCAACAGTTATGGTGAATCAAAAGCAAAGATGTGTTGTTCATGAAAATGGAGGTGATTGGATTGTGGGCCACTTAATGACATATAGTGATAAATCCTAATGGAACTTAATCCTTTTGAAAACAAATTTAGGGAAGCCAAATATCTTGCAATAAATATGTTCAAGAATCAAGGAAAATATCTACTAAGGACAGTGGAAGGCAGCTATCCATTGTGAGAGAATAAAAAAAAAATTAAAAAACACATAAATGACAAACTACCAAATGTGACTATATCTGACACAGATGAATACAACTCACTATTCCCAAATACAGAACATTTATCTAAAAAGATGTGAAAGCAAGCTATTAATATCTCACATAGTTAAATTAGGTCCATAGTTTCAATTACAAGATCTTGTTCACAGGTGTGTAATTGGATTACCTCTTAAAATAGTCAAGTCTAAGCAAGTCAGATGTGAGAAAAATCTCAGTTCAAGCATGCTAGATAAAGCAGTGTTAACATTTATTTAATATCTAAAAGCCCTGAAGATTTCTTCTTTGCTAAGAATATATTTCAGGATATACAAGGTCTGCGCAGGATTTGCAATTACTTTTTCTTATACTACCACAGTACCCAGTACATGAAAGAACAGAAAACTACCCATCTTACATACGTATTTACTGCTTCTTTCCTAGTCCTCAGACAAGAACTGTCCCTTTCAGTAACATATGGGATTGGAAATAGAATTAAAGATAAATTACTGCATTATGAAAGCCTAAAGGAGGAAATTTTATCTTGAGGTTGGAAATTTGGAATTAAATGCTGGAACTGCCTATGTACTARATCTCAAATCTGCTGAAAAAATGGATGAAAACTGGAATGTGATGAATGGCATGAARTGTGTGAAATGGTGTAAAATGTGGGTAAATCAAATTAGGATTGCTGTAAGAAGTGATTGAGATAAGGTGTCATATCCCAGATTTAGGAGGTCTCAATTAGCATTCACAATAAAATTATCCAAAGATAATTTTACAGTCTTTGACTGTACTACTAAATTAATTTTTAAAAAATCACAGAATCACAGAAAGACTAAGTTGAAAGAGACCTCCAAGATCATCGAGTCCGTCCCTTGCCCCAACACCTCAACTAAACCATGGCACTGAGTGCCACATCCAGTYTTTCTTTACACACATCCAGGGATGGTGACTCCACCACCTCCCTGGGCAGGCTATTCCAGTACTTTATCACTCTTTCCATAAATAATTTTTTTCTAATATCCAACCTAAACTTCCCTTGGGTAGTTTGAGACTGTATCCTCTCATTCTGTCAGTTGCTGCCTGGAGAAAGAGACCAGCCCCCACCTGCCTACAGCCACCTTTCAGGAGGTTGTAGAGAGTGATAAGGTCACCTCTGAGTCTCCTTTCCTCCAGGCTAAACAGCCCCAGCTCCTTCAGTTGTTCTTCACAGGGTTTGTGTTCCCAGCCCCTCACCAGCCTCGTTGCCTCCTCTGGAAGTGTCCAAGCGTCCCAAGGCCCTTCCTGAACTGAGGGGCCAGAACTGGACACAGCACTCRAGGTGTGGCCTCACCAGTGCCCAGTACAGGGGAAGAATGACCTCCCTGCTCCTGCTGGCCRCACTGTTGTTCCTGATAGAGGCCACCACCTGTATCCAACACAAACTAAACCCTCCCAGCTCCTTCAGTCTCTCCTCCTATCAGTCACTCTCTAGACCCTTCAGAAGTTCTGTTGCTCTTCTCTGGACTCTCTGCAACACCTCCATGTCTGTCTTGTCATGCGGGGCCCTGAAGTGGACACACCACTCAAGGTGTGGCCTCACCAGTGCCATGTATGGGGGGACAACCACTGCCCTGGTCCTGCTGGCCGCACTATTCTTGATATAAGCCAAGATGCCATTGGCCTCTTTGCCTTTTCTGCTGGTCAGCTTTCCAGCCACTCTTTTCCTGACCTGTAGCTCTGCAGGGTGTTTTTGTGGCAGGAGCTTAGGATCTGGCACTTTGCCTTGTTAAACTTTATTCCACTGGCCACAGTCCATCAATCCAGTCTATCCAGGTCCTTCTTCAGACCCTTCTTACCCTCCAGCAGATCAACACTTCCACACAACTTAGTCTGTGAACATATTTGAGGTGCCTTTGATGCTTTCATCCAGATCATCTGGAAAGATATTAGRCAGGTCTGATAAAGATATTAAACAGGACTTTTTTGTTTTGTTTTTAACATAGGTACATCTTAAGAGTAGGATCACTCATTACACTCATTTKGAAAAATAAATATTTACCAGTATTTTCTTTTACAAAATATGCACTCACATGTCCTCACAGAGGCAGAATTCATTGCTAYATTACTTTGCTGAGCTAGCTTTCTGTGCATTGCTCTACTTGGCTAGATGTTCTTGATTATAGATATCTTCACTCTCAAGGGCTGTTGCTCTGTCACGTTYAATGAACATAATAGATATGTTCCTTTGCAAACATAAAATTATTTTACCAAAATTAAAGAGACTCATGACTTTTTATGCGAGCTGAATTTTACTTACGCCTCTTTATAAGTGCATTTTGTTTCACATTTCTGTGTAACAGAATTCTGGAGATGATGCTCTCTGCAGTATTAAATTTAACATGCTGTCATCTTACTTTAAAATGAGCGTCATACAGACATATGGTAAGAATAAAGCATTCTTCTTTTCCACAGGGAAGTGGTATCCAAAATGATTATTACATGTAAAGCACTGCAAAACCTGTATATCTAAATCCCTGAATATCAGAATTATTCAAAATTGTTACATTGGGAATACAGTAATTTCAGAAATATCTGACCCTTGATCTAGAGACATACCACTGCTTGTATGTAGGTGATGTATTCTTATTCCATTAATAATTTTCATCTTTTATTGTGTGAATAATGCATGGAATTTGTTTTCTTTGTGCTCTTCCACTCAGAAAATGACATCAAAAAGTTGCACCTCCAGATTAATTTTCATTTGGACTGAGTACATTGCATATTATTAGTTCAGAATTATGACAGTTATGAAAACATGTGAAGCCCATGGATACCAGCTGAGAAGTGAAGGGAGATTTTGAGCAACATTACTAAATAATGTTTATTAGGGCTCTTATTTTTTCATGAGTTAGAAAGATGCAGAATTATAGCATCTAAGGTGCTTTATTTTTAAAACCATATTTCATTATACAATACATTAATAGATTATGTGGTGAATTTCTTTCTCTTTGATTTAGGAAAAAATCCTTACAAGAATGTAATGATCTCACTACTGTTCATGGGAGATAAAAAGGACTATAAGAAGACTGCAAGGAGAGTAAAAAAAGTTGAGATTTAGGTATTTAATAGTGGAGCTATATCAATCTTTAAATAGAAAAAATATTTAATTGTAGTGAAAATACATATATATATAGTGAAACATCTATAATCTTCTGAAACCATCTTGAATACGGTAGTTTTTCTATAAAACTGTTCTATTCCCAGTGAGGGCAGGAACATTCAGAGCTGCCCCTGTGTCATATAGCCTAGTGGTGTCTTAAARGTCAAAAGTACCTTGCAGAATGTACAAGATTTTTTGAAATGTGAACACATCACACATATTAGCAGATTAACTCAAATCCAGCTATTGGGAACATTTATGTCTCCAGTGGTTACAATATGCTGAAGCTCTGCCCTGAAGGTCTCAGATGCAAATCAGTGACCTGGGCTCTTGGCCCCCACAGGGGCCTCCAGGCAGCCCAAATGCAGTTACTGTGACAAAATTAGAGCAGGGCTTCTGCATGAAGCTCTCTGAGAGCCTCTTAGAGAGGCTGGGAACCCCATGTAGGTAGGTATTCTTTGGGCACAGTTGGCAATCTCCCACTTTTTAGCCTTCTTTAGAGGTCATGATCCTCAGCGTTCTCAGTCTTGTGGCTCATGGATACAGCTCCTGGGACTTGGAATGTCATCGTCCTTGTTACAATCATCACTTCGAAACTAAATACATTTAAATAAATTATCTTTAGAGTATTATACTTGCACAAACTATTTTTCTGTGTTGTTTAAGTAAAAGCTGGTGCAATCTAATACAAGCTCAGTTGGCTGGAGCATGGTGCTAACAACATCAAGGATGCAGGTTTGATCTCCGTATAGGTAATTCACTTAAAAGCTGGACTTGATGATCCTTGTGGGTTCCTTCCAGCTCAGACTATTCTGTAATTCTGTGATTCCTTACATTGTTTTTTGGCTGCTTATTTGTTGATGAAGTTGTCCGTTTTTGCAAGTAATCTCAGAAACTTGATTTCAAACTTTAGTGTCCAAATTTTTTTTTAAAATGGCTTAGCATAAGCCACCTTCTTATAAGCAAGAGCCTTCTAGAATTAAAATGTGAGAATGGAGAATGGATTGAACAAAACTTTTTTATTTTGAAGTGCAAAAAAAAAAAAATTTAAAAATGCTTGTTTAGGGAGAAAACCCCCAATATACAAACCAAACTGATGGCAAACTGAAATTGCTAAGCCAGGTAGTAGAGAAGTTAATAACACATGGGTGGAAAATGGCCAAATATCAGATGCAAAAACTGAGATGTGAAGTAATTACAAAGGCAAAAAGTATGAAAGAATAGCCCTTGGTGGTCTTCTGATTATTAGAGTGTTTGCTCTGCACCACTGGGGGACCATCAGAAGAATTCCTTTTCCTTTTCCTTTTCCTTTTCCTTTTCCTTTTCCTTTTCCTTTTCCTTTTCCTTTTCCTTTTCCTTTTCCTTTTCCTTTTCCTTTTCCT
>CADDXX010000421.1:568035-595659 GCA_902810485.1 Alauda arvensis | reverse complement strand
CCAAAACCAGATAAACAACAACAAAAAGACCCCAGAGTTAGCTAAGTTATAATTCATATCCCCAATTTAAAATGTTAGCATCTCCAGATTTTCTAAGACATTTCTTCTGCAGATCCAATCTGATATCTGGACTGAAGACTATAATTAAACATTACTTTAGCATTTTGCTTTTAAATTTGAGCTATTCTAGTACATTTTGCTTCACCTCTGTGGCATATTTTTATTCTCAAATGCCTCAATCTTTGTAACAAAAGTGAGAGTTTAGCTTCCAAGGTTGATTTTGTACTTTARGGATATCTCCGCCTCCTCCTTGATTATATACTTAGCTAGTTTTTCTTGACTGAAACTGTTATATAGAATATAAGCTATTGTACCCATAGACRTATGTAAATGGAAACAAGGGGGGAAAAATAGCCCATGCTGAGGGACATGTACATTTCCAAAAGACTGAGCAGGAGGTATGTAGACAAATCCTATTATTGGGTAATGAGATTTGTGCGCGTACCTGGACACTATTATGAAAATGTAGCTCTTTTTCAAAACAAAGTGAAAGAAGGGGCCAATCTTTTCAGCTGAGGTCAAATTCTGCTTCCAGTAAGGATGTAATAAGTTCCAATAAAATCAACCTTATTAGTGTTCAAAAGGAGCTGAAAGAAATAAGCAGCCTTAATGTTCACAGAAATTTCAGATGACTTTGAGCCTGATCATGCTCTCATTGAAAGTAACAGGAATTTTGCCAATGAAATGTAGCAACAAGCTTATTAATTACTAATCTTCTAACGCTCTCTTAGTGTCAAGAAGTTTGCATTCCTTACAATAGTCCTCTATGAAGTGAAGCAATTCATGTAAAATCAGGAATGTGATGAATAAAAGATTCAACCATTTCATCATTGATGGACTTGGAAGAAAATTCTGCCATGCATTTTTAAGTCATAAGTCAAGACCTTGACAGTMATTTAAAATTGTGAGTTTTAATATTCAATAAATGTTGTATATCTACTCCATGTCTGCTGCTACTGGACAACATTGAGTTATGTTCCCAAAGTATTTTTTTTATAATCACACTGACTAAGACTATGCTTTCCCATCAAGGAGAACAGTAGCTCTTTAGTAACGTAAAGATTCTGCCAGAAATGCTACTTAAGGAAAACATTCAATACGCTAAAATGCAAACACCTGAGAGCATTGAGTGTCTGTACATTTGGAGACAACTACTTAAAAATTGAAGAGAGCTTTAGATAGTGCTGGTAGCCTTCATGCTTTATTAGCCCAYATTCTGAATTCTTTATAAATAAAATATGCCTTTGTTTTGTTTAATATTCCTGGTAACCCAGAACCATTTAATAATAGAAGATAAAAAAGTCATGAAAATTAAGTAATAATCTACTATTTTTAACTTWACAAATAGGCAGCTGTTAAATGTTTCATATATAAGAGGAAAAAGTCTCCATATATCTTAATTCCCCTTTTACATCACAGGGTTCCTTTTGCCTTTTCCTTTTCCCCTAGGAAATTCCTAGGGGAGAGGATCAYTCACTCCTCTCACAGCTTGAGGAGTTGCAACTTCAGAGGTTGCAGTGAATGCAATGCTGACAGTAGAGGTAGAATTTTMACTGTCATGCCCAAAGTTATTCAAAAGAAAGTTTTCTGAGATCACACTATTATTTGCAAACACRCTGTGTCTCTTATATGTTGTCTCCAAGATATATGCTAAACAGCACCCTGTCCAAGTCATGGGATGATCAGTTTTAAGGAATATTTCTAATCAAGGTAGTGATCATATTTACAGATCCTTTCAGCTGAATGTATTGCTGTTAAAATTGGATGGAAGGTAAAAAAAATACTTGGCAGTACAAATGGAACAAATAAGTACATTAATGKATATCATTGCTACTTATAAGAACCGCACATACATTTATAACTACATAAGATAATACCTCCTATTTTTAAACTGATCATGGTAAGATCAGATGCCACTTCCTTTTTAAATAACCATGAAAGATTTCAGAAGAAAGTCATAAAGCAAAATGACAAAGGAATAATTGTATGTTTGATAATACAGTGTCTCCCTCTCTCAACAGCTGGATTTTCAAGCAAACGTGTACAGGTGCAAATTGTGCAAGAAAGGGTTCGGCTGTGAAAAATGTGGCTAAATTGTTCTCTCAGTGGCTAAGGTTTCCTCTCACTGGCTCAGGAGGAGGGACACCCTTTCATGAAAGTTATGTCTCCATCCATACTTTGCTGGCATGTGTTATAGTATGTGTGCTACTTTTATTTATCCCTTTTAACTGAAACTGCCATTCAAGTGAGGCCATCTCCTAATTTTTCTCAGTGTGTATTTGTAGGCTTCTTGCATTTATTTGGAAGGACTATAACTCTGTACATGAAGGAAAACAGCTGGAAAAGCTGTGAAAAAAGTTTTGAGTGATGAGAACTCTTGTCATTCTGTCAGTTCCAGCATGACCTTATTTCTGATCTGGTTTTTATTGCTGTGAGTGAAACTGAACTTTCTGCCTGTGAGAGGCTGACATCCAGGTAAAACTATTGGAGACAAGTTCAGAATGAGACTTCATCTCTCTAGGAAGAATAGTGATAGCACAAAATAATGATTTAAAATTAAGGTGTTGGTGAAACGTGGTTTCCATGCAGACCAGGGTTATATACRAAGATTGTGAGACAGGAGCAGAGTACCACTGTTTTCATGGAGACTGAAAAATAATTGTTAACAACTTCTAAAAACAAAAAATAAAAATGYTTGGAATCACTCCCATCCTCTTCCTTGCAAGTACCAATGTACTATTCTGTGGTGTTTGTTTTAGACTCTGATGAAATAAACAACARCAAATAGCAATTTTTGGCTCTAAATGTGTGCTTTTGTTTTCCCAGAACCAAATTTAACTTTAAATAATGGAAACAAGAACCTATGTTCATTTGTAAATGAATACACAGCCAGCAGGCAAGAAGAAAAGTCTGCAAAAATKTCTGCAAAATCATGAAGAAATTACAGAATTCAGCAGCTACTTCACATGGGGGAACCAACAAGCAAGAATCTGGTCCAGTGCTCCTTACACAGGGCTTGAGGGGATTTGAAGGACTTGGAAAGAAATTTGCTGCAGGCATTTTACTGCAGGAGGGTGATACCCAAAATRCACAGTGCAAAAACTCTTCCCTCCAATTCATCTTGAAAATGTCAGCTTCTCAGCTGCAGCAATTTTGAGTCATAGCATGGAGCTGTCACCTGCCATGTGAGTTCTGTGACATGCTTCAGCAGAGGTCACTCTTTTCTTTCAAGTCACAGCTAGAGAAGACAGTTTCTATTCTCCTTTCCCTTGTATGTAAAGAGATTAGTGAGTATTCACCTAGGAATAAATGCTCAACTTAYTTAATAAAATATGTAAATGATATCAAGGTCAACTAGAAGAGGAGTGTGTGTTTGCAAGTTTAAGGTGAATGTGTGGTGATGTGGAAAACCAGGATTCACTCTCTCTACTAAGACATCCTAACCCATAACTCTTCACTWTAAATAGGCAATTCCATGCCCTATTTGGGAAAAGATTTCAGCTATACAATAAGTGCTACATATGGCTATACGTTTTGCTAAATTATGCTGTCATGCCATCACAGATCTCAGGTAAAATGAACTTTCATAGATCTCCTAACTTATTCTTGCCCAGAAAGATATTTCTGTACTTCTCCAACTGAATTCCCTACCAATATTTAAAAGTCTTATGAGTAGTAAGTCCTCACCTACTGTGAAAAGGGTTCATCACAGACCCCATGCAAATTCAGGAGAAAATTCCCTTCATGAAGTTTTTATGAACAAATTTAGAYGTGTTAGTGATTAAAGACTGTTTTGATGCACTAATAGTCATGCAGAATAAGACTGTAGCTTTGCTATCATGTTTTTTATTGTCAGGAGTGAAGTTTCCAAACTGACTGTAAATCCTTTGGGTTTCTATATTTTATATGCTAATAGTAAACACAAATACATTATAAACATAATTATTATTGTAAAAGAAATTTTAAATRAAAGAAAATGGAAAATACAAAACAGAGAGTAATGATTGTTTGAAACCAAGCCAAACACAAGACTTTGAATGATTGTATTAGGTGCTTGTGATTACTGTAAATTTAGCAGAACATCAAAATAAGATCAAAATTCTTGATTCAGTAGAGGCCTTTTTTGATTTATYAAGTGGTGTATTATTATTGGTTAGTGGTTTAAACTAAACTTAAATTGTTAGATATTGTGTTTCAAAGCTGAGACTTTGACTTCCTTTAGACAAAGCTGTTTTTCAAGTTTACAGGTATTGTTATCACAGCAGAAGGTCACTTGAAATCTATTCTTTGGTCTAAATGATGCTTAAAATCAATAGTAGTTCCTGAAGAGTTTCCCATCCTTTTTCGTTCGGTGGATAAACAGAGGCCTCATTGAAAACAACATAGAATTTTCAGGCTCAAAGTCACCTTTCTAAAAGAGGAAGACATAGGATTTTGTTTCTGTTAATTTCATTTTGCAATAGTGTTGTGATTTATTTATATCACCTCRACAACAGCTGCCAAAAGGATGCCCCAGAACAAAAGAATATATTCTTACTGTTCAAAACTGATCACTTTGAAAAGAAGGCTAACACTTATATGGATATAGGCTGTTATGCAAATATCTGGGTTCAGTGAATCATTTAATAAAGAGACAAAGTCACAGCTAGTGTAAGAGGGCARTGCATGTGAAATGAATGGGGCCAAGCTTGCCTTTTTCAGCAAAATATTTTGCTKGAGGCTTTTTAGCATCCAGAGTGTAAAGAGCCAGCATGCTATCATTCTGCCTGAACTGTACAGTTTTGCTATGGAACAAAACGTCTTTTTCATTAGCAACAAGCCCATTGAAAAGGGAAGCAATGGATCTTTTTAGCTATTAGTGGAAAAAATTTAGCATAACATTAAGTACACAATTGGGGAAATCCTCAAATTAAAATTCCTCACTTAGTGTTGGTTCAACCACACTTTGTACAATTTACATCTTATTCTAAAGCACAAGGGTCTGATTTTCCCAAATTCATATGTTTACAAATTTAAAAGATTAATTTCAACCCAACTGGTATGTATAACTTCAGTAATTGTGCAAACAAATCACAGTCTTGCCTATAAATGGCCATCTATTCCTTAAYAGAGGGTTAAAAATTAGTTTAATTAGAACTGAATTATTGCCTCTAGGTAGCATTTACCTGTTGGTAGACCCAAATACAGCATCTTCCTGATGATGCAGAAAAACTTCTGTTTCCAGTCATGTAAGAAGGTATTTAAATAATTCTTAAATTTTATTGGCKCAAATGCATGCTCTAATTTTCTTTGGACAAGGGAAATTTATGTGACTTTGGAATTACATACATAACCACAGACTTATTTCATGTACCAATTATTTTGTTATTTAAAACCTACAGTGAAGTAGCAGGGAACTTACAATTAGAGAAAAGAGATTACTGAAAATGAACCATTCCATGTCTTTAAGTGTAGTCCTGCTGATCCAATTGAAATGGATAAGATTTACAAGACTGGCCCCCTAGGGCATAAGGTCTTATGATTTAGCAAAAAGCCCCACATTTAAGCAAATATTCCTGTTGGTCARTTTATTTGTTCACTAGACTCCATTACAGATCACAGACCACTAGTGGGAAAAAAAAAAAAAAAAGAGTTCTTCATTCATTTCTGTGGAAGCTGGATAAGATCCAGAGAAAAAATATCTTTTGACACATTTTGAGGAAAGCTAAAAGAACAGAACATAAGTTAAACAGATTTTAGATCAGTTTCTGATCTCTGACACTGCTAGCAGACTTTCAGAAGTAAAAGGCAGAATCTCCTGCTAGTTACCTCTGTGTAACAGTGACTTCAATGGCATTTCACAGTTAACAGAACACAGAATTAGAGCCAACATGTTACTTCTCACTAAACACATCCCAATACCTTTACCTTTCAGGACTTATCYTGTTTGCTAAAAAGGTGAAATAGAGCCATGCAATGTTTCTTTTGCCTTTTGCAGTGGCATGAAAGAGTCAAGCAACACAGAYAGAAAAAATCCTTCAGCAACAGCAGGAGCGTTTGTTACCAGTAAAAGCTATAATTCATAGGGATGCTATAATCTCAAGTCTCCTCTGAAAACAAATCCTCTACCTTATCATATTTACCTTCTTTTTTCTCCCTCTATTTTTTATTATTTCATTTTGTAATTATTTTGCCGATGTCCATGAGAACATTTAGGGAACAGTTTTTTTGAAAGATGTTATGTGTACAACACATTTGCAATATATTGAGCCATCTATACATGTGAACTTATTTTCTAAAACTATGAAAGCTGGTAAACCTAGCTGTAATAAAAGCTACAACAGATAAAAGCTGTCAGACAAAGAAGCTGTCTTGACTGCTGGTTTATTCCATTTTCTTCATTGCTACATGAAATTGGTTTCTCTTCTCCTCCAGAATAGGCAAAAGTTTTCCATCTTTTATCCTGATTCCTCTTGACTTACTCCAGCAATTCAGTCAAATTTTCTCTCTGCTGCTCAGTAAAGTTAATAGGTTTTTTATAGGTGTAGAAGGATCAGAATTTGCTCCATTTGTTCTAAACATGCTGTGAAATTACTAATGTGTTTACATAAAAGCAGAAGTCTGAAAACACAGTAAATCAACCCCATGCTGTTTCAGTGTCAAAAGCAAAAATTACTGAAAATGTCATTAAATCATTGCAAAAATGGTAAATTAAATCTAAGCTATAAACGATCAACAAATTAGAAGTGTTTTGAGTACAGTTGACAATGTTTGTTTTATGTCTCCGTAAATGTCGAAATTTAGACATAAATCCTGAATGTCTAAACTAGATTTAGATCTGGTGGGGGTTTCTACAAGTAAATATGTTTTCTTCCTTTCTCWGTCTATAATGTAGTCGATGTTTCTTTTTCAGCAGGGCATTCAGACATTCACACAGTTTCATTACCGTTTGATAGCTCTTAAACTTTAGTATTTGAAAGAGATGTGTGAGTCAAAGTGGAAAAAGTAATATTTTTCATGTTACACTTTTAATGAAATAAAATATTATTTTCTGTGAAGCTTTTAGCACTAAATATTGTAGACTGGTGCATTGTATCTGGGGGAAAAATACATAAGAAAGAATATGCAATCTCCTGGCTGTAAGATAGGAATATGATTAAATTACTAAATTCTTTTTTAAGTTTGCACATTACAGAGAGATTGATTGATGCTGTAAGCAGATTGTTTATTTGACTTTTGCAACAGCCAGTCCAAAAGGCTAACTGGCTGAYTGTAAACTTTGCAGGGAAAGGTTTCATTTTCCTATGAAGAAATATGAGTATGTAATATTATGAAGAGCATTCAAAATTCCTCTAAAGAKGTGACCTTTATGCCACAAATCACACTCAAATGTTAATGATAATGATAATGAAGATATTTAAAACTGTTTTTCAAAGATTCATGCACATGTTCATTACTTTACAAAAGTAATATTTTCTTTTAATTGAATTTGCTTTCAAATAAATTTTACAGTGTAGGATCAATAGGAAAGCACAATGAACAACKGAGAATTTTAATGCTAGATTCCTAAAAGAAATATGGACATTGCCATAACCTGGGCTCTCAATTTAGGGAACCTGAGGCAGCTACATCAAGAAGACTTTGAAGACCTGTACTGAGTCTATTTTGCAAGTCTAGGCTAGAATTAAAGTGATAAGCATGAAATCTGTAAAACTTGATCATATTGAAGAAGAGACAGCCATTCCTGAAAATCTAATGAAGGATAAGTACTGAGTTTATATTTAATATCCCATTAACCTACAGAAAGGTGGTCTATCTCCCCTTTCCATACTCTGCKCATTTTAGGGAAGACATTTATATCTACTACCACCAGGTGCATAATGACTATTGCACCATACAGTAATTTGAAGAAGACTATAAGACTATCCTTCCTCCTTTCTGCTCAATCTTTTAAAAATTTTATTTTTAAACAAGAAAGAGAAAATTACTGCACTCTGCTGATTTCTACTCTCCAGAGAGACTTAAACATGCTGAGACTGATACAGATCCAGAATTACATGGTATGCATTAATAACACAGATAATCACAGAATCAGAGAACCATCTAGGTTGRAAAAGACCTCTAAGATTATCAGGTCCAACCTTTGACTGATCACCACCTTGTCAACCAAACCATAGCACTAAGTGACATGCCCAGACTTTTCTTGAACACCTCAAGGGATGGTGACTATACTATAGCTACACCACMTCCCTGGGCAGTCTGTTCCAGTGCTTAACAACCCTTTCACAGAAGAAATTCCTGCTCATGTACAATCTGAACCTCCCTGGTGCAATTTGAGTTGATGTACTCTTGTCCTGTCACTGGTTTCCTGGAAAAAGAGGCCAAACTCCACCTTGATACAATCTTCATTTATGCCATAAGGCTCTCCCTGAGAGAGARGAATTTTTTCCTGGTGCTAGATGTTTATTATATGCATCACTTAAAAGTTTTAAGTGGTCACTGGAATAGTTTTGTCCTATGCTACCACTTTCTCAAGCATTCCCTGGATCAGAAAAAAGAGTCTGGAATTTGCAGAAACTTTTGCCAATAATCAACCTGAACATGGATTGTGCTATGTCTATTAGACTCTTTCTCAGAGAATAAACCTAAGCATGACCAATTCACTGATATAAATGTAGTCACAGGACACTGGTAGGGACTGAAATGCTTCTACTGGTGATTTTACAGATGCTTTATAGAAAATAATGCATGACTTTTCAGTGAAAACAAAATATTTAATTCATTTTCAGCATCCTATGAAAATACAATGGATATACTAATAATATGGATAGAAAAAAATTATAAAATGTTCACATGACTGTCAATGTGGGAAAAAAAAGGAAACTGATGTGGGGAAGTTGTTTTTTGGAAAGTATGTTGCTGTTTCTTTATTCAATTAGCAGCTTCTGACAGTGAATTGTCATCTCAYTTGGGTGCCTAATGGACAGCTCAGTTTAGAAGGCACTGCCTTTAGACACATTTTTAAAGAGTTTTCTCAGCTGGAGTGTGTTTGTGCTATTGATCCTCTGTCTAGGAAAATTCAAGAAGAGAGCAATGGAAACCAGATTTGTATTTCTATAAKCATTGACAAACCCCAAACTTTCCCTTCTGAACTGCAGAGTAACAAGTATTTCTTCCAAATAGGTACAGTTTATACTGACAATTTTGAAATCCCTGTGATAAGCCCAGAAAGTGTTTATACTTTGCAGCATCCTGTGGAGAAACACTAAGTGCTGTTAGCTGTGGCAAGATTACCTGTGTGTAAGTGCTGACTTGATATAAACAAGAAATGGCCTTAGAACCACTTGACAAAAGGAGATGGTCTGGCAGTGGCTTTCCTACTACAGCTCAGTAAGGTGCAAAATGAAACATAGGAGCAGTTCCACTGTGCACAGCAAGATAGAAAAGAATAGGACAAAGAAAAKAATAAAATATCACTCTAAAAAAGACCGAAGAGAAAATTTTCCTGAGGTGGAGGGGAGTTACCTGAGCTGAGACCTGGAGTTGTGTGTGCCCTCACTCCAGCAAGCAGCACAAGGTTTCAAATACCAACAAATGTAACATTGATAAATAAATGTATAAATTTATTTTCTACTGCTACCTTTCACTGAGATATTTATCCGTGGCCTAGTAAAAGGAAATAAATATTGTATTTATGATTGCCTCTTAAGGAAAGAAACCAAACCAACTTTACCTTCTGAGGCTTTTTAAGCCGTAATATTCATAAGGTGATCTGAAGAATCTGGGAAGAAGTATACATGAAAAACTGTTTCTCTTTCCYCCAAAAGTGTATTTTCTGTGATTAGTTTAATTCATAATTTGTTCTGAAGTAACTAATGYTTATTGAGTTCCCTTTTGATGATAGAACAAGAGTAAATCAACAATAGTGAACCTGACTTTATAAAGAAGTGAGTCTTAGAATTTTTTTGTCTAATAAAATAACAGGCCTAGATTCTTAAACATTTGTGTGAGCCCTTTGTAAAAGAAATAACACATAATCCAGTTATTACTTTTCCATGTTCTATCACCATGTTAATTTCATTGCATGCACCCTAAATAGAATGCTAAGCATCAYAGTTTCCATCTTGGGAAAGAAGACCACATGGACTATTGATGGAATGCTGAAGTGCCTTAATAGCAAACTTGAGGAGTTACAGCTGAGTATTCTGATAAAAAAACCCCTGAAACAACAAAAGAAAAAAMCAGCTAATCAATGGAAAAAAAACCAAAAATCCCCAACATACCACCCCTCCCAAAAAACCCCAAAAAAACCAATCCAAAACAAAACTAAACTAAAAACAAAAACAAAACAACAACAAAAAACCCCCACCATGTAAATTACCTAGTGCAAAGGTTTAATTTTGCACACAGAATTGACTTCATTGATGAGAATTTAAACAACATTTGAAAACACTAACAGTCAGTCATGTATGAACCTCAGYTCACTAATAAATCTAGAAATTTGCTTACAGCAACAAGAAAGCCACCTCTTTCCTCCCTGAGCTCTTGAAATGTGATAGCAGTACCAAAGGTTTATCTGACAAACTATGCATACAGAGAATATTTACTATGAACTGGTGACTAATTAAGAGAAGATGGAAAGATAGAGCATATGTACATAAAAGAGTAGTAGCTTCAGTTCAAAACATATTCTGAAGGGCAAATAGAAATAAGCAAAGCTTTATTTACTTCCTAACACATTCTTGACTTGGAAGTATTGATTTATCTAAATAAAAGGTCTTCAAGAAGCCCATATGCAGAGACTGTGGTCTAGCTTCATCTGGTCCAATTTTAGATGCCCAGGTCAGTTGCAAAACCTGGAAAACTAACCTCAAGGCTTATTTTGTACTTAATGGGGAGAGAGAGAAAGAGGGTTTTCCAAAATGTGGTTCAACCAAACTGAGGTCTGACTTATAAAACAAGAATGAAATGCCTATTTTACTCCAACACCTCTGCAGATTTATCACCACCAACAACYAGTGAAGCCTAAAAAATCATATATTCACCTTGAATGCTTCAAGTGAAGTAAGGTGAACATGCCAAGACAACTTGGGTTCTCAAAATGTGAATAGATAAAAATGAGATGGTAGAAGACTGTATGACACTTTTTGAGTTTGCATGCAGATTTGATGTGTGATAGAAARCTGACAATGAAATGCAGTTGTCTAYTTTGCCTGATGTTTCTGCCTGGGGTGACATTCAGAGCTGTTCAGCTRTCACCTAGGTCATAGAGGGTACATAAAGATCATGTACCAGACTTARGAGTCTCAAAAAATTATCATGTAGAATTCAAGTGATGACCATATTTAGATGTTGGTTAGAACATCAGAAGTATTTTGAGGTGTTCTGGATCTGCTTTTCTTGTTTCTACCAGGGTGCAGCCAAGCCTTTCTTCYCTTCTGTGCTCCATGGATGAAGGCTGAGCAAGAGGACAGCAATGAGATGCCCATACAGTCTCACAGCTGTTTCTTTGTGTGTCTCTGACAGCAAAAGAAACATTGCAGGGACAGCCAGGCTCTGTCACARTTATTCCTGTTTGTCATGGAGCTTAAAATGAAATATTTTTGACTTGGTTGATATCAGAAAGTTGTGAGTATTTAAATGCCCTGCCAAACTTGTATTCTTGCTTTATGCTATCTTTACATGCAGTTGAGGATAAATTATTTTTGCAGTGTCCTGGCTTGTCTTGTACTTGATTTTGTCATGTTGACAGCATGGTTCTCTTTCTGAAGCAAACACACAATGAGCTGTGTCTTGTTGTATATGTCTGATGTTAAAAAGCAAAGTCAGAGAAATTATACCCTTTGAACTGGCATCGACTACTGAGCTGCTAGTGAGTACTGACAAGTCAGCCTTGTCAGAAAGTTTTGCAGGACAGTATGTATGAGTGAGGGAGGAGGATATAARCACCTACAACTTTGCTACCATGAGAGATTCACAAGAGATACAAATCAGCATAAATTTACTTAGACAGCAGTATCTCCCAATTACAATATGACATTCAAAAACATCAATGCAACACAATGTTTAAAAATGTACATGTATCTGTGCCTAATACYGAAGAGATGTCTGCATAGTTCAAAAATAAAATCACGCCTTTTATATGTCTTTAATGAGAGACATTTTTGAGAAAAAAATTATAGCATAGGAAGGGTAATCTTGTCTTCTGTTTTTGCCCTATAGCTCCTAGGAGCATGGAATATGATAATCAAAGAGTCTATATGAAATGTCACTYGTGTACAATGGTTCAATTGTTATTTAAATTATCTTTTCAGAGCTACTACCCTGCTTCTGCCTATCAAGGGAACTGTGGGGAAGAAAGCTTTCTACCATAGCTGTTAATTTTGCCCACATATAGGAGTTTGATTGTAAAAGCTAAATCYAGATGTGATATTGTGTAAGAAGAATATTTTTAATTTAGGGGTGGAAGCAATATTCATTGAAAAAAATGATGAAAAAAATAACCAAAGATAAAAAGCCTTGTGARGTTTGAACTGATAATGTTGTGTTCCACAAGCCTCCTTGGCTCACCTGTTAAACTGACATTAGAAAAGCTGCTTATTAGCCTTAATTGTTATTACGTTTGATCACAAGTGTGGTAATTCCCGATTTTTTTCCATTCTAAAGCATTATCAGAGCCCTCAGGAGTTCTAAACTTTTTGCTTATCTTTGACAGCAATTCATATACTACATAAACTTCAAAACAAATTTACTCCTCTTTGAAGTAGAAAACTGCAGTGTTGAGGTCATTTGCATTTACCCATTAAGCTATAGTATTTCTTTCTTTTTGTTTAATCAAAATGACAACCATTAATGACAAAAAACCTATTGAGTCTTTCCTTCTCTTTCTGCCTAGCATGAAACTTATAGAATGATAATAAAGAATCAACTCAGACAAGCACAGATGAAAATGAGTTCTGCCCACTACTGTATCTGAGCAGCTAGACATTTCCAAACTGCTTTGATGGCTCTTACTTTCTAAAAGGCTTTATCTGAGCYTCCATATTCTCAACCACATTGAACTGTGTGTTATTAAAAAGTAGTTAAAGTTCTCTTTCTAAAGTGATTAATCTCACCCCAGCTAATCTCCTCATCCACACTCTGCTTCTAAGGCATAACAGAAGCTATTTTTCATTGGATTTCAGTTGATTAGATAGTCTGATTTAAAGCTAGTTAAGCTGTGTTTCTATTGTGGCGGGGAGATTACCTCTGAGTGCTGAAATCCTATTGTCCGTTCTGGGGGTGTGGGGCCATGGGGTTGTTTTCCTTTTTTTTTTTTTTTTTTTTTTTATTTTTTCTTTTTTTTTTTTTTTTTTTTCTTTTTCCTGCCTTTTTTCTTTAATCCATTGAGCTAAAGAAGAGACCAGTCCCAGCTGGATGTAAGAGCACATCCTTAGAAATCCTTTCCCTCAGGCTAATGCATTTACTTACTTGCTTTCTTTTCTCCTTCTAGCTTCCCATGACATTCACAAATAAAGCTGTTCTACTATTTGAGGAAAAAGTACCCTCCCCTCTCCTCCCCCTGCTTTTTKCTTTGATTATAAGTTCAGAGCCAAAAATGTTGGGAACAGAAAGCCCACACAAATAATTAACATTTGTCAACAAGAACCATTATGTTGCTGGGTGCAAAGCAAAATTGTGTTTGCTGCTGAAGAAACTATGTATGTCCTGAGGAAGGGTGAAATTAATGATGTTTCAAAAGCGATTGAAATACTGAAATTTTTTTAGTGAATAAATAAATAGTACTAATAAGCTAACTGAATAAAGTGGTGATATGAATATCATGTTGAAATATTTTCAATTCTGATCAGGAGCAGATTAGGGAATAATGGAGGAAAGTGAAAGTATATAAAAGTATATAATTCAGAAAACCTGAATATTTTGCATCCTACTGTGCTGACACTTATTACCTCAAACATGTATTCCRTCACTGATTAAAATATCAGAAAGAATGAAGAGGCCTTTGAAAGGTTAGTGAAACTATTTTTGAATACAAAAGGAAATATGAGACGATTAGCACATGATCCTTTTATATATTCAGCACAGCAGCCTTGAGCTGGTAGATGCTACTTTCAAGCATGCAAGTATTYCTATTGACTCCAGCAAGATTATGTCTGGGTTTAAAGATGGCCATGTGTTTCATTGCTTTGCTGGACTGGGGCCATCCTGCTCTCTTGTCTTGCTTTGCTTTGTCCTTGTTCTTCCTCAAACGCTAAAGCTCATAGCAAGAGAAAAGACCATGAATTTCTATAGGCTAATGCACCTAGCAGGAAGAGGCAGAATAGATGCAGAAGGAACAAAGAAGGAGAAGATAAAGCTGATTTATTTTGTAACTAGAACTGCAAAGAAAAACGGGGACATGAAATACAATAGCTGCAATATATTTGGATTGCAATGCATGTTAAAAATCTTTGTCAACATTAATTAAAATTGGCTTCGATAGAAACGCTGTCTCATTGAAAGATTGAAAGAGGATGAAAGAGCATAAACAAAGGATAACGTCAGCAGTATATCCAGATGGGAAGAGGTGTGTAGCACAGTGCTGCAGGGATCTGTATTAAGTAAGGGATTAATATCTTCTCTAATGYAGGAGAGAAGTAAATAGCATTAATTACATTCACAGATAATACTAAAGAGATGCTTTGAGGGYAGGGAAGTAATACAAGGAAACTCAATTATCTTAGAACCAGCATCAGAAAATACCTGTATGCTCACATATTGTCTGACATGGCAGGTCACTGATCTTGACTGCAGCCCCTCAGGAGTAATGTAGTCGAAAATAGGTGAATTTTTATAGAAATGAACAAAGCTAAAACATACATTTTTCATTATGTTTAAATGTAAGAATAGGGGACAATGTTGAAAGTTTCCTTCCCTGCCACAGCAGGCATGTCTCCTTTGTGRCTGCTCCCCCCTTTCCCAGGTGCCCAGTCACAATGGGTCTGCAAATGAAACTGGACAATAATGAGAATGATGATTCATCTAGCACGGAGGTGACATTGAGGTTAAGTCAGTCTGTGCCCTGTGTCAAAACTGCTTCCATAGAGAAAAAAGATTGGTCATTGTCATAATGAGAAGCCCTGATATTTAGATGTTTTAGACAAGTCTGTTACCTCCCTGAGGCCCAGGTTAAAGTTGTGATAAGTAATCTTCYTATCCTARTGGAGCCCTCAGTTTGCCATCCMTTACYGATTTTTCAAGTGGACAGAAATGAAGTTGCAAGTCCAAYGGTAATCAAGAGTCATTTCAGGACCTTGGGATAACTAATTAAGGATCAGGGGCACAAGTGCCCTCCTCAGTCCTTCTAGTTACAGTGAATGATGTGGGAAGAAACAGGAGGAACCAGCAGGTCAATCCCTGTCTCGAGGTGCCCTGGTGGCCAAGAAGGCCAATGACATCYCGGCCTGTATCCGGAGTGGAGTAGCCAGCAGGAGCAGGGAAGGGATTTTCCTCTTGTACCTCGATCCYTGTGTCCTGTTTTGGGCCCCTCATTTCAAGAAAGACATTGTGGTGCTGAAGCATRTTCAGAGAAGAGTAATGGAGTCTGGAGCACAGGTGGCTGAGGGGGCTGCATTTGTTCAGTCAGGAGAAAAGGAGGTTGAAGGGAGACTTATCACTTTCACACTTTCTTACARTTACATGAAAGGAGGTTGTAACCAGGTGGGGTTTATTCTCTTCTTCCAGGTTACAAGCAAGAGAAAAATGGAAATGGACTCAAGTTGTTTCAGGAGAGGTTTAGATTGGATATTCAGAAAAAAATTGTCACAAAGAGTGTTGTCAAACACTTGAACAAGCTGGCCAGAGGAGTGAAGGATCACCATTGCTGGAGTGCTTAAAAGATGTGTAGATGTGGGTGGGTCATAGAATTGCAAGCCCTGTATTAACTGCTGGAATGAATAATTCTAGAAGTCTTTATCAAACTAACTGATTCTACTGTTCCTTGATTCTGAAAGACACAAAAATATCACAGGTGTTTTACAGAAGCAGTAAATTGGACAGCAGTAGTTCTGAAAACAACTGTATGTGTAAGAAAGTCTTTTTACAGGTTTTCTATATAGTGTGGTATGAAAAAATCAACTCAGTTTTAAGGCATGCTTGCAAAAAGCCATTAAGTCTTGTAGCAGAAAATAAAAGCGCTGTGGTATATGATTGAAGTGTGACAGTCTTTACAAAATTACACACACTTCTAAGAAAGACATATCAAATAAAATATTAAGATACAGACAGAAGAGTGCTTAAAGGAAAGATACAGTCATTTCAAAGTGACTGGATGTCTACTTATGCCTTTATGGTAATTTTTCTTGACTTGAAGAATTTATTCTATTTTTTTTWAATGCATTTGTATAATTACTTTGCATTAAAACATGGTATAAATAAAYGAAAACATATATACATAAAATTCTCAAGTATTTAAGATAAAGTGTAAGAAGGTACAATAAAAAGCACAATCTAGATAACATTATTTTGGTTTAGAGTTTTTATATTCAGAGAAGAAAGCCATAAAAATATTATTAAAAAAACTGCTTCCTTTCCTGCAATCTCATTTGGATATGTTCAGAAATTGTTAATTAAGKTGATTAATTTGGTTTATATTGTACCTACAATCATTTTTATATGCAATTATTTTTCATGTTGCATGTTGCCGTGCTTTACTTTACATCAGTACCTTATTCATTTCTTGTGCTGTTTCAAAAACCTTTATATGTATTATGGCTCCTAACTAAGTGTTGGATTGCTTCATCATGTAGATTTATAGAGGCAGTACAAAAATGATAAAAGTGAAGTTAAGTTTAACAGCTGAAGGAAAAACCCCCAGCTTTCCTTGGAGTTCAATAGATTTCTGTGTTAAATGGGATTCAGATGAATATTTCCATGTCTTGAACACTCAAACTAAGAATTAATAGCCTACTACAAATATCCCAATGTGATAAGTCACAAATTGCCAGGAAGATAGGCAGCATGATTCAATAGTTTTTTTCCATGTCTAATTTGTAAGGCTGATGTTATTATCGATATACACTGAGCAAGTGGGGTTAGGGGATGTTTGAACCGTATGTGATCTATCGCCTCTCTCCCTTACAGTCTGGTGAATCACTTTGCTGAACCAGGACTTGATGCTTGCAGCCTTGTTAACCTGCAGGGTAAGAGCCCTGGGAGGATAAGGATCACTTCTGAACTCAGGCAACAGCTGAATTTTTAATGAAATAACTGCTAGACAGAGAGATTTGAAATCTGGTTTTGTTTCATTAATATTGCAACTGACAATAATTTTTCCTATGCTACCATTCTATACATCAAATTTCTCTGAATGGACTACTTTTAATAGTTCTGTCAGGTCAATRCCCTCTTCAATTATTTTTGTTGTTGTTTTTTAATACAAGAAAGTAAAACAGTAAAGCAAGACTGAAGTTCAGCTTTTTCCAAGCACCAAAAACCCCACATTTATTTTCATTAGGTACTATAATTCAGTATTTTTAGTATTATTCTATTAAAATAATTATTTTTATTTTTTATTTAAAATATTTTTATTTTTATTTTAATTATTGCCATTTTTATTAAAAGAAGTCCTTGAATAAAAATGTTATGTTTAATAGATACCCTAAATCTTGCTATTTGAAATCTGCAGCCAAGAAACAGGTCAAAATATAGGTACAATTAAAYTGGCAACCTGATTTCATAAGAGACAGTACTGATGGCACCTCTCAGACTCATATAACACCAATGATCATWGTTTATGGGAGATTAGCCACTTCTGGGAACACAATGACAATAAAACTATTTTGCAGTTTTATGGCTCACCATATTTTCAGAGCAGCAGGATGATGTTAATAAAGATGCCCAACAATTCTCTTTGCAGTAGGTCTGCATGCTCTTGTATAGACACAAAGAYCAGACAAGCTGCTCAAGACAGAAACAATGGTGGAGGCAGAAGCAGGATTAGGAGACAAGACAGAAACCTAGTAAGCATGGACTTACTTAGCCAACTAGAAGTCTCTCCTTTCATAATCCTTGYTTACAAAACCTATACTGCTGTTCCTGGACCCAGATGAGGGCTTTAAGCACAAAACCAAAGTCAAAGATATTTTTATGTCTTCTGCCAATACAGGGGGTGACTCCAAMGTTCCATTCTACATCTAATTTCAATATTAGGGTATAATTCTATAGAATCACTTTATGTGATATTCAGAGTGTCCAACAGCTTCAACTCTCTCATGGAACATTTCCAATAAAATGCAGCTCTATTATGTATAAAAATGTGGTTTTGTTTATTTTATGCAAAACACAGAACCAGCTYGTCTTTGCAGAAGTGTAATTTATGATGTGAGCTACAAATGCAACAGCACACTTATTTCTATTAAATTGARTATCTGGAAGATCTGGGTCACCGAAGGTGATAATTATTTCAAGTCACTAATATGTCAACAGCCATTAGGGCCGAAAGGAGGTTAACTCTGCTTTGAATTACCTCAAATTTTGGAGATATGCACTATTCAGCCTTTTTTTTTTAATGCTATAGCTTTGTCTTTTTATTCCCAGGTTACACATTATCGTTTCTCAGCTGATGCCAAATAAGACGTAAAAAGAGATGGCAACACTCTGCACAGTTGGCAATTGAAAAACCTGGACCTCATACAGGCTTTTCTTTAGCATTAAGGAAGCATTCTAGGGAGGGCAGAACTGAGTGTCAAAGAGTCCTTAGAAACACCAGTAAAATKATTTTTAATGGGCTCTCCAAAAACTGTGCTTTGCAAATTCTAATGTAGATGGTTGTCCTGCTTCCTCAGCACTAATTCAGATCAAGCCTTTTCTTGTCTCTGCAGATTGTTTGTTTTTAGAGCTCTTTTTTCAATAGCACTAAAATAAATTGCTAGTATGACATTTATATCTCTCCTACTGCTTTAATCTTCCTGTTAGTCTCTTGAAAAAGAGCAAGAAGGGGGGAAGGTGCCCTCAAATTAATGTGTTTTTCAATGCTCCTTTTTATAATGTTTATTTGGTCATAAACTTTGTATTAGGAATTTTTTTTATTTGATGATAATTTCAATATATTTTTTACCTTTTGGCCTAATTTTTGCAGTGAATTTACTGCTCATGAAAATTCCTGAGTTAATCACTAAGAGACTGAATTACACTAATTCACTCACAGGCTCCAGCAAGCTGTAGTGTTGAACAAAATATTCAAGTCATTAGCAATCCCCTGTCCCCTTTTCCATCCTCTCTAATTAAGTGATTCCTTTCAAAAGTTAATACAGAGATTGAGGTTATCCAGTGTTTTTGCAGCAGTTGTGATTGTGGAAATCAGAGAGGGAACTGTCTAAAAAGGAAAACTCCGATGGGATAAGGCAGTGAGGGAACCAGGGAAGAGGGGGGATACACATTACAGTCCTGCTGCCAAAAATTACTTACACATAGCCCTGGACTGTTCTGTACCTCCCAGAGTCTATCAATTTCCTCCATGGAAGTGAAGGGATAAGAGAGAGAGAAGAAAGGGCAAAAGAAAGGCAAACTAACTGRTTGAGCAGTAGATTTCTAGGAAGCTTAGGAAGGGCTCACACTGATAGGTGACACGACATCAAGATCTACTGTGATATATTAARCATCTCTCCCACAGGCTTTCCTCCCAGCAGTGTTGTAACTGTGAAAGGTGGCCAATAATTTAAAGTAGACAGTCACCTAAACCTTGGGAGATTGTGTTTGTCTGGCACTGCACCAGCCCCTGAAAATGCGGTGCGAATTTCAGGAGGGAAAGGGACCAGGTTGGCACACAGGTGCCTATGAGTCTTGCCCCATTACACGTGCTACACCCCAGACATTTTTTAGCTCTGTGGTCCAAACCAAAGGCAAATCCTTTGAGATGGTTTTTTGCAGCTGTACAGTTATGTTATCCTGTCCCTTGCTGGAGGGAAAATGGAGGACAAAACACTTCTTCAAGTGCTATTTCATGCCAGTGTTTCCATGTACTTTAACTGATAGAAGAAACAAAAGAACCTCCAAAATTAAATATATTACCTTGTAATAGAACATGTATTGTGGTAATCTAACCCTTTATTCAAAGCTGAATATTCAAGAKTATGGGGTGAATCTTTGTCAGATGTAGAAAAACACGGAGGAGTTTCCTCTATCACTGCAGAAGTTGTTCAGTTGTTAAAAAAGAACTGTTAATGAATAATAAATCAAGGCCCATAGTTACTCAGATAGTCAAAGTATGGTTTTGTGTATTAGAATATCTTTCATTGAAACTGTTTTTAATGAGCAACGACCCTCAAAGGTTCAATGTAGAATACTACATTGAAATGTAATTCCACACAGCAAAATATTAATAAGTTATATGTCATATTTTACAGTTTCATGATAATTAGTATAGGTACACACTTTTAACTTATATTTTAGTTTTTCATATACTTAGCCCCATTCAAATTATAGATGTCAAAATATGATTAAGAGAGGCATTTTTTCCCCAAACATTTTCATGCTGAGCACAGCAGTTAAAGTAATTGCTTCTCTCTCTGAGAAGAAACATATGGGTTCTTAACTTCTACAGTAATAGACACCTTCTTCRGACTGAAATAATATGGCTTTCCTCAGGAGGGAAAATTGCTGTGCCATGGAGAAGGTTAATCTCCTCTGAAAGCTGTTCCAGTTTGGAATTCTGACAGTTTTCATGGATGAAATTCTCCTTGAGAATCAATATAGGACAGGGAGGAGAGGACAGCATGCAGAATAATGCCCTTCACCTTTCAGCAATAGCCCTTGCAGCAAATTCTGCTATGGTTTGCATCTTTCCCATGCAGGTGTCTTTGAGTAAGTGAGCATTCAAACTTATTTATGCGGTTGTTAATGTAGAATGTTTGGGATGCATGTCAGGGTCTGAGTGCCCATCCCAGATAAGATTCTTGTCTTGCTAAGTTGTCCCTGTGAGGACAAGATGTAGCTCACAGGGGTCCCAGTGCCATCTTTGAAACATCTGTATTACACTCAGATCTGGAGGGATGGAGTTTGGCACRAGTTCAGAGGAAATTGCACAGCATGGGCAGGCCACTAAACATGTGCACAGTTCTCCATAGCTAGGAGTAGAGCCTAGAGTTAACCTCAATTAGATCATATTCCAGGCATCTGAAAAGAAGCTATAGAAAGAAGCGGGATCTTGCTTGGAAATCTTCAGCACCAGCCCTTCCTTAGGAGATTCATGTATATATTTTTTAATTTTTTTTATCAGCAAGCAAACAAGAAACAATATCTTATCTGGAAATGTTACTAATTTTAAGAAGGAGCATTTTGGTGAGGATTTAAGATACTTTAAATATCTTATATATATCTGGATGTACTCTCAGACTTTTTTTTAAAGATGAGCTACTGCTTAAGATGAAATTCTACATCAGCTAGATCAAAATAGGGATAATAATAAGACAAAATATAGCCATCAGACCCAATAGCCATAGTACTTACTATATGAGGTCTTTTGTGACTATTTTTTCTTTCCAGGCCTGCTTGAGTATTTCATTTAAACCACAAAAGGAAATGAATACCATTATCACTGGGTAAAAGAGAGAATCCAGGCCACCTGGGAGATGGAAAGTACTCTGTCTGCTTCTGCTGAGTAGCCAACTCAGTGGTCAATAGACCCCCTTTGGGTGGATCTTTCYTTTTCTCCACAACCTTTGTGGTTCTTGGGCTGACACATACAAGTCATACAGCATCATCAACTCTTAAATACATTGAAGAAGGGCAGACTTCTCTGAAGAAACAAAACAAAACAAAACAAAAGWCCACAAGAGAACTTCTAGTATAACTTTAACAACTGTAATGAATAACAATGAGGCAGTATACATTGGAGAACTTAAATGGAAAACAGAAATAATACTAATTTCAGTGGTAGCTATATRAAAGCTATATTTGTCTACAAGTCTTTTTCTAGACATCCTAACAAAGTAAATTATATTGGCTGGCCTGTACCTGCATGAAAGTAGAGAAAAGGGAAAGGGAAGAATTTTTTTTTAAAAGAACAGGATTTAAGTATAATTATTTATTTATTTGTTGTTTGTGAAAACTTGTTTATAATGTATTACCTGTTTACATTATTATGCAGACATTGTTTTGTTGCCTGTTTTGAGACATTTTTGTTCTTTCTTGCAGAATTGAGAACATTGCAACATTTTTAGTTACTTTAGAGGAGTTCAGCAAATTAAGTGCTACTTAATATGGGTGTAGCTTGTGCATTTATTGTGGTTTAAAAAATGGAGAGCAATTTGTGGCACATGTTTGCATCACTATAAAAGAATTGAGCAAAGCAAGATTAATGCAAATTAGGCATTATTGTGCTCAGAGGCATCTACTTCTAACAATGCTCAGTGTAATGAAGGGTGAATGTTGTGCATGATTAAACTAGTCATATACAAACAATAGCTCAAATAAACAAAGCATAAATTTAGAATGTGYTTTTCTTCTCCCACACCCTCTAATTCCCCCCAGTAAAAACAGAAAGAACATGAGGAAATGAAGAGAACAGCAGGTAGAGATGGAACCAAGAATATGTACATCACTACTGAGAGCCGAGCTGTTCAAGGGGAAAATTAACCCAAAAGGTTATTTATGGTCCAGTGATAGACCCTGTAATCAAAAATGGGCTTCTATGACGTTTAGGTACAACTTGGAGCTGGTGTACCAAWTCAGCCTAACAACCATTAAGCAGAGAGCTGCACACAGGTCTGAGGTATCCTCAGACCTGTTCTTGTTCTTGTTTGCATGTGTAAACCAAAGCTGGTTTCTTTATGATTCCTTTACAGTAAACAGAGAAAAATAACTTACTTTCAGAAGTAAGTTCACATTAATGACRTTAGATGCTCCATGGAAGTGTCTCTTTATCTCTGCTGACTACAGAGGGAACATTTGAGGACTATGTTGGATTGCAACAAATAACATCTTCCAGTATGAAGGAGGTGAGATTAATCCCTTGGGCTCTGATATCAAATTAAATCTGCTACATAAATGACTAAAGAGGTGTTGTCTGGTCTTGTAATGACCTTTATACATGCTGATTCTTCTGTCAATAAGGATTGGTTCAGACTGGACACATAAAGAGTAGGGCCCAGAAAGAACCTCAATATCAATCTCAAATTTCTGAATTATTTGGACACAGGCATTTAAAACCCAGAGGTTCCAGCCTTTGGCTTATATACAAAGTAGTGAATATTAAAACAATTTTCTCTGGTCAGAGAACCTTGCAAGGTTATATCTAAAAGCTAAGACTTTATATGAATTCCAGTGGTATCAGTACCATTCAAACATTGCACTTCTTGTGCACAAGTGGTCTTGTGAACAAAGTTTACAAAGTTACTAAATCAGGATTCATTTGGATTAGATTTTAAAAATTCTATTTTACTTTTGTGAATAGAAAGATTAATGTTTTCTTGATTTTTCTTCTATCATTTAAGTCAGGCTCATTTAAATTTGTTTCCAGAAATAGACTCTGTTTTTCAATTGTGCCTAAGAAAGTGTATGTAGAGCAAAGATCTGTTTCTYCTGCAATTGCAGAAAATATATTCTTATTTCCTGCAGCAACACAGACCCTTGTTATTCAATAAGCCTTTCCCTCATCCACTGAATATAAAAAACTTTGATGCTTTATTTTGCTTGAAGTGAAGGAGTGGGAGCCCCGCCCTGAAGTCTTTGTCCAATTTCACCAGATTTAAGCAGTCAGACAATTTTGGACATCTTAAAGATAAAATGAGCCAAACCTGAGCTCCAGCAGTATTCTCTTTATGAAGGAGCTGCCCTCTATTTATTGCATGGGCTGTTTATATTAACGCCTTAGTTGGGTTTAGGAGTTAATCTGAGAAACAAATCTTCCAGTTGTTCTAATTTTTTCTGTACTTGTGCTGTCATTGTAAAGAGGTACTGGAGTGCATGAGCTGGATGCCTTTCTGATGAAACTAAATGAAAAGACACATGCCAGGAGCACAYGCAGAATCCTACAGCCATTAATGGGCATTCAGACTAGAGCTAATCCTAAACACTCCATTCTCCCCCCACCCTCTCCCTGCCCTGAAGCATGAACAGAATGCACATTGGGCCCTCAGTGCTGTTTCTCTATGGGGTTTCACTGCAGGTCTTCTCCATGTACTGCACAGCCTGCTTAGGCAGACATAACTTCAATCACTTGATGTTTTCTCCCTTGCTTGCCTCCTGATGGTACTAATGAATTTTGAAAGAGATGTTTTTCTTAGACAAAATTATTTACCTCCATTTTTCTCATGCTACAGGTTTTATGTTCCTTCCTCTTCACAGCTCGTTTTGGTTTTTTTTTTAATTCTCTTTTTCATGTAACCATAATTAAATTCAAAAAAAATAGCATGATTCTTTGTAAATATAATACAAATATAGATTGGAAATTCTTCCAATAAAACTATTCTGTATCTTCTTTTCCACTTAATATGTGGCTGGTTTTGAATAATATCCCACTTTGAACTGCSTTTAGATAGTTACACACAAATAAATTATCTCCAAAGAGCACTCATAACAGAACTTGAGCTCCTCAAAGCCCAAACCAGTTCAAAAATYTGGCATCTCTATTTCACCTTATTTTTGCATATAAATTGCAGCAAATAGTCCATCTTGACCTATATTATTATCGTTGGTCTAATACTCAGGGATAGAATAAAATCCTAGGAGAAACACTATTGTTTTAGATTTGACCCAAGTAAAATTCTTCTTTTGTTTTGTACTAATTATTTACTTTATCATCAGAGCACAAAACTTTATTAAATTAGAGTTGATTTTCTTTATTCATACACTAATCAATTATTTGCCATCAACGTTCAAGGAACTGAGTGCATTTTCACTTATAGAAAAGCTTATTATCTATTCAGAGACTATATGTTCTGCTCTAAAACACCCAGAAAAAAGTTTTTCAAGCACTTTTCCATCATATTTTCACAGACAGAAGCCTCARTAATCTGATGTGTATCCCAGTTCTCAAGGAGATTTGTTGTTTTGACTGACCTACTGCTTTCCCCTGAGAAATGTGGAGCTCTAGTTATATATACTATCTTTCATTAAGATTAAGCTCAAGGAGAAAAATCTGGAAATAGAAGGCTGGCTGTTAGGGGAAATTAAGAAAATTGTGTGGAAAGACCTGTAGTATAAGGACGAGAATAGAGAAATAAAGAATTTCATATTCCCTCTATTTCAAACTGTAAGTGATAAACTGGATAACCAGGCTATTGTCTAGTATGTCTATGATGGATAGGCAGAGTGATAMCTTTTATGTCTTTTTGGAAATTGGGTTGTCTTACCTAAATATTAACAAACCTGTGCATTTTGGGACTGTCAGATACAGCCAGGCTCAATGCTTTTATGATCACAGTGCTCTAGTTTAGTGAGTATGCATTAATTCACTCTACAGGGGATTAAGGATTAACCATATCAGTGTTAGAAACTGTGGAGATCCTTAATAATTGTATTTTAGTCATTTCTTTCGAAAACAAAAAAACATTTTGTTTACAGTTGACACATGAGCACATATTAATAACTRAGTGACCTCTATAATTGAAGTATTCCTGTAACTAATATGGAAATAAAATGTTCTTAGCAGCACCAGCAGGAAAGAGAGCTGTAATAACTGAGATTGAAATAGAAAATCTAAATAGATTTCTTTATTAAGCCTGATGATTTCTCCTTAGATATGACGTTCTGAAGACAAAAAAATAAACTAATAGACATCTTAGAATTAGAAAAAAATACAATTTTTTGTATTTTGCTGAAAATCTGATTTTCAGCATCAGAATCATCATAGAAGTCTCAAAGACAGAAAACAGTGGGAGTTATTGATCTTTGAAAAATCTGATACAGCAAATGTTTTCCATGCAATTGTATGCCCAGGAGACACAGAGTAAACATGTTGAAATATAAACAATTATTTCAAAGTTAATACTACAAAAGAGAGGAAAAAACTTTAGGCCAAATGTTCCCTTGACAGAAGAAGTTTGAGTTCTATTCATTCAGTATTATTGAGTTCAATTCTAGCTTTTAACAGTCTTTGTCCATATACATTGGAATTCTTACCATATGACTATTTTCACTAAATGTGATTGTGGCCTATTTTATCTCCAGACCTTGTTTTAAGATAAGCTGAAGACCACTGTGCCTATGTCCTCCTTTCAGATAAAGCCAGAGSATTTCCCTATATCATTATTTCTCTGTGCTTGATCCTGTTGTTTGCAGCTGGTTGTCTCACAAGTATTGTTATTATTATTGTTATTAGTTTGGTTTTTTTTTCTAATGTCTAGTCAATATTAGCTCAGACTCCTGATGCTGGCAGAATTAAAAACATATTTTGGAGAATTTTCTTCCTTTGCTTACTATTTATGATCCACTCTTTCAAGTTGTCTGAGGCTAAKAATGTTATATGAAGATCCTGGGCATTTTTCCCTGCTTAGTTAGCCATATCAGCCAGAAATAAGAATTCCCTTTTTGTCACTAGTCAGATGCAGTGCTAAGGATTTACCACTCCCTGCTCAGTGGYCTATTTGTTCTCCTGCACCCATCAGTCCACTGTCTCCTATGCTGTCAGAATTACAAAGAGCAGTCAGCTTCACCCTCTTACTGCAGCCATGYCCTACGAAAGCCCTATCATGAATTTGATGCAGCATTTGATTCACTATGAGATAAAGGGATCATAATGGGSTTAATGCCTATGCTAAATTGTTCTGAGTGAAGGAAAACCCCATTTACAGTGAAAACAAACAAAAAAAAAAACCCAACTTCTCAGTTTTTCTTAAGCACAAATGAATCTTAATTTTAGTAGAAGTACTTGGCATTGAATAAATATTCCATGTTTCCCCCCTTATATTTTGTGCTTTATATTGTCTTTATTTTTTAATAAAGAGCAAAAGAGTTAAAAAAAAGGTGGCCTTGTTTTATTCTGCATGATGCATGATTTTGTACTGGTTTTTTTTGTGATTTACACTTTTGAATGCTAGAATTTACTAAATTCCCAGGTTTTTTAATAATCTGCGGTAGAATCACAGRCTTTGATCTGAGCTAAAGTGGTGGCTTCATCTTTATTAGGAAGTTGCAATGCCTTCAAAGATCATTAGTGTGAGGGAATTGTGTGAGCATAAGTTCTCTTAATAGCAACAAATTAACTTCTACACTAGAACCTTTACTGTCATTAAGTCTTAAACAAATTAATTGCTCCATTTCTGTATTTACCTTCAAATTGGACACTCTGCAAAGCCTCCTTCTACARGAACAGTTCTCTTTAATGAAGAAAATTTAAATGCTTGATATGGTTGAAGCCCAATTAGTAACCCTGAAATTATTAAACCTGATAATTGCATTAAATCACTTTATCAAATCAAGAAGCAGATTATTTCTACACTAAGAGCACTTTCTGGGCTTTCGTAGGAGCAGTAAAGTGGCACAGCATCCTTTATGTACCTGAAGATAAACAACAAGTGTCCAAAGTAAAACAAGCCAACACATAGAAGAGGCAAAATTTTGTTTATGGAACTGAATCCATGCTTAAAAGGAAGAGAGACAATTATA
>CADDXX010000421.1:537587-562954 GCA_902810485.1 Alauda arvensis | reverse complement strand
TAGAAACACACCAACTTAGGCTCACTGTTTTTTTGGAACCTCTGGTTGGTAGAAATCACTTGACATATGCAATTGAAATTTGGCATAAACCCCAGYTTATCAAGCAGATATTAAGTAGCGTAAAGACAGATATTGTTGGTTTTTTAACGTGTTCTAAGCTTGATTAGACTCACTTTCATCCATGGTGTGCAGCACTGTCTTAAATCTAATGATAGAATTAGCAATATCAAAGAAAATCAAAGTACTGGATTTCTTATGCTAAAATCACTGTCCATTTAAACTAGCTAGTGTTASAGTAGTTTCTTTAATCTTTCTCTGATCACATGGAATCTATTTTCTCACATTTTTTTCTCTTCTAAAGAGCTACAAATTAAAATATGGGATATAAATTATGGGATATAAATTAAAACATTCCTTTCTGTTGTASCTGGTGCTCTGTTTTTCTGGAAGGAAACATTTCTACATATGTAGCTCAACGGCTTGTTGAGCAGTGATTAATTTGTGAGTATGTGTCTGAACGCATATCCAAGGGTACAGAACTGAAAAAAAAATAGAATAAACAGTTTTATGGGTACTCTTTCATGTGAGAAGGTGGTGAACTGGCACCTTACTTTGGGGCAGGAGAGGAGTGTGAGGAGGAAGGAGTAGCAGAGAGAGTTGTGATGAATGGAACCATAACACACATTCCCGCCACCCKGAGCTGATGAGGTGGAAGAGGTAGAGAACTCAGGAGTGAAGCTGAGCCCAGGAAGGGGTGGGRTATTTAAGGTTTTGTTTTAATTTCTTATTATCCTGCTCTGATTTGAGTAATGCATTAGGTAATAAGTTAYTTGATARTATATTAAACTTGTTTCCCCCAGTCGAGTCTGCTGCCCATGCTGCGAGTGATCTCTCCSTGTCCTTATCTCAAAGCCTTTGTTGTATTTTTCCCCATCTGTCCAGYGGAGGGATGGGATAGATYGGCTTTGGTGGAAATCTGGTGTGCAGACAGGGTCAAGCCACCATACAGGGATAGAGCAATCACTGTTTGGCATAAAAGGGAAAGTTGAACATGATGAAACTGGGACAAATTAGGCGTACAGTGCACACGCATTGCAGAATGCTCTGTGACTGGACACTGCAGYATGGGTTCAAGAAGGAACTGCACAGCCCCATGAAATACAAGATGTATGGGTGTAACCTCTTTCTTCAGAATTCATATTTCAGATTTTAAAAAGCTGAGAGCTTATACCATGAATTTAACCTCTTGCCCTCTCTCCTTAAGCATGATGCTACCACTGTCAGAAATAACCTACTGGCACAGGTAGACCTTTGTTATAACAAAAAAACCAAACTCTAAATAAGAAAAAAAAAAAGAACAATTTAGGTAAGACATATAGTTTATACCTAGTCTAATAAATTAAACAGTCCCTGGGACCATTTTCAGATGTTTTGTGCCAACCAGCACAACCTAGCCTTAAAAGAGAGTGGCCATATTCAAACTGTATATTCAGAAATATTCCTGGCTAATGTTAAATGCCAATGTCCAGGAATTTTGGTGCAGAGTACCAGTTGGCTYAGGCCAAAGGTATCCCTTGTATTGTTCAAGCAATTTAATGTCAGGGATAATTGCATGTCATTATCCAGGAGTTGTTTAATATCCTGCTGTAGGTATTAATAAATACCTATAACTAGATAAAATTCTTTTACTGCACATGCACCACTAAAAAGACAGCAGTGATAAATATAGCAAGGAWCCCATTCTCCATTAATGTAAAACAGATGATTTATATTTTGTGGTATAATCCTCCTACAGAGGAAAGAATTATTGAGAGAAAGAAAAAATAATTGCTGAATACATTTTATCTTTTCTAAGTATTTTTTTCTCATTCTTTCTCATGTTTTGTATAAAGTTCTGTTAAGACCAGCAGAGCAAYAGAAAGTAAAACAAGATCTTTAATGGTAATTTTTGCATTCATTTGCATTTTCTTCTGAAGTTAGAAATTACAATGTATCAGAACTTGTACTCAAAAGCTAAAGTACTAAAGTTATACCAGGAAAGTACAATACATTTATATCAATAAATATGATATTTGGGCTGTTCCAAATACTGGGCTCCAAAAGCAAATCTTGGGACAATAACATTACCCCAGATAAACCTTGGACAAGGCAAATCCTTAGTATGAGCATCATTGTCAGGGAACCTCAAATTTATCATAACCACTGAAATATAGAATAATAAAATAAAACCTAACCCAATTACATGATAATGAAATAAAGTTTCAGTTTAATAAAAAAAAAGCTTTGGCCTTCTCTTTGTATCCTTATCAATCTGCTAATCTAAGAATGGCTAGCTCTACACAGACCAAATAACTCTAATTGCACAATTACAGCATTAAGCCTATTCCATTTACCCAGCAAATTGATTGGCTAAACATACCTAAGTACTTTATTATAATATAGAATTTCATAAGAAACTAAAACCAATGTTGATGTTCAGGACTGTTGAGAAGAAAATGYAGGGCCAGGGTTTTAGCTAATGTAGATTGGTAGGGACCCACTAACTTAAATTGGCTTCACTAATTTACACTGGCTGAAGCACACAGCTGTATGTACCAGTATGTTTTGTATKCTCCTTCTTCAGTATAATCACACATCAGCTCATCATGATGTTTGTGTTCTATGTCAAAGATGGACCCCATTCCAGAGGCATATTGCTTGCGGGAAAGGCTGTCAATTCCCACAGTCCCTTTAAAGTTACAACTGAATCATTCCAGTAAGCAAGCTCTTAAAGATTTAGTTGCTTTGTCATGAAGCTACTAGCATCAATTGAAAAGCAAACATCAAACTTGTGTAATGTTTAAATTCTCAAAATAAAACATGAGTGTAGGCTAAAAATCTTTGTAGTACAAGAATGGTACTTCAACAGTATGCATCTTCCAAGAATCCATAAATGTTGCAGAACAATATTAGTACAATATTGCAACACAGATCATTATTGTATGYTTTTGAGAGTAGGAGTAGGACCATATTATTTCATGTTTCTTTTTTGTCTTGGACTTTAAATTAAACTTTTGTTCACTAGGGATGATATATTTTGACCACAAAACCTAAAAATTATAAAGGTAAATGTAGCTTTAGTAGGGAAAACATACTCAATTTTGTTCTTTGTAGCAGAGTGAAGCAAAATTCAGGAAGACTCTAATGGGAAGTCTTTCATGTGACATCATTGCAATACTGGCTGATATTTTGGCAGTTATTGTTCCAGGAATTTGAAAGTCTTCATAGATAATCCTATAATAAGAAATCAAATTACCTAAAACCAGTTGGGTTGTTTTAGATGTCTTAGAATACTGTGGTTGGCCTCTAGCTGTACCTCTTGAAWGGCATCTTGTGTATGTTTATCTCAAAAGACAGAAAGGTTTATGGATATGTAACTGAATCACATCTTAGATGTTTACATTCACTGGGCTGAATTACTCTAATGATGATCTCAGCTAGGTTTYCTTCAAGTACTGACAGCTAGAATGATGTTCRGTTGCCAAATCTTATGCATCTAGTACCATTTTAATGACTTTGTGGATATTATATATATTTTTTTAGCAAATAAACAAGGCTGGCAGTTATACCACAGTAACTGCAGGAGATCCATACCTTCTGGAACAAGGACTAGAAAGCAGTTACATGAGGATGTTTCAAACATCATTGGATGCCTCTGGTTAAGCAACTAAATCCTACATGCACTTCTACATCTGTAGACATGTAAGCCTAGGTATTTCACTCTCTGACTGAAAACTCATCCTTCCTGTGTTAAATACTGCCCTTCATAACCAAAGTGCAACGGGATCAAAAAACAGGGTAAGGCTGTTTAGGGTTGATAAAGTAACCATTACAACTACTTGTGCATTTGTTAAGAGATTTYGATTCAAGCAAAGGAATGGAATTTCAAAAAATATTTAATGACCAGTCCCCTAAATCTATAACATTAGGGTCTTATCTTAATAAATGTTATGCAAAATTTCTGAACTGAACTATGACTTTGGTTTTTTCTAATTTCTGCTTTCATGCATGAACTGTTTAGATTGCTGAGGCTACGGAATAATTGTGAAGGACTAYACTAGGAAAGTTATGAACTGAGAAAATATTTACATACTCAGGATCATAATATTAATATATTATATTACACTTGATATTATATATCAAGTGTATATTAAACTTTTGTTAGAGACAAAAGTTTAATATGCACTTGATATATAATATGAGCCTTACCCTATTTATCTAGGCTTCCTCAGTTTTTAAGGTAGATCTTGTTTTAGGCTCCTGATGAGTGATTAGGTCCACCTTAATGCAAATATTCTAGATGWGATTCAGTTACAGGGAACACATATTCTTAATATTCAAAATATATTATAACAATATAATTTTCAGGAATAGTCCCTAATAAAAGATTTCAGGAAAAAGATCCTGATTTTGAGGGCAGTAAGTTGCACTAATTCCTAGAGCTGTGTTTTGAGATGTATCCTTTTTCCAGCCTTATCACAGATATATAGAGAAACCTCTTTCTGCTTACTTGTGCTAGCTTATAGCGTAACACCTCAATTTTCATGATCACTGGGATATGGAGTTGCAAAAAGAAGTTGCAGTTTCTTTATTCTCTTCTATAATCTASTTTGGATGTGGATATTTTGCCTTTGCACGTCATGAGCCCCAATCTGTATAGGCACATGATGGCAGATGTTGTGCAGGCCAAGTCCCATCTAGGTTTTCAAAAGAGATTAAGTAAGAGGTTCAGCTGCACACCGAAAACAGTGGAGAACTGAGGGGCCTGATTCTGATTCTTCCATTATTAAGACTACAACTTTATAAGTTTGAATGGCTTCATGGAGAGCAATGCTCTCACAGGATTTACAGGATGAGGCTGATGACTAGCATAAAATGCCCACTGAAAATTTTGAAATAGGAATAAACATTTTTATTTCTACTTCTTAGCACACCAGACTGAAATTATTTGAAGATTTAACATACCACAAAGACAGCATCAGCTCCTATTTTGGGACCCTGATATGTTGAATTGCAATATAATTTAAAAAACCTCAACATAATCTGAGGCATCATTCCATGCATGATAATATTCTCACTTGAGTGTTATTAAAAAAAAAATTAAAAATTCAAAATTACTTATTGTTGTTTGGAAATACTATTCAAGTAAATATTTTTTCATTAAAAGAAAACCTCATCTCATGAAGGAAAAATATTAGGCATGAATTTATGTTCTCTGGTTAATTATTTTTCCTGACCTATTTTATATTTTAATCAATGATTATATTTAATTCACAAGCTTCAATATACTGAAGTTTATTAAGAATGCCTTTTCCTTAATTCAATGTTTACATTCATTTTTCTTRCGTTAAATCAACGAGGGGTRAGAAGTGCTAATTCCTTGATATGAATTGAATTTCCGGATCCTTGATTGAGAACTCTGAAGTTTAGGCTTATTTTCAATCCTACTTATCCCATATGTGTTACAGGMAGCAAAGATGCATTAGACTATTTGAAATCACAGATTTTTAATMAAAATGAGAAGTCTGGGATGTTTCAGGTTTCTTTTCAGAACTTATCCTTGTAGTCTTATATCACACAAAACTCAGTGAACCTTCTAGCCTCACAAACATCAAAGCTCAGCCCATGGTTTAGTTCTGTATGGAACAGGCTTTTATTCAAATGTTGAGAGATTGGGAATTTTTGGATGGCAAAATTTCTTTCTTTTTAATTTTTTCTAATTACTTTGTGTTWCTAGAGGTATCTTCTGCCTGTTTTTCCTTCTTTCCTCTTTCTTATGAGGTACAGATACCTAGTGTAAAAGTGTAAGATCTGAAACTATTAATTTGAAGTTCTCTTAAAAGAATGAAAAAGATGTATGAAATGAATAGATGTTTTCCTTCAACTGCATTTTCTTTCCTAAAGAATTTTCTTGCAAATTAAATAATGTATGGACTTCTAAGCAGGCACAATAATAACCGGGTTTTAGTGTGTAACAGCAGGAAATATTCTGTAAGAATGATTTTGCACTCAAATGGCAGTTTTCTTCAACAGAGTGAGAAAACTTCTTGAAATTTTCCTCTGACAATCTCTGATGCTTGTCTTTGATCAATTAAGTCATCCATGGTTCTATTACCTGAAAGATATATTACTATTACATTCTTTCTTATTAGAGAAACAGTTCAATAATGGACAACATAGCTATGAAATAAAAAGGGCAGTATCTAAAGGCAATTYGTAGTTTGTTAAAGATTAATCACCATCCGGAGGTCAGCTGCTCCCTCTCCATTGGCTGCAAGACATAACCAGTGGAGAAACTTCAGCTTGAAGCTTGAGGTTAAAAATGAAGCCCAACTTCCAATATTACAATGTTGAGTTCAATGCCTCTGAAGTTGTTTGTTTCTTGCTATACAAATACTATATTAGGCTTAGAAGTTTTCCCAAAATATCTAGAAGCAATTAAAATCAATTATTTATAAACATAGACATTATTAGAGCATGATTTTATCTTTGGAGTTTCAAATTACATAGGACAACCTTCTTTGCAGCATTGCCTGATTATATTATTTTAAAAAGTGTATTAAATAATGTGGTCAGAATACGAAAGAATTGTATTATTTAAAGTACTTTCAAAGTAAGTCCCTCAGTTTTGAAAATGGGTAGCCTATTTTATGTGAAACAGCACAGRTCTTCTGACATTCAAAATATACTGACTGCAGAGTCAGTCTATCGGTAATTTTACTTACCAAGAACATGACTGTTTAAAGACATTTAAGTTTATAAATATTTGTTGGTCTCTTCCATATCAGTTGTGCTATATTGTTTGATGTTTGTTACCCCCTTTTTGACTTACATTGCAGAATCTTTCATGGTGTCCAGGATTACTGATGGATTCCTTTGTATATAAGCTCATTTAATGAAAAGAAACAGAATTAAAAGAAACTTTCTGCTACAGGGATCCAGAATGCAGTGCTGGAAAAGTGTCATGCAATATATTTTTCAATAGGTAATGCTGAGAAWGCTCTTTTATGTTTTATCCTGTATTTTATAAGGATTTCTTTCCTTACCTAGTCCAGCTCAGCACAGAGACATATATTTAACTGTAAACACAAAAGTCCTTTTAAATCTATTGAAAACACTGAGATATTTTCTTGCTCCAGACAGTTTCTATCTATGTTCATATTTACATCTGAATCTCACAGGGGTTATGTGAAGAAAATTTCTGGACTAAGAAAGATAAGAAAATATTTTATTTTCACAAAATCACCAATATCTGCCTGTTGCTTCCCTTTTCAGAAATAAATACTGGCACAGTATGATTTATTTATTCCCARATTAGTTCATGCAACTATATAAAAATATTTTACTGTTTCTATTCTAGGTGGTCTCACCTTTCTACTAATACTCCATCTGATCTAAACTGCATAAATTTAGATTTATTTTCATACTTATTCTCATTTTCCATAATGGATTATACTTCYATGCAGTTTCTTACTTGCTGAGTTTCATAAAATAAAATATGCAATAAATTATTTTTCCCTATTTTATATTCTATATTTAGTATTACATGACAGGAAGAAAAATATTGCATTGGTAAATAAATAACTTGTAATAAAAATGGTATTCTTCTTTTGTTTGAATTTCACATTCCTATTTTGGCAAATTGGCACCACTGTATTTTTAGTTCTGTAGCATAAATTTCAGGACACCACAAAAATGCTATTGTCTCAGGTGTTAAAACTTACCCTACAAATTTAAAATTCTTAAAAATATTTTTTCCTGAGACTTTTGTGCAAAATCTACATGAGCCCTTCCTGAAACTGAAATCTGTTTAAGAAAACTAAGGAATAATCTTGTTCACTTCTATGCCGATGTTATGGGTTTAAYATTCCTAATGCCAGGTTTGTTGTGAATGGAGTGCATCTAGAGCACAGTTTACTTACTCTTGATGTAGACTTCTACAGCTAGGGGACATTATTCTTATTCTTGAGTTTTGAAAAAGTTTAAACTCTGCTCCTTGGCAGAGCAGCAAAAGAGAAACCTGCTGTATGAACTAGCAGAGAGGCAAT
Organism: Alauda arvensis; assembly: GCA_902810485.1. Lineage (NCBI taxonomy): Eukaryota > Metazoa > Chordata > Aves > Passeriformes > Alaudidae > Alauda > Alauda arvensis. The sequence goes on along the minus strand of CADDXX010000421.1, from coordinate 554,867 downwards.
TCGGAAACATCAGTCATAGAAAACTTAGTTTCAAGGAAGCATGAAGAAAGCTAAAAACCAAATCCCTGTGAAAAATCTGTCTTTCACAGGCTAAAAAATGTTACCTTTTATTTTTCTCTTTCTTTCTTTTTTTTTTTTTTTATTTTCTTTTTTTTTTTCCCCTAAAGACTTTAAAATAGCAGACTTGTAACTTCAACCAAAGGAGAGGCAAAGGAGTGAAATGACTTTGACTTATCAAGCTGACAGGGATGGACCAAGATGGATTACTGAAGCTGTAATCAGTGCAGTTTACCCACAGCTCAGCTTTGGGAACTCTGAGAAGAAAGAAAAAGATATGAAAAAAATCATATGAGTTCATCAGAAGTTACAYAGATTTGCATCAAGAAGGAGGATGCATCTGAAAGTTACCTACAAGTTTTAAGGCCAGCACAAAAGATACCTGATAACTTCATAATAACTTTAATAAATTTGATTTGCAACAGAAAATATTATTCATTTTGTTAGACGCAGGATTTGGTTTCATGTTCAGGACTCTGAACATAAAACATTTTAATCCTCCATTTAGTTTGGGACAGGTTGAAGAATAACCACACTGGATAGTGATGAAATCTTATTTCAGTGCTGTAAGGAAGACATAGCTGCATATTTCTGTAAGTGGAAATAGAATTGAAAATACAAAGATATTAAAAAGGAAAAACAAACCAACCCAATCTATTCTTTGAGATCCATTTGATAAGGAAAACAGCATTTTTAGTACGATCAAGCACTGGAGCAGTTGGTCTGTTGAAGATGTGGAATCCGTGGAGATAGTCAAAATGACCTGGACAAGATCTTGGGCAACCAGAAYCAGCTTTATCCAGCTTCAGTATGGAATCTGGGAACTAGATTATCTTCCGAAATCCTTTCCTACTTCRGTCACTCTGAACTTCTGCCATAAGTTTTTTAGTGATTTTTTTAATCCAGTTGATTTACTGGAGAGCACAGGCATACCCAAATTCTGTTTATGGGAGAAGATCATTTAGTTTAGTCAGGTATTTGAAGCAAATGACAACAAATAAATAGAGCTAAGCAGAGCTTATTATTCATGTCACCTAAGAAAATGATAACCTATGTCACAGTCTCTAGCCCTGTCAAGACTGGAAGAGACTAAGCAGAGCTGTCATGATTACRGGACAAGATGTCTCAAATCTTTCTTAATTAAATAATTGATTCTCAATAGCTAAGTCATATTGCATTAATGTAATGGTCTAGTGAAAACAAATATCTTTCACAGGCAATTAAAAGCCTAAGAAATGAGCCATATCTTGAATCTTTTGCAAGTTGAACTTGAAACTATAAAAGTGGTGGTGATGAAGATACAGCTCCTGTWGATAGCAAACTTACAATTTTTAAAGCAATATTGTGGATTTTTGGTGCATTATTATATATTTACATCATCAGTAGAAAATTGAGAAACTTAAGAAGAAATTCTGAGAAGATAAACAGAATTTAAGATTATCTTCTGGAGCCTATTAAGTATTTTTCTCCTTTGAGCTTACATCTAAAACAAGTAGGTAATTGATTATCTTCATTTTTTCATTGCTTTAGATATGCAGATTATAGCCCCTGAAACACACAGAAGAGCTTCAGGGGGAATAATAAATAAATAAATAAATTGGAAGATCTAATTTGGAATATGTTGTAAACACAGCTTTAATATACAGGAGCAAGTATCAGAACTGGGTCATGTATGTCCAGAACTCCAGGGAAGTCAGATGTGAGTATTTTGCACAGAGAACTTCCACATTTTGGTTAGATTTAGGCTATTGGAAGTACTGTCTCCTGGGATGTGTGTGGGTGTGTTACTGAATTACAGCACGGCTGAGGTGGGAAACTACATCTTGAAATCAAGCAGCCCAGCCCCATTATCCTTCTTAATTAGAAGCCTTGGACAATGTTCCATTGAGTTTTGAAAATCTCCAAGGATGGACRCTCCACAACCTCTCTGGGAAATCCACGAGTTTGTTTTACTACCCTCAAAATAATAAGTTATTTCTTGTGTTTGGGTAGAATTTCCTGGATTTTTTATCTTTGTCATTTGCCCCTTGTTCTATTAATGGGCATTGCTGAGAAGAGTCTGGATCCTTCATTCCCACCCATTAAGTATTAATACACTTTAAAATCACCCTTTTCTTTTCCAGGATAAGCTGTTCTAGCTCTCAGTCCCTCCTCATTTGAAAGGTTCTCCAGCCAGAAGACTCCAGCCAGGTCATAATGTGACTGCTGAAAACACTTTCTGAATCTAGGCCAAGTTGGGTAGAAAACTACATTAGTTGTTTTGAATTTAAACAACAAACCATTTACCTAATTCAGAGCTTGATAAATGTGTWGTAGAACAAGGTAATTTTAGGATTCATTTGCACACCAAAATTTTAATGCCTTTAATTTTGGATTTGACTTACTAAAATAGGACATCTTCTACATCTTTCCCTAATCATAGCTCAGAAATAATTTGTGTTGTTTGAAAAATGTGTTCAGGATCTTTAATCTACCTGCCAAATATACACAGACCTTCGGTATCCAACTGTAGAACTAATCCCTCTCAACTACACATGCATAATTTACCAGAGTATCACACGCCTCTAAATATGATGAATAACTTTTTTAAGTCATCAGTAATTATTTTACAAGGAGAAAAAAACCAAAAAACTYGGATGAAAAATGACATCAGTAGATACAAGAAAATAAAAATGAATGCCAGTCCATTTCTGATCAGCATGAAACTACCTGATAATACCAGGCAAAATGTAGCATTCATTTTACAAATGCAGATTATGAAGATGTGAGTGGCAGAGCACGTGCCAAAAGTATGTAAATGAATTGATGTTTAATCTACCTATGCCTAAGAAAAGAAATCACCTCCTGCAGAAGGATTGCTTTTATTTTGGTAATGTTAGCTGATGAAATCCCAGCACTCTAACAAGGGTTTATAATTCGATAAAAATTACTGGTGACTGGATCTGCATTTTCTTCAAACTGCTGCCCTGCTTCTTGCTAAGTGCACTGCTGACATGTTTGATATTGAACTTGAACTTAAAAATTGCTATCCCAGTAGATGTTTATTAGATTTAGCGGCTGAAGTAAACCTAGACATGGTGCCCGCAGCACAATCTAAAAACAGACCTTATTTATGTGTGCCGGGAAATGCTGCACATTTCTTCCAGGAAAACAGAGAAAATCAGAAATAACAAGAGCAAAAACACCCACAAAGCAAGGTATTATCCATGCTATTAGAGAGCCAAAGAAAATTGACCTGTGTTAGACTAATGTAATGTCATCTTTGAAAACATTACAATACCATGTAATGCAATTTATTTTCATATAGTCATTTTAATACTCATTATTGGAAAAAAGCTTGACAGAAAAAAAAAAAAAAGCCGTTATAAATTCAATACATGCCATGAGCTGAAGCAGAATCATTTCAGTATGGGGATCAAATTTTTCATGTGAAAATATTACACACTTTTTAGTAGGAACCAAATGCATATGGTTCACTTAAAATTGTTTCAAAAAATWCCTATCAAGTTAGCAGAAGTGGCAATCTACGAAGGAAGACACTCAGAGAAATATCTAAACTCTAATAATATATGCTTATCCCTAGAGAACCAATATAATTTTTGAAATGAAATTTAATAGAATATATAGCAAAATGTTCTGACAAGTACTGCAAACACTTTTTTCTGCTTATGAATGACTGTAATAACCACCATGTAGCTCTCTACTTGTTTGCTAAGACTTCTGTTCAATAAGAACTGYAATTTTGTGCCTATACATACKATAGTCAGTTGGAGAAATACACACYATAGTGACCTGGGCTCACTGGCATTGAATGTCTCCTGTGTCTGTAGGAAGCTTTCTGCTGGGATTCTGTGTGATTTTTGTCATCCCTTCATCTCCTTTTGTTCTACAGTTCWTTGCTGTCATTGATCAATAACATTGAGCTAGTATGAGCAGAGCACATCTCAGAAGTATTCAGTGTTGAATTTCAAGTGAAGTTTGACTGTTGTATATCACTTAGTGTCAACTGTTGTACAAATATCACAAGAATTGTCTGGATGAAGAGAAGGAGTGATAAATACAGAAAAGAAAAAAAGAGACTCAAAGTCATAAAAAGACAACGAAAAGAGAAAGGAAAGTAAGAATGTGCTTATAAAGGAACCAGGAGCAGTCCCAGATGAATTGGTGTGTCCTGGCAGCCAGGACAGCCAACCCTGTCCTGGGGTGTGTCAGGCACAGCAGCACCAGCTGGGTAAGGGGGGTGTGCTTTCCTGCTCTGCTCTGCATTGGGGCAGCCTCATTTCTAGTGCTTGGGGAAGTTTTGGGCACCACAACATAAAAACCACATTAAGCTATAGGAGACCACYCAGAGGGCAACAAAAATGGTGAAGGGACTTGAGGGGAAGTTTTTTAGGAGAGGCTGAAGTCACTTGTTCAGCTTGGAGAAGAGAAGACTGAGGGCAGACTTCACTGCAGTCTACAATTTCCTCATGAGGGGAAGAGGAGATGCAGGCACCAATCTCTTCATTGTGGTGACCAGTGACAGGACCCAAGGAATGTCCTGAAGTTGTGTCAGGGGAGGTTTAGGCTGGATATTAGAAAAAAGTTCTTCACCCATAGGGTGGCTGGGCACTGGAACAAGCTCATAAGGGAAGTGGTYGCTGCACCAGCCTGACAGAGCTCAAGAAGTGTTTGGATAATGATCTCAGGCACATAGTGTGACTCTTAAGGATGGACTCCATGATCCTTGYGGGTCGTTTTAAACCCAGTAAATTCTGTGATTCTGTGAATTGTTGTGCAGATGGAAAAAGAAGGAGTATGCAGAACATGGTACAGCAAACACAAGACTCAGAAGAAATCAAGCCATTGAAGATTACAGCACTTATTTTATACTTATTTTATACTTATTTTATACTTATTTTTTCTACATCCATACAATGTGTGATTTCCCTCTAAAATGCTTTGATGAGACAACATAAGGGAATTCTAAAAGTGTTACCAGTTATAATTGATGACTATCTGTTCACTGATCTGGCTGGCTCAGTAGGATTATGGGCAAAACTGTCCAAAAAAGGAGAAATATTTCCCAAAGGATTCACATCTCTAAAGCATTTCACTGTGTTTAATAATTATCCTGAAAACTTGTGCCTAAGTACTGCTTAATAAAAAAAAAAATCTGATTCTACTGGTATTCTGGTTTCAGTATGAATACCACAATTTTCTCTGTATCCTTAGAAACATATTTGTGTGGGTAATCGTGCTGCTTTTGTCTGGGGAAGAGTTAGCTTTTTCCATAGTTACTCTCCATGACAATTTGGATCGTATTTTGTGCCCAGCCTCAACTGACACTCTGGAAGTRCTCATTCCCCACCTAATTTCTAAGTTCACCATCCTGGAACTTATTCCTTGAATTGTCGAAACACAGCTCCTAGGTCAGTATACATTTAAAAAACAGTGACAGTAAAAATATCAATTTCCTGATGCAATATTCCTACATTTAGAATATTAATGGAGAAAAAAATTGTTCTGATTTTTCTCCTTTCACTAATTACTTAAAAKCTACACTTCCTACCCTAACAAACAGGTCAAAGAGCACATTTTGAGGAAGGACACAGAGTTGTCAATAAACAGTAGAGTGCTAGCAAGCACTGACAAGTCTTTCAAAAACACCTGTCCATAGAATTTCAGACAGGTCTTCATGCCCATTYCAGTCCATCTAAGCTGTAGCTCACTCACCCTGATGATTTATGGGACTCCTTTTCTGAGATAATTGATTTTTCTCTACCCAAGCACCACTGTGGAATCTTAACACAGTTTGCTGCTTCTTGTACCCATACCATCCCAGTTATACTCCTGTCATTAATTTTGAAGGGATTAAGTGTTTTTCTAAATATGTATTTAAATTATACATGGAAAAATAATTTAGATCACATTTTCCTTATTTTATATATTGAAAGTCTAAAGAACTGCTGATTACAAAGCTTCAAAACACAAGTCCTTAATAGTATATTATTGGAGAGTATTGTAAGTGTTGCCTTTGGGCTTTTGAAAATGATTACATGCATTTTTTTTAGTTTTTTATGGAAAAACATATTTTTACTATTTTAAAAATATATAGTTTATTTTCTCCTCATTATCAAGTTCATTACATTATCTGATGCAGGCTCTGGGAGGGTTTCTTGGTATTTCCTAAGCACTGAGGTCTCAATGCATGTGATTATTTATTTGACAGATGTTTCATTCTCTTTCTTAATTTGTTGGCTTTTTTAGGGGAGAGAGATTGATTGGGGTTGTTTTTGGGTAGTAAGGTTTTATCTTTATCTGCATTTAATTTAACTTCCAAAATTTTTATGGTGATTGTTCATGACAAAGGAATGAGAACATGTTACAGTTTTATTTTATTCCTTATTTCTCACTTCTATTTTTTTCATGAAATTCATATAATCCACTATCTGTAGTTTTCAGCAAGCCCTAATTAAATTTAAAACACATATCTCAATATGTTATCAAAACAAAGCTTCAACTCCATCACTGTCAATTTGATCAAAAGAATTCAAGAGTAAATCAAAAATATGGTTATTTTATAAAAGCTCTGAATATTTTAGTTTCTTGTAAACTTCCCAAAAAAGCTAGGAATACTGTGTACTTTGTGCTAAAAATCAGGGCCCTAAATTCTGGGACTTTTTTTCACAGATTTTAAGAAGATCTTTCCAGGCTACAGTAAATTGCTATTTAAAGAATCACAGACTCAAAGAATGGGTCTGTTTGGAAGGGATCAAAGTGGAACATCTGATCTAACCATCCTGCTTAAGGAGAGTTGTTGTAGAGCACAGGATTGCAGCTCTTGAATATCTTCAGAGAGGGAGACTCCATAATCTCTCTGAGCAATCTGTTCCAGTGCTTGGTCATCCAAACAACTAAGAAACTCTGTCTCATATCCTTGGAAATATTTCTGTGTACCAATTTCTGCTCAGTGGCTCTTGTCCCATTGCTTGGCATCCCTCCCTCAGTCTGGACCTGCTGCTGGACCTGCTCCAGGAGCTCCAGGTCTCTCCTCTCCTGGAGAGGCCAGAACTGGACACACTTTTCCAGATGTGGCCTTAAAAGGGCTGGGTAGAGGGGCRGGATCACCTCCCTCAAGCTGCTGGCAATGCTCTTCCTGATGCACCCCATTGGCCTTCTTGGCCACAAGGACACAATCTTGGCTTTAATAAATTTCTTTATTTGTATAAAAATGTAATGAATAATAAATAGATAATTCATAAATTTGATAGCTTATTAGAAGATGGAGGACATCTTAGATGTGTAGCTCAAAACAATGGAGTTACAAAATAAATGACAAAGTAAAAATAAAAAATAAAATTGCACCAAGTTACTGATATGACTCTCTTCCTTTAAGTAAAATTCTCAGAATCTAAGTTTAGGGAAAGAAAAAGCACACATTTAAAAACCCTTAAAGAGTACTTAAAATAAATTATGATAGAAATTCTTATATTTGCAGACGATGGCTGTAATTCTAAATATTGCTGTTGGTAATTCAGAGTGGAACATAGTTTTCTGTTCTTAGTATTTTGTACATTTAGTTATATAGGATGAAGTTTCTGCTGGGGTAAAAATATCCTTTTGTGGGCTTCATAACTTTAATCCTTGTATTCTTGAGCTAAAAGGGACTGAGCTGGAGCCAAGATCTTGTGCTCGGATTCTTGCAAAATGACAAAAAAAATCTCATAATTCATACTGAATATATTTTAAAAAGATAAAAAGTAAGACAGGATAATGAGTACTACAAAAACCACAGTCATAAATATTCTAATGGATATTTGGTTCCTGTGACACAGATCACTATTATTTTGGAATCTCTTGTCCTCATAGATGTAAAAAATCATGGTTTCACATGTGCTAGGGCCAATGCTTCTAGTGGTACACTGACTCATCTGAACACATAAAAGAGACGCAAATGACTTCCAAATCCTAGGCTGAAAAATCACCACGGTGACATTTCCTTACCCAGTGAAATCTTTATTTTCCTTATATTTGAATGAGTACTCTCCAGTACAAAATTTGTTTCTGTTGTTTGCATGGGAACAGGGGAAAGAGCAATAGCCACTGCACAAGGAGGGAAACTACATCCTCACCAGCATCTCATGGCATTGGGAAAGGCTCTTGGCTCTCTGATATAATTGAGACAATCTACTGCTTTTCTCTACACAGAGAGCTGGATCTGACCCTGCATTTTTGTCAGGTTTTCTCATTCCACTGTAAAAGACCTCAGAAAAAAGGAGGGTTGTTGTTGTGTATTTTTTTYCCTTAGTGAGTGTATCTGATCACTCAACAATGGCTGACTACATGGGAAAGMCTCTTGAAAATAAAAAATATCTAAAACCAGCAGTGGTCAGAGTTTCAAGGATAAYGACAGCAAAAATAAAAACTGTAGATGCTGTTAAAATTCAGATTTTGACAAGACAGAACTGCAACCATAAGCACAGCCTCAGAAGACCTTGAGGGGTCATAAGGTTTAAAGGGTTTTGGATTGGACCCAAAGGTTTAAAATAAAATTATATCAAAAATTTATGCTAAAGGGGTCTGTTTGTCCTTCTCAGTGGACATGGACATTACTTCATCAGTTTGAGATGGCTGGGACACCGGCTAAATCCTTCTATTTTCTGCTCTTGGTCTCAGAAGCACAGAAGCACTTTGTCACACTGCTTGAAGAAATGCCTGCTCTGATTTGAGCAAGACTGTGCTTCTGTGGCAGATTTGCTCTGCATCTGGCCATCCATGCCTTGTGTTTAATGTAGACTTTAATAAAAACACTGTGTCTGTAACAAAATTATATGCCACTCAAATTACAAGTGAAAAAGCCCCTACCACAATCATTTGTAGTTAGCCAGAATGACATATTTGGAATGAAAACATAGATTTACAAAATCCCTATTAAAGAAAAAAGTTACATATATATATATATATATATATATATATATATATATAAGGAGCTATAAGAAACAGAAAATTATTTCTGTTTATGCTGCTCATATGTTTTATTGCAAAGTTTAGTGAATGCTGCATTCCAGGTAATGCAGGTAATGAGACAAGGAAGTAGGTTAATCAGTTCCATATAACAATAATCTTACCACACCTTCTAGGAGCAGAACATTTTAACTTCTTTTTGTTAGCAATAATTAGAAATAAGAGAACTGAGCAGAAGGAGCAGAATCTGCCAATAACATTTCACAAGGATTACTTCATGATTAAAAAGTCATTTTTAATGCTGTCACTTTTGGAGATTAATCCACAGAATTAAAGTAAAATTTTTGTGTTTTGAAAACAATATATCAACATTTTCTAGTATGAAAAAACCTAGTTAATATGCAGAAAACTGTGTATTTTGCCCCATATCTGGCAGAAGGACAATGAAGTTTGTGATCATTGTTCCATGATACACACTTGGAAAGAGAGCAACATCACAGTTTGCCTGATTATCTTCTAGACATCAATGAAATGGAAATAGGAGTATTTGAAGAAAGAAAAATTATACYGCAATCAACTGGTTTGAACTTTGACAACATCTCATCATTAGCAACCAGTACCCCTGAGATTAATTTTGGAGAACGTCCCTATGACTACAGAGTTAATGGGAAATGAAAATGAGTATTTGCTTGAAGTTAATTGCTTGCCTCATATATTGCATAACGAAGTAAAGTACACTATTGAAAAATTTTTATTTGGCTTTAAAATTTGTGTAACAAAAGTTTTCAATTGCTTTATGTTCATCCACCAAAGCAGTTTCAGAGTTATGAAAAGTATTTCACTTTACCAACATTGAACATGCTAAAACATTAAGGCACAATTAYAAAATTTTCATAATGATTGAAAGTATTCTATGCTTTCTATATGAAGGTAGTTTTGTACACCTTCATATTGTACAGACAGTGTATTTGGAAGTTTTTTAAGTATGAATATATCTCCATTGCCAAGTTCACCAGATTCTAAATATCTTATAATTCAAATAATTTTGACAGGTATCTTAGTAATGCTTCTGTTAAGACCAAATTTCAAATTAATGTCCTGTGTGCATTACCTGATTTTTWAAAAATGTTGGAATATAGTAAAACTGAAAAATACCTTTTAAAACAATAAATGGAAATAGATGGTAGCATAAAGATGCATGTAAAAGGAATAATAACAATAATAAGTAGGTGACCAACAATATATATAATATGTTAAAACATTTTTCAACCCTGAAAAGAAAACAAATTTCCTTGTATTTTCTTTGACATAGAAAAGTTGGTGGAGCCTAGACCTATYTATTTCAGAGAGGCTATGCAGTTCTCTAAGTTTTCAGTTTCACACATGTATAATTTCCAAATACCATTTTCATACWATTTTAAAATTAAACTCAAAGGAGAATATTGAAGGAAACAAGTGTTAGCAAGGCAAAATTTTATTTTAGCTTAAATTAAAATTCATGAGGATCAAAATAAGTCCTACTTCATCATGAATTAAGGATACAAAATTGTCAACTGCTAGAAAAGCCTTAATAGAAAACAAGTCATATGATTGTATATCATAAAKATAAGAAAGGAAATTAACTGCTGTAGGCAGCAGTATTGTACCAGGTATCAAAAACAGAGACAAAGACCCCTCATACTTTCAGTGAAATTCAGTATAATTGCTTAATAGTTACCATCAGAATATTGAACTTGAAATTCACAGTGAATTTCAGAGGAAAGGACAGTTTTTTTAGTAACTYCTGCAATTATAGACTGATATTGATGGCTCTGTAGAAAACATATACATATATATTCCATTTTTTTTCATGAATTCACTTGAATTCCAAATGAAAGTTTATTCACACCTTTAGACATCCCCAAATAAAATGTTGACATTAATGACAACCCCAACAACTGAGATAAATTGGAGATTTACCAGGGAGATGAAGGGGCTTTTTTGTTATTCCATTAACAATATCCAATACAGCAGGCATATTAAATTAATTTCTTGTGTAATTACGATCACCTATACATAATGAATAAGCCCTACACTACAAATAAGAGTCTTTGAACTTGAAATCCTGAGATGTTTTCTGGACTTGCAAGAAAAATATATGTAATTATGCTGGAATTATGACAGCATAAAACATGACAATCACATACTTTTTCACCTATAYGGAATGTATACATAGAAACACATAATTTTATATGTCTATATATATATTCTGTCTTATGTGCACATACAACACCGTCCRTACTCTTGTTCACCTTCTCTTCTTTTGTCTTTGCTTAGATGTTTAAGTATTTTTCTTGCATATGGCTTTATGCTTAAAATTTACTTCTCCTTTTATTTCCATCAAATGTAAGTTCAGTGTGTTTTTGTACAAGTGAACGGTGTCTTGCAATTGCCATGGATGTTAAACTGCTTGTGTAACTGACATCCATTTTTCTTTACTGTTATCRTAATGGCTTCTGAAGATTTATCCAACCTTAAAGAATTTGTGTTATCTGATTCCCATATTATTGAAGGAAAAATGTTAATTTTTTGTTGTTATTTTTTGTGATTTTTTTTTGTCTTGTTTGTTTGCTTTTGTTTGTCTGTTTGTTTTGTTTTTGTTTGTGCTTTGTTTTTTTGTTTTTGTTTTGTTTTGTTTTGTTTTTTTGAGAGAGCAAAGCAGTTTGGAAGTGATAATGAGATTCTTTGATGAATCCCAAACTGGATGTTTGAGGYATCCTGCATATATGATGATGTGAATCAGGGATATGAGGAGATAAAATATTCTCAAACTATTGTTAAAAAAAAGGTGGAGATCAGCTTTATTAAAAAAAACCAAAAAAACAAAACAAAACAAAAAACCCACAAACCAGTGTATGAAACTTTCATATTTTTTTTAAACTATAATATCATCYACAGCTATAGTATGTTTTTGACATATTCAGAAACTAGGCTTAATCCTATAATTCATTTTTATTTCAGGTGGTAGAAGTGGTATTAACCAGARCAGACTACGACCTATGACTGGTTAATCTTAATTAAAGCTGAGCAAGAGATTTCTTTGTAAAGTTTTCTGATGAATTCAACACCAGGCTGAACTATAACTCTTCTGGTGTGTGTCRTTCCCACTACACGAACAAAGAAGGGTGTGGGGTCACCCGTGTTTTGGATCAATTTGAAGAGTTTCAATGGCACATATGCAATGACCTGAGCTAATATGGGGACAGCATGGCAGGGCAAAATAAGGTTTCCAGGGAAAAATAGTTTGCAGAAGATAATATCATTAATGTCTACTTGACAAAATATTAAAATTCCTGTCCTACCCCCTGCCCTCCACAATTTTTAAGAGTATGTTAAATTAACCTTCAGATGTTTTAAACCTCCAGCACGACAAGGATAAATCAGAAAGTCATCAGAAGTAGAAAAAGGTAAGATTAAATTTCCARTTCTAGCTATCATTGCTCCTGAGAYGGACAGATGCCCAAAGGGTRGTTTGAATGTGATGTGTGGCTTCTTTGCTGATTTAGAGCAGCACAGAGAAGCTGAAAGGAATGGTACAATTCAACCCAATGACAGTGGCATGCTGACTGCATTTGCATTTGTCTTATCCATGGAATGGAGTGAGCAGCCGCTGCCAGAGCCACAGAATGGTAGATTTATCTGTCATGTCACTGCTCTTTGAGAACTGCCATCAACCTACCAGGAGAAATTTCTATCCCTTTGTGTTATTCAGGTAAGGCTTACAAATTCACTGCTGTAATATTAGGGGACATCTGTCCCAAAAGTGCTCTCAGCCCARCTTCAAATCCACTGGCAGGGCTCCTCAGTAGTCACCCAACAAAACAGACAGATAAAAAACTGCAATAAATGAAGGAATAAACCAACCAACCAACCACAAAAAAAAACCCTAACCCAAAATCAAGGAACTGGGCTCTGAAATTACTTTTGTCTTATTTGAAAGTGAAGTTTCCAGGGTTTAAAATGATCAGATGTATGTTATTCTTCAAATTTATTTTCAGAAATCAGCAAAATGAGATATTTAAATGTTTTTCTCTGTTGGCCAATAGACGTCACAATTAGAAGTATATGAATTCTGTTCATTTCCAGTTTTGTTTTTTTTTCCTGAGAAATGGTTCACTATCCTCACTATGAATAATGTGCAATTATCCAAATACCTAAATATTTAACGTGACAGCCATAAATTTTTTTCTCCCCTCAGAAAAGAGGATTAATCTGAGAAATAATTGTCTTTTTCTATTGGTAAAAATTAGTTATTTAGAATTTGAGATAATRGAGTTGTGTCTCAGACCATGTTTATAAAGCATTCTTTGGGGGAAAAAAACATTTGTCAATAAAACTTTTGTATTTCTATTGAAAGTTAAAAATGTGAAAACCTACTTGTATAAGCAAATTAAAAAATAAATTAATAAATATTTGYGCAAATGAAAATAGAATTGTTTTTTCTTTAGAGTGACTGTATTGTGTTTGGGTTTACRTGTTTTCCACTTGGTGATATCCCTAACTATGCTTTTATAGGGCAGATTCTTTTCCCTTTAGGTAGGTGGCAAATRTTACAGAACACCTAGCTGCTTATTGAATCCAGTTCTTTACAGAAAATAATGAACTTRRCTCCACCCTTTAATACCTTTAAATAAAGGTAATGTGTGCTTCTAAAATTGGAGCACTTATAAAATTGGATCATATACCTAGATATTTAATTCTACAGGAGTTAGATGAGTAGGTATTCTTCTGCACTTGCCATTTCAGTCACAGAGCATGTTGTGACCCTTCCAGCACTCAGGTCAGTATTGTAGGGCTGCAGATGGCCATTGAGTAAAAAGCTGCTATTTCCCACTACTTCAGCTTGACTTTCATGCCGACTCTTTTCCCCATTTGGCTTAAACTGTAACAGCTACAGCAATAATTAACTCATATACTGCTTTACCAGGGGAATGAGAAAAAGAGCACTGAGTCCTCTGAACTGCGTTGGAGAGCATAAAGCAGTCTCCTCTATAGGCATAGTAATTATTTATAGTCTTTTGACCCTTAGAGCTGAACTGAAATCAGTCATTTATATGCTTTTTTCCAGTTTCTTTAGCTTTCTGTGGTGGCTGGTCCCTGGCTGGGCACCAGGTGCTGACCAAATCCACTTTATTTCTCCCCTCCACAGCTGGACRGGGGACAGAAAACACAACAAAAGGCTTGTGGGTCAAGATGAGAACAGGGAGAAATCACTCACCAATTACCATCACAGGCAGAACAGACTCAGCTTGGGAAAAGTTAATTTAATTTATTAGCAAACAAATCAGAATAGATTAATGAGAAATAAACACAAATTTTAAAAACACCTTTCACTCATCCCTCCTTTCTTCCTGTGCTCAACTTTGCCCCTGAATTCTCTGCTTTCTTCCCTAAAATGTCACAGGGGAAYGTGAAATGATTGTGGTCAGTTCTTCACAAGATGACTCTTCCACTCCCTCCTCAGGGGGGCAGAATCCTCCTACTCGTTCCCTGTTCCAGTGTAGGGTCAGCCCCACAGAAGGCAGTTCYCCAYRAACTTTTCCAGCRTCAGTCCTTCMCAGAGGCTGCAGTTTATYATGAGCCACTCCAGYSTGAGTCCTCTCTGGGGTCACAAATCCTGCCAGGAACTTGCTCTGGCATTGGGCATCCTACTGGGTCCCAGTTTCCTTCAGGCCCCAAACTGCTCTGSCTCAGGGTCCCCCAAGGCAGGGGTGAAGGTGAAACAGTGCTCCACTGTGGACATGAGTGGGCTGCAGGGACACAGCTGCCTCACCAGGGGCTGAAGGGCAATTTCAGCTCTGGCACCTGGAGCACCTCCTCCCCCTCCTTCTGCACTGACCCTGGTGTCTGAAGTGTTTCTCTCACACAGTCTCATTCCCCATTTTTTCTGAAGTTGTGCAGATGGGGTTTTTTTGGGTTTTTTTTTCCACTGGAGCATTTGATCTGTCAGACATGAAGAAAGGTTCTCGGATCTTCTCCCAAAAGCCTCCCGTGTAGCCCTTACAAATAATAAAGCCTTGCCACGCAAACTCGATAAACCTAACTTTAAAGAAAAGTACTAAAATATTTATTTARTGGCAGAACATTAGGTCCAAACCATTTGCAACATGTAGTCATGCTGAACTTGACTTCAAGAGATATTTTTAGTTTAGCTTTGCAAGCATTAAAACAACTGCAGCAACTACCAGTTAAGAAGTAGAACCTGAGTCAAGTAAAAATCAATTATTTAAATCTCCTGATATATTCCTTCATCCAGCAAATATAAAAAAATCCCCAAATTATATGGTTATGTCAATCAGAAATACATACAGGGGAAGGGAAAAAATAGAGGGGAAGAGGCAAGGAGAGAGAGTTGTGCAGTATTTATTTTCTTTTGTAAATGTTTAACTTTTAACAAATAGGGGGTAAATCCCCTAACCTGCAGTTTCACAGGAATATCTTCTATTTACATTTCTGTTAATTTATTTCTTTATTCAACCAGAAATGTAAAACATAATCCCCTGTTAAGCTCATTGTAGAAAACCACATAGCATTAAAAAACAGTCATAATTTAAATGAAAGATAAAGTTTTTAAAAGTGGGATTGGACCCCTGAGTTTCACTTAAATAGGCATCTGAGAGTGAAAAGCAACTGTGAAGATCTTTCCCAGGTTGTGTTTCAAGAAACTTARTCCATTTATTTACTGCTATGATATCCTGCCAACAGGAAACAAGCACAAATTAATGAAATGCTTCAATTCTTTATTTAAATACTTATGCTGCATCCTCAAAGAGAAGGGCATCTACTGCAAGTTGTTCGTGTGGATATTTTGGATTTTTAAGCTTTGGTTATAACAGATGTGTAGCGGTTGTTAGCAAATTAGTATTTATGGTTACAGTAAATGGAAARCAAGAAATTATTGCAACAAATTATTTCAAAAATATTAGAAAAGCAAGATGAGCTGCYATGTTTCTGATGGCAACTGAGCAAAACTAGACCTGTAAACCTATAAGACAATACCAAAAAGTGAAAAATTTAGCATCAAAAGAAGATATTTTATAGAAAGATTTGTTGTTTCCAGATGCCAGTTGAAGCTCGTACTCCGTGAACACCAGTTGGGTTTATATTCCACAATAGCTTCTTGTCATGATTTGTGGTTTACATATTTGTAATCCTTAAGTTTTAATTGCATTACAWAATTTTGACATGGAAGATTACTTTTGTTTCATACCAGTATGCCCAAGTGAGATCAGTCATCTCCAAGAAGAGTGCAAATGAAGAAAGCATTTGAGTGTTTTGTTTGAGGAACCAGCTTCCTCCCAGCCTTGAAACTAATTGATTTTTTGAAATAATTTATTTACAGAAATTTTTTTGATCATATGTTGGGATGTTTTTGTTTGCATTYTCTAAATAGCTCTTTAGTTTTCTTTATTATTTGTCTTGTACCAACAGATTCATAAAGCTTGAGACAGGTTCCTTTAGTCAGAGAAAATGACAGACTCCTCTAATGAAGGGTGTCTGACACTGGAGATAAAGAAGAGAAGAATGTACTAATCTTGCAGCAGAAAGTGCATCAACTGAAAATATTTACTGTTCCTATTAAAAATGAATTAACAAAAACAGGTGGCCTTTTAATTGAAGCCTTTATCACTCTTTGCTCAATTTCATTTAAATGCAAATTTGAAATCCTTTCTCTAAGCCAATACAAAGTTGTAACTGAACAAGAACACCATTTTACTAATGATGCAATTATGTGGTAAACCATTAGGCTTATTATGGGATATGCTGGAAATATTAAAGAATTCAGAGAGGACCCTCTTTTTCAAGTATGCATTTGTTAACCGCTAAACTCATCATCACCAATACAAGATACTTTGCTGAGTTTGGTAGGACATTTATTTCAATTCAGACTTAAACATTGTGCTCCATATTTCTCTTGGCCTGTACATTTCCTTTTTCTCTTAGAAGGGGAGCTTTATAATCAGGACAGCCAAATCTTGCCATAGCTGTAAAAATACCAGGTTCATTAATACAGACATCTGRCATTAGAGGTTTGGTTCAATTCCTGGGTAGTAGGTCAAGGGCCTAAATGAAAACTGAAGCCTTCAGCTGCTTGCTACATGGTGATGTAGAAGTGACTCTTCTGAGTGATCTGGAGACATGATTTGTGTACCCTTCTGGAATACTTCCCTTCCCTTCCCTTCCCTTCCCTTCCCTTCCCTTCCCTTCCCTTCCCTTCCCTTCCCTTCCCTTCCCTTC